>NW_020868306.1:447981-450481 GCF_003789085.1 Penaeus vannamei
AGACACATACCACAATGCCACACACACACACACACACACACACACACACACACACACACACACACACACACACACACGCACACACGCACACGCACACGCACACACATATAATACATATATATATATAATATATATATATATATATAGCTCCTACTCTTCAGTTATCCATCACCCTCTTCCTATCCCTCTCCATCTTCCTATTCCCCTTAACCCTCCTTCTCAACCCCCCCCCCCGAGCCTCTCCCCTCCTGCCTCTCCCGGACGTGTCAGAAACTAATAACTGGCCTCCCCGGGCAGCGTGGTCCCGGACCGACGCGAGAGGTCTCAAGGAGGAGCCTGTTTCTAGAATTGTCTCTCTCGCTCTCACACTCTCATCCGCGTTTGTGCGTACGTGCGTTATCTCCTTCGTTCGTCCGTCCATCGGGGGAGAGAAGGAGAGAGGAGAGGAGAGAGAAAAATAGGGTGAAAGAATTAAGAGAGAAAAAAGAAAAAAAATAATCTCGAGGGGGTTTAAGTGCTCGTGCGTGCGTTCGTGAGCGCATTTGACTCACGCGATAACCAGCTTGTATTATTCTAAACCTCTTTTCCTTCGAATTGAAGTAAACAGCAATAGGAATCGTCGTCAATTTTACCCTCTCATTTTTTTCACTTTTTTAACTCTTTATTTTTTATTTATTTATTTTTTTTTTTAACACAAAGAGGTTCTTGGAATGAAGTCTTGGCATTGTTTGATCGTGGATGAAATTCCGTTGTTAGTGAAAAAGATAAATAAAAAAATGATTAAAAAAAAAGTGGAGACGGAAAAAAATAAAGCACAGTGATATCTTTCTCATCGAGAGCCAAGGGGTCCTGTCTTGGGGTCTCTTTCTCCTTTTCCTGGGATCTTTCTGAAACTGACAGCAAGCGGATATATTTATATATATATATATATATATATATATATATATATATATATATATATATATATATATATATATATATATATATATATATATATATAGTAGATATAGAGAGAGAGAGAGAGAGAGAGAGAGAGAGAGAGAGAGAGAGAGAGAGAGAGAGAGAGAGAGAGAGAGAAGAGAGAGAGAGAGAAGGTAAATAGTTATAACTTTAAATGTATATGTAAAATGTACATATATATTATATATATATATATATATATATATATATATATATATATATATATATATAATTATATTATTATATATTATATCTATCTATCTATCTATCTATCTATCTATCTATACTATCTAACTATCTATCTATATATATATATATATATATATATATATATATATATTATATATATATATATATATATATATATATATATATATGCATATGCATATACATAAGATTTTAGAGATAAATACATAAATATGTTGTGTGTGGTTTGTGTATGCGTGCGCGCGCGCGCGCGTGTGCTGTGTGTGTGTGTGTGTGTGTGTGTGTGTGTATGTGTGTGTGTTTATTTAATATACATATACATATACACACACATACACACGCAGGACAAGACTCTCAGAATCTTTACCGAGAGGTTTTAGCAGTCCCCCCCCATATCCCTTTTGCCCCCAGCCTGCCCCCTAATCCCGCGCCCCCCGGGATCCAAACGTACGCCCCCCCCCCCTGTCAGGCGAGGGCGCTACTTGAGCCACGGCGACGACTCACCTACGACGTCTGGGTGCCTGACATGTGTCGTTCTGAAGCCGCGACGTCGGGGCTTGGAGCAGCCGGAGCGAAGGCCTTTTGGGACTACCGGGGTGAGGGTCGTGTCCAGGGCCTTGACGTCTTGACTATCGCGGCAATCACATACATGCACACACATATATATATAGATAGAATAATAATGAATAAATAAATATATAATAGATATGATAATGTATGTATGTTGTGTGTGTGTGTGTGTGTGTGTGTTGTGTGTGTGTGTGTTGTGTGTGTGTGTGTGTGTGTGTGTGTGTGTGTGTGTGTGTGTGTGTGTGTGTTGTGTTTGTGTGTGTGTGCGTATGGTGTTAGTATTCCGTGTGCATATATGTATTTGTCACTGTGCTTATACGTGCGCATTTGCACAACAAACGTACATCATATCAAAGTAAAAAAAAAAAAACAGAGGTAAAATCAAGCAAAGAAAAGCACCAGAGAATACAAGCAAACAGCCAAACAAGCAAACGTGTGACCGCCGAGAGTAAGAAGCCGAGACGCACAGCGAAAAATATTCATAACAAAAAATGGACAGCTTTCATTGGTAAAGAACCCCGCTGCTTGCATCCTGGCCCGCCATTGTTCGTCGCATCTCACATTATATTATTGTCTCGGTATTCTTTCCTGTTTCCTTTGCCGTAGGAACTTGCGCTCCCTCTCCGTCTGTCTGTCTGTATGTCTGTGTGTCTGTTGCTAACTTTCTCTTTCTAATTCTCTCTCTCGCTCTATCTATGTATCTATCTGTCTATCTATCTTCTTTCTCTCTTTCCATCCCTTTCTCTTTCTCCATCCTTTTTCC
>NW_020868306.1:455481-457981 GCF_003789085.1 Penaeus vannamei
ACGATGGGGAGGGGAAGAATGAGGAGGAGGGAGGAAAGGAGGTGGAGGGGGAGGGAGGAAAAGGAGGTGGAGGGGGAGGGAGAAAGGAGGTGGAGGGGAGGGAGGAAAAGGAAGTGGAGGAGGAGGGGAGGAAAAAGGAAAAGGAGGGGGAAAGGAGGAAAAGGAGGTGGAGGAGGAGGGGAGGAAAAGGAGGTATTGGAGAGGAGAAGAGGAAGATGAAGGAGGAATATTACGAGGGGAAGAATGAAGGAGAGGAGGAGGTGTAGGAGAAGAGGGGAGGAGGTGGAGGAGAGGAGGAAGGAGGAGGAGGAGGAAGCTGAACTGATGAGGAAGAATGAGGAGGAAAGGAGGAGGGAGAGGGGAGGTGAAGGAGTGGGGTGATTCGTGAGGGGAGGATGAGGAGGAAGATGGCGGGAGGGGGAACGTGAGGAGGAGGAGGGTGAGAAAAGGTGGAGGAATGAAGATAGATAAAAAAAACGATACCGATAATGATTTAGGTGGGCATACAGTTATGAATGAAGATACATATATAGACATCTATATAGATGTAGATAGAAATAAAGATATATGTACGTATGTATGTATGTATTTATATATGTATATATGTATGTATGTGTATGTATGTATGTATGTATTTATGCACATATGTATGTATTTATGCATGCATGTATGTATGTATTTATACATATATGTATGTATTTATGCATGCATGTATGTATGTATGTATTTATGCCTGCATGTATGTATGTATGTAGAGCAAGATTAACAAAAAAAAAAAAAGAACAACAAAAAGAACAACACTAAGATCCAACCAATTAAGGCATAAGACAGGCAATCAATCAAGGTCAGTCCAGGTCAGCAGTTTGCCTTGTCATTACACTCAAGGTCAGCAATTAAGGTTACTCTTATCTTGTCTCTCCTATGTTTAATTTTTACCATCTTCACCTATCTCTTTACTCATTCATACCTTACCATATTTTTATCTATCCATCCATCCACCCATTTCATTATATATATATATATATATATATATATATATATATATATATATAATATATATATATGTGTGTGTGTGTGTGTGTGTGTGTGTGTGTGTGTGTGTGTGTGTGTGTGTGTGTGTGTGTGTGTGTGTGTGTGTGTGTGTGTGTATGTGTGTGTGTGTGTGTGTGTGTGTGTGTGTGTGTGTGTGTGTATGTGTGTGTGTGTGTGTGTGTGTGTGTGTGTGTGTGTGTGTGTGTGTGTGTGTGTGTGTGTGTGTGTGTGTGTGTGTGTGTGTGTGTGTGTGTCACATATTTAATTTGGTGTTGTTTTTTTATCCTTCACTCATAATTCCCTTTATTCTTTTCTTTTCTTTTCTCTACTAATATTTCTAAATCTTACTTTCATTTCCTTCTTCCTCTTTATCCATTTTATTTATTTACTTTCCTTTCTTATACTTTTCCTTTCTTATTCTTTTCATCTTTTTTCTTTTCATTCCCTTCCATCTCTTTTTCTCTCTCTCTATCCTTCTCCCTTCCTCTTTCGTATCTCTTAATTATTGTCCTTTCCTCTTCATTTTTTACTTTTTTATGTATTTATTCCTTCTCTTTTCTTCTCCTTTTCTACTCTTCCTAAACCTTCATCTCCTTACATTCCTTTCTTTCTTATCCGTTCCTTCCCTTTCCCTTTCCTTCACTTTCCTTCACTTCACTATTCCCTTTCTTCATCTTCCTAATCTTCTTCCTTTTTCGTTTTACCCTTCTAATCGTCCCTTTTCCTTCCTCTTACCTACATCATCCTTTCTCTTACCTCTCTTTCCCTACCCCGCCATAATTGTGTCTTTCCCTTCACCCTTCCCTTTCCCATCAATCTTATTCTCTTCTCTCTTCACATCTTCCCTTCCCCTTACCCCTCCCCTCCCCCTCTCCCTCCCCTCCCTCCCCTCTCCCCCCCCTTATCCCTTTCCCCCCTTCCCCCTTACCCAATCTCCCCCTTCCAACTTCCCATTTTCCCCTTCCCCCCTTCCCCCTTTCCCCCATCTCCCTCCTCTATGCCCCTCTTTTTCCCTATGGCATCAAACCTTGTTTACCAGTGTCCTCCCTTCCGCTTTTATAATGACCCTTTCTCTAACTTTTCCTAATCACCCTAACAGAATTATCATAATAAGCAAAATATTGTTTTGACTTTTTTCAATCAACATGATATTAGAATTTCATTACATCAGGTGCATCGAAAAACACGTAATCATGAAGCGAACAGGGGAGGCGAGAGAGAGAGAAAAAAAAAAGGTGTGTAATGAAATAAGATTATTATAAGGATGCTTTATTGTATACCATTATCTTTTTTTCGCGTTAGTTTCCTGGTTAAC
This sequence comes from Penaeus vannamei, assembly GCF_003789085.1. Classification (NCBI taxonomy): domain Eukaryota; kingdom Metazoa; phylum Arthropoda; class Malacostraca; order Decapoda; family Penaeidae; genus Penaeus; species Penaeus vannamei. Next base: position 457,829 of record NW_020868306.1, read on the forward strand.
ATTTCATTGGGCATTTTAGTTTTTTTTTTTTTTTTTTTTACCAAGGGAGATGCTATTGATGAAAAAGGAAGAATAAAGAGGAAGATAAGTATAGTTTAAAAAATCATTTAGCAATAGTACTTATTTACAATTTCAACGTTCGTGGTCATTGAT
>NW_020868306.1:463373-475873 GCF_003789085.1 Penaeus vannamei
GTTTATTATGGGGTGAGAAAGGTAGGAGAGGGAAGGAATTTTATTGGTTTAGGGGAAGAGAGGGATAGGAAGTGGATTTTTTAGGGGGGGGGGTTGAGGGAATGGGGAAGGAATATGAGGGAGAGGAGAAAGGGAAGGATCGGATTTAGGGGTTGAGGGGGAGGATTGGGGTAGGGGAGAGGGGAAGGGGGGAGGAGACTGATGATGGGGGGGGGGGCGTGTAAGGATGGGGGAGGAGGAGAAGGAGAGGTGTTGGTCATCATTGCCTTCGCTGTTCTTTTATTTCTGGGTTACGTGTTCTTGTGCTTGTTCATTGTTCATTGTGAATAATTGTTGTCGACTTTCTATGATTCTTTACGGTCGTTTTGTTCGTCTCTTTCGGTTAAGTTTAATTCTTCATTTCGCTATATTTTTCTGGCTATCTTTCTCTCTCTCTCTCTCTCTCTCTCCCTCTTTCTTTCTCTCCCTCTCTCTTACAACACAAACTCTCTCTCTCTTCCTCTCTCTCTCTCTTTCTCTCCCTCTCTCTTCACACAATCTCTCTCTCTTTCCTCTCTCTTTCTCTCTCTTTCTCTCTTCTCTCCTCTCTTCTCTCTTACACACACCCAAACTCTCTCTCTATCTATCTTTCTCATACACACACATACCCAAACTCTCTCTCTGTCTTTCTCTCTCCCTCTTCTGCACAGAAAAAATAATATCGTTATTTGTCCAGCGAAAAAAAAACTTAAGTGGCATGCATAACGAGATATGAATTGATAGAAATGAAAAACATGATTGACAAAGTGATAAATAGATTTACAATTTACTCATTCTCTTTCTCTCTCTCTTCCCTCCCTCCCTCTCCCCTCTCTTTCTCCAAAACACATACACACACACATATACAAAAACTTACACAGAGACACTCAAACACACACATAAGCACACACACACAAAAAAAAAAAACAAATACAAACATACACGTACACGCAAAATCAGACGCATACATGTATTAAATACCGATAATAATAACTACAATAAAATTATAAAAAAGGTTGCTGCAAACGAAATGCATAATTTTTGTTAGTTATCAGACACGTCTTTAAACCATGTGAATATTGACAATCACTTTGATGTATCTACTTACGCATACAAAGACAAACGCACAAAACACCAACACACACACACACACAAAAACAAATACATACACACGCAGACACTCAAACACACCCATACATGCATGTATTTTAAAGTAATGATACAAAAAATATAAATGAAAATAAAATGAAGCTATTTGCTGTAAACGAAATACATTTTTTTCGTTAGTTACCAGACACATTTTAAAACCTTCTGAACATCCCACATTCGCTCTGCTGTATCTACTTATACTCAAATGTAAATCGATACACAGGTAAATGTGTGTGTAAGTGCGTGCGTGTGTGTGTGTGTGTGTGTGCGTGTGTGGGGGGGGGGGCAGGGTTGGGTACGTGTGTGTGGAGGTGGGTGATTGTGTGTGTGTTGGGGAGGGGGATGGCGGTTGTCTATGTGTGTGCGCCCGTGCTTGCATTTGTATGAATTTTTATGTTTGCATCTATTCACCCCAGCAGCTGATTTTTTTTTTCTCTAACAGGTTCAGAACGTGTTTCAAGCCATTCCCCGACTTGTCATATTACGAAGGACGACGTCAATCACACTTATCGACATGGAACATAAGAAGACCTAATATTCCGTGGACCATCCGGAAATGCGAAACCCTCCCTCTGAAGTTCGAGTTGGAGTGGGATAGGGGAGGTGGGGGGGAGGGAGAGGGTGTGGAAGGTTCGTCATGTTTAATAGGAATGAACGTTGCTCACTGTTAATTGATCCATTTTTGTGTGTGTGTGTATGTGTAGGTGTGGTTGGGAGGGGGGGGGAGGGAGGGGATGGGAGTGGGGGGGAAGGGTTTGAGGAGAGAGGAGAGGGAAGGAGGTTTGGTATGGGGATTGAGGGAGACAAAGAGTGGGGGCAGAAGGATAGGGGGAGAATAGAGGGAAGTAGATTTTAGTTTGGGGGAGGGAGGGGAGGGAAGGTTTAGGGGGTAGAGGGAATGGGGAAGAAAGAGAGAGAGAGAGGAAAGGATAGGATTTGGGGTTGAGGGAGAGGAGTGGGGGTAAGGAGAGGAGAAGGGGGGGGCTGATGTGGGGGGGCGTGCAAGAATGGGTGAGGAGGAGAAGGAGAAGTGTTGGTGTAAGTTATGTCTTCGCCGTTTTATTTTCTCGGGTCGCGTGTTCTTGTGCGTTCATTGTTCATTGTGAATAATTCTTGTCGAACTTCTATGATTCTTTACGGTCTTTTTGTTCGTCTCTTTCGGTTAAATTTAAATTCTTCATTTCGCTTATTATATGTTTTGCTTTCTTTCTAATCTCTCTCTCTCTCGTCTCTCTCTCTCTCCACTCTTCTCTCTCTTCTCTCTCATCTCTCTTTCTCTCTCTCTCGTCAGCCCCACCTCTCTCTATCTCTCTCTCTCTTCTCATTCTCGTCTCTCTCTCAAACCTCTCTCTCTCTCTCTCTCCCTCTTCTCCTTTCCTCTCTCTCTCTCTCGCTCTCTCCTCCCTCTCTCTCTCTCTCTCCCTCTCTCTCTCCTCCTCTCTCTCTCTCTCTCTCTCTCCTCTCTCTCTCTTCTCTCTCTCTCTCTCTCTCTCTCTCTCTTTCAATAACTCTCTATCTCTCTCTGATAAACACACAAAACATACCCAAATCCTCTCTCTCTTTCTCTCTCCCTCTTCCGCACAGAAAAAAATAATATCGTTATTTGGTCCAGCCGGAAAAAAACATAAATGACATGCATAACGAGATTAAAATTGATAGAAATGAAAAACATAATTGACAAAATGTATTAAATAGATTTTCAATCACTAAATTCAAAATTCATTCATTTCATTCTAATATTCTCTCGTTTAGGACCGGAAATAAATTAATACAAACGCTTGCACAAAAGTACGTATGTATGCATATCTCTCTATATTTCCCTCCCATTCCCTCTCTCTCTCTCTCTCTCCCCCCCCCTCCCTCCCTCCCCCCCTCTCCTCTCCAAAACACACACACACACACATCATCAAAAATACACATAAATAAAACTAACAAATGCAAACATACACGCACACACACAAACACACACGCATGCAAATAATAAATCACGATGATGATAAATATAATAAAAAAAAAAGGATTCCTGCAAACGGAATGCATAATTTTTGTTAATTATCAGACACGTCTTTAAACCATCTGAACATCCGACGTTCACTCTGATGTATCTACTTTCGTACACAAAGACAAAAACATAAACACTCAAACACGCACATAAACACACACACAAACAAATATAAACACACGTACACTCAAAAATACATAGGCACACACACACAAATGCAACGCACACACACTCAAACACACCTGTACAACAAGCATTTTATAAATAATGATAAATAAAACAAATAAAACTAAGCTTTGCTGCTAAGGAAATACATAATTTTCGTTAGTTATCAGACACTTTTAATACCATCTGAACATCCAAAATCCACTCTGAAAATTGGTCATCAATATCATTTTATTTTCAAGGACTTAGCCATCGTTGTTGCAAGCAAATGAACTGCATTTTTACATTGAAATTTTAACGCCCATTAATCATCCGAATGGCGTCCACGGGCGGCGATAAAGCGAGCACAATTGGCCGTTTTACATGTGTTTGATGTTTTTAACTTGGTTTACCTTTGTGTTGCAGGAACTGCGTTTGCTGGAACATCTGTCCGTATATTGGCATTCGATAATTGCTCTTTTGGAATCGTGTTTGTTATCACCTTCGGTCTCTTGCTATTTTTTCTGTCGCGGTTTAATCTTTGATATTTTTTTAATGGTTATTTCTTTTTGTCTTGGTCTTTTCGTTTGACCAAATCTCTATTACATTTTTCTCTGTTATTGATTTTCTTTTTACACATTCATTGGTCACAACCGCAGTACAATTACATTTCGTGTAAAGAAAATGAATGTCTTAAAAAATAGCCAAAAATAATTGATTTAAATACAATACCATTACTTAATTGATACCAGGTTTTGTAGGCTAACATCCCTTAAATCAACATGCCTTAAGTAGTAAGTTCATTGCGTAGGCAAACCTTGCGAAATACTATTGGATTATTTTTTTTCCTCGTTTCGTGACCAAAATTTAGCTCAGTATATTCTCTCTTCTCATTCTTATTTCATTATCTTTCTCATTCTATATCATTTAGGTTTGCTTCTATATTTCTTTATATTTTTTTCCAGCCAGTTTTATATTTCTCTTGATATTGTTTACCCTTTATTTAATAAAAAAGGAAAAACTGGAAACAGCTCGGATTCTGAAATATTCCGATTCTCTAAATATTGTTTTTTTTTCTGAAAAAAGGATGTAGAGTTATCACACACACAAACACACAAATCAGTATCGTCATTATTGCAAAGAATTTACTAACAATTGTTAGTCATATTTAATATAATTATTTTGGGGTTGAGGAATTCAGTAAAAAACAAAAGAAAAAAGGACGTTTCTTCTCCCACTTGCTCTTCTTTCTTCCTTTACCTGTTCCTCGTCGTTATAATCATTACTTGAATATAGTTGTTCAAAGGTACCAAAAAATATACAAAGAAACTGAAAGACTCAGTTCTATGATTTTTCAATAGGGACAGAAAAGATAAAGAGGGAAAACAATCATAAATAGATTCATTGTGTGAAAGACAAAGGCAACGTTGAATTACAAATGGTGTTCACGGTGACGCAATTCCTGCAACACAACGGTAGACCAAGTTAACATCAAACACACGTGAAGCGGCCAATTACACTCGCTTTATCGCCGCCCGTGGAAGCCATTCGGATGATTAATGGGCGTTAAATTTTCAGAGTGAAAAATGCAGCTCATTTGCTTGGAACAACAACGCCAAAGCCCGTGCAACAGGATGAGACTGATGATCATTATGCAATCGTGTTGGCAAGTTACACCCATACAGTTATGGCAACGAAAGGCATCCACGTTGAATGATAAAACACCGCTTCCGCTTCGTCCTGTGCAAGCGTTGCAGGCGATGAGCAGAAACTTCTAAAAAGCGAAATCCCTTTGATGATGTGCAGGATGATGTTTGTACCCACACAAGCACACACAGATACAAACACGCGCGCACACTCAAACACTCCTGTACAAGCATGTATTTATAAAAAATAATAAATAAAACAAATAAAACATTTTTGTTAGTTATCAGACACTTTTAATACCATCTGAGCATCCGAAATCCTCTCTGAAAATTAGTCATCAATATCATTTTATTTTCAAGGACTTAGCCATCGTTGTTGCAAGCAAATGAACTGCATTTTTACATTGAAATTTTAACGCCCATTAATCATCCGAATGGCGTCCACGGGCGGCGATAAAGCGAGCACAATTGGCCGTTTTACATGTGTTTGATGTTTTAACTTGGTTTACCTTTGTGTTGCAGGAACTGCGTTTGCTGGAACATCTGTCCGTATATTGGCATTCGATAATTGCTCTTTTGGAATCGTGTTTGTTATCACCTTCGGTCTTTGCTATTTTTCTGTCGCGGTTTAATCTTATGATATTTTTTAATGGTCATTTTCTTTTTGTCTTGACCAAATCTCTATTCATTTTTCTGTTATTAATTTTCTTTTTACACATTCATTGGTCACAACCGGTCAAATTATATATCGTGTAAAGAAAATGAATGTCAAAAAATAGCCAGAAATAATTGATTTAAGTACAAATACCATTACTTACTTGATACCAGGTTTTGTAGGCTAACATCCCTTAAATTAACATGCCTTAAGTAGTAAGTTCATTGCGTACGCAAACCTTGCGAAATACTATTGGATTATTTTTTTCCTCGTTTCGTGACCAAAATTAGCTCAAGTATTATTTCTTCTCTTTTTTTTTCTCTCATGTTCTCATTTTATTTCATTATCTTTCTCATTCTAAACATTTAGGTTTTGCTTCTATATTTCTTTATATTTTTTCCAGCCAGTTTTATATTTCTCTTGATATTTTTTACCCTTTATTTAATAAAAAAAAAAAGAAAAAACTGGAAACTCAGCTCGGATTCTGAAATATTCCAATTCTCTAAATATGTTTTTTCTTCTGAAAATAAGGATGTAGTGTTAGTGTTACACACACACACACACATATCAGTATCGTTCATTATTGCAAAGAATTTACTAACAATTGTTAGTCATTATTAATATAATTATTTACGGGTTGAGGAATTCAGTAAAAAACAAAGAAAAAGGACGTTTCTTCTCCCACTTGCTCTTCTTTTCTTTCTTTACCTGTTCCTCGTCGTTTAAATCATTACTTGAATATAGTTGTTCAAAGGTACCAAAAAATATATACAAAGAAAACTGAAAGATTCAGTTCTACGATTTTTCAATAGGGACAGAAAAGATAAAGAGGGAAAAACAATCATAAATAGATTCATGGAGTGAAAGACAAAGACAAGTTGCAAATGATGTTCACGGTGACCGCAATTCCTGCAACACAACGGTAGACCAAGTTAACATCAAACACACGTGAAGCGGCCAAACACTCGCTTTATCGCCGCCGTGGAAGCCATTCGGATGATTAATGGGCGTTAAAATTCAGAGTGAAAAATGCAGCTCATTTGCTTGGAACAACGAACGTCAAAATCCGTGAAAACAGGATGAGATTAATGATCATTATGCAATCGTGTTGGCAAGTTACACCCATACAGTTATGGCAACGAAAGGCATCCACGTTGAATGATAAAACACCACTTCCGCTTCGTCCTGTGCAATTGCAGGGATGAGCAGAAAACTTCTAGAAAGCGAAAATCCCTTTGATGATGTGCAGGATGATGTCTGGATCGGTGCAGGAGATTCGAAAGAGCTGGATGGAGAGAGACTTCGCTGTCTGGAGTGGTGTTGGGGGTTCCCTGAATCTTCGTGTGTGCTGTGAGCGTCTTCTGGAATGCATACTCTCTTGTGTCTCTATCCATTTCGTCGTTCTGTGTCTCTGTCTCTGTTTTTATTTATCTATTTTTCCTTTCTCTCTCTCTCTCCCTCTTTCTCTCCACCAATTCTTCTGGGACTTCTTCCCTCATTCTATGACTTCTTTATTGGCACATCTTTTTTTTAGTTCATTTACTTGTATGAACTACTTTTGAACATTTCAGTCAGGATAAATCAGTATTGTAGTCCAGTGAAAAAATAAATAAATGATTGACAAAGAAATAAATAGATTCCAATCACAAATATTTTTCATTTTTCCTAATATCCTATCTGAAATGAATGAATACAAAACGCTTACACACAAAATTTACATATAAATGCATATCTCCCTCTATTTCCCTCTCTTTCCTTCTTCCTCTCTCTCTTTCTCTCCAGAACACACCACACACAATAATCACAAACACATATACAAAAAAAAAAAAAAAAAAAAAAAAAAAAAGAGACACAAAACGCACAAAAGCACACTCACAAATAAAATACAAACATACACCCACACATGCATAAATCAAATAATAATGAAAATAATATGATAAAAGTTGCTGAAAACGAAATGCAAAATTTTTGTATTTATCAGAACATTTTAAAACCACCCGAACATCCAACATTCACTCTGCTGTATCTACTTACATTCAAATTAATCACCAATGACTCTGCCATTGTTGTTGCAAGCAAATGAACTGCATTTTTCACTCTGAAAATTTAACGCCCATTAATCATCCGAATGGCTTCCACGGGCGGCGATAAAGCGAGTGTAATTGGCCGCTTCACGTGTGTTTGATGTTAACTTGGTCTACTGTTGTGTTGCAGGAACTGCAATGATTTTTCATGAGGGATAAGAGATAAAAAATGAAGATATAAATATACTCAGAATGAAAGACAAAGACAAGTTGCAAATGGTGTTCACGGTGACGCAATTCCTGCAACACAACGGTAGACCAAGTTAACATCAAACACACGTGAAGCGGCCAATTACACTCGCTTTATCGCCGCCCGTGGAAGCCATTCGGATGATTAATGGGCGTTAAAATTTCAGAGTGAAAAATGCAGCTCATTTGCTTGCAACAACGACACCAAAGTCCGTGAAACAGGATGGGATTGATGATCATTATGCAATCGTGTTGGCAAGTTACACCCATACAGTTATGGCAACGAAAGGCATCCACGTTGAATGATAAAACACCACTTCCGCTTCGTCCTGTGCAAGCGTTGCATGCAATGAGCAGAAACTTCTAGAAAGCGAAATCCCTTTGATGATGTGCAGGATGATGTCTGGATCGGTGCAGGAGATTCGAAAGAGCTGGATTGGAGAGACTTCGCTGTCTGGAGGTGGTGTTGGGGTTCCCTGAATCTTCGTGTGTGCTGTGAGCGTCTTCTGGAATGCATACTCTCTTATGTCTCTCATCCATTTCTGGTTCTGTGTCTGTGTCTCTGTTTCTCTCTATATATCTCTTTTTCCCTCTCTCCCTCTTTCTCTCCACCAATGCTTCTGGGACTTCTTACCTCTTTCTGTGAATTCTTATTGGCATATTTTTCTATTAGTCTGTATTTTCCATTTGATTAACGGAGGTACTTGTATGAACTATAGTTCAGTGCACAGAAAAAAATATCAATATTTGGTCCAGCTGAAAATCAAACAAATGAAATGTATAACGAGATATGAATTGATAGAAATGAAAAATATGATTAACAAAGAAATAAACAGATTTCGAATCACTAAATTCAAATTCATTCATTTTATCCTAATATCCTATCGTTTAGGTCTGGAAATGAATGAGTACAAACGCATACACAAAATTACATATAAATGCATATCTCCCTCTATTTCCCTCTCTTTCCTTCTTCTCTCTCTCTCTCTCCAGAAACACACATACACATAATCACAAACACATTTACAAAAACACACAGAGACACTCAAACGCACACATAAGCACACACACACAAACAAAAATATAAGCATACACGCACACACATGCACGAATAAAATAATAATGAGAATAATATGATAAAACAAAAAGTTGCTGCAAACGAAATGCAATTTTTTTGTAATTTATCAGAAACAATTTAAAACCATCTGAACATCCAACATTCACTCTACTTACATGCAAATTAATCATCAGTGACTTTGCCATTGTTGTTGCAAGCAAATGAACTGCATTTTTCACTCTGAAAATTTTTCGCCCATTAATCATCCGAATGGCGTCCACGGGCGGCGATAAAGCGAGTGTAATTGGCCGCTTCACGTGTGTTTGATGTTAACTTGGTCTACCGTTGTGTTGCAGGAATTGCAATGATTTTTCATGAGGGATAAAAAAGGGAAAACAAATATAAATAGATTCATAGAGTGAAAGACAAAGACAAGTTGCAAATGGTGTTCACGGTGACGCAATTCCTGCAACACAACGGTAGACCAAGTTAACATCAAACACACGTGAAGCGGCCAATTACACTCGCTTTATCGCCGCCCGTGGAAGCCATTCGGATGATTAATGGGCGTTAAAAATTTCAGAGTGAAAAATGCAGCTCATTTGCTTGCAACAACGACGCCAAAATCCGTGAAACAGGATAGAATTGATGATCATTATGCAATCGTGTTGGCAAGTTACACCCATACAGTTATGGCAACGAAAGGCATCCACGTTGAATGATAAAACACCGCTTCCGCTTCGTCCTGTGCAAGTTGCATGCATGAGCAGAAACTTCTAGAAAGCGAAATCCCTTTGATGATGTGCAGGATGATGTCTGGATCGGTGCAGGAGATTCGAAAGAGCTGGATTGGAGAGACTTCTCCGCTTTTGTTGGAGGTGGTGTACTGAAAGCGTCTCTTTGGGATACATTGTATCTCTTGTGTCTCTCCTCCCTCTTTCGCCCTTTCTCTCTCTCTCTCTCTCTCCTCCCCCTCCCCCTCCCCCTCCCTTTCTCTCTTTTTTTCTTTCCATCTTTGCTCCCCCACCCTCTCTTTCTCTCCCTTCCTCCCTCCCTTCCTCTTTCTCTCCATCTCTACTCCCCCATCCTCTCTTTCTCTTTGTGTTTCTACCTACCTCCCTCACTTCCTCTTTCTCTCTTCCTCCCTCTCTCCATCTCCCTCTCAGTTCCTCTGTTTCTGGCCGTCTCTGCACCTTATTGTATCTTTTCAATCCCATTGCCACGCTGAAGGGAAGACATTACACGACTCCTGGTGTGGTATGTGTGCTCTTCATCGCACATGTTTGGCAGTTCATTCCACTACCCAAGCCAGTGACCTGAGCTTATATTAGGGTTTCACACTATTTAAATCTGATGCAGTGTGCGTTAGAGTGCGAACCCTCGTTACAATTACAACAGGTTATTCTGTCACTCCCTAAAACACTCTGACGTCATCGTAACAGCTGATTCTGCTTCCCGGACAGGTTTGGAACGTGTTATGGCCCTTAGTCGTAGGGTTAGGTACTCTTAACGACATAAGGCATAAGAGCTAATATTCTATTATTCTACGCTGGAGGTCGGAGGCTTTCCTTGTCTGAAGCTCGAGTGAAGTTAAGGACAATGTGTTTATTATGTGTTTATTCTTTTCATTATATTACATTCGTTAATGAATCTGTTACTACTATATCCATTACTATAAATACATTTGTTATCTTTATCATTATTACTAGCAACGTTGCTATTACTATTTTATCATCTTTGTTATACTTGTTGATATTAGTTCTTATCATGAATGGTACTATTATCATTACTGTTATTATTTTTATTATCATTATTATTATAATTATTATTATCATGATTATTATCATCATGATCATTATATCATTATCTATCGCTCTTATCAATACCATGATTATCGTCATTATCATCACAATCACTTTTATTATCACTTATATATATGATCAATTAAAACTACTTTGATCAGCTTTTGTATGATTTATAATGACGGACTTAGCCATCGTTGTTGCAAGCAAATGAACTGCATTTTTACATTGAAATTTTAACGCCCATTAATCATCCGAATGGCGTCCACGGGCGGCGATAAAGCGAGTGTAATTGGCCGTTTTACATGTGTTTGATGTTTTAAACTTGGTTTACCTTTGTGTTGCAGGAACTGCGCTTCCTGGAACATCTGTCTGTGGGTTGCTATTCGCCGTTTTTGCTTTTTGGTCTGTTTTTTTCTCTTTTTCCTTTCTTTCTTTCTCTTTCGCATCCTCTCTCTTTAACTTTCTTTCTTCCTTGCTTTGTCTCTCTTTCGCACCCTTTCTTTTTCTTTTTCTTGCTTTCTCTCTTTCCCTCCCCCCCCCCCCTCTCTCTCTCTCCATCTATTTATCTCTTTTTATTTGATGTTAACTTGGTCTACCTTCGTGTTGCAGGAATTGCGTTTCCCGGAACATTTGTCCATGCATTGGTATGGTCTGTTCTTTTTTCTCTTCTTTCTTTCTCTCTCTCTCTCTATCGCACCCTCTCATTTTCTCTTTCTAGCTTGCTCCTCTCTCTCTCTCTCTCTCTCTCTAATATATATATATATATATATATATATATATATATATATATGTTATATGTGTGTGTGTTGTGTGTGTGTGTGGTGTGGTGTGTGTGTGTGTGTATGAACACACGCACTCTTTGTCTCTTTCTTATACATTTATCTTTTATTTATTTATTTATTATTATTTTTACATTTGAAATTTTCTTACTTTCACTTTTGTATACATATATACCGTATCCATACACACACCTTTGCACATGCATATGTCAAAACAAATTCTCTGTTCTGATAAGACGAATGTTATTAATAGACTTCGTCTTATCTGTTATGACATCCACATTATAAAATTATTTAAATATCTGCATAAGCGCGGGATGCATTCACATGACGTCAGCAGAGGCACTCCTTGCTTCTCTCTTGTGTGTAGCATTCTTCAAGTCTCTCTCAGCATTTTTTCTCTCTACTTCATTCATTATTTTTTTTTACTCATTGTTTTTCTCTCATAGTTTCTCTCTCTGTCTCTCGCTCTCTCTCTGTCTCTCTCTCTCTCTCCCTCTCTTTCTCTTTTTTTTTATCTCTCTATGTCTCACTCTCTTTCTGCATCATTCATTTTTTATTCCTTTATGCATTCATCCACACTTTTTTTCTGTAGTCTTATTCACATTAATTTTCTTTTCCTTTACATTTACTGAACTCTTTTTCCTTCCGCTGTTTTTTTTTCCGTCAGCTGCAGGTATCTGATGGCTTCCCATTCCACAAATCTATAACCTGAAATTTCTATCTGAAATATACAGGATTCCACCCTTTTCTCTCAGAAACATAGAGGATTCCACTCTTTTCTCTCAGAAACATAGAGGATTCCACTTTTTTCTCTCTGAAATATACAGGATTCGACTCTTTTCTCTCTGAAATATATAGGAATCCAATCTTCCCTAGCTGAATCATATGATATTCTACTTTTTTATAGCTGAAACCTACGGAATTTCACTCTTTTCTAGTTGATACATATTTAGGATTCCACTTTCTTAG
>NW_020868306.1:485873-493373 GCF_003789085.1 Penaeus vannamei
CATGAAACCGCCTGCCTCCCGAAAGAACTTCATTATTGCCCACGCAAGCAAAAACAAACTTACTCACCAATCTCACAAGGCCGATATTTCGATACACGTATTCGTCTGAATCATTTTTGTCCGATTCTGTGTTTGACTCTTGTGCTTCGTTCGAATGAGCGCTTCGAGACAGCTCGAATCGGAGTCTGTTATGCTGGTTCGAAATAGATCTCGATTGGTTAAGCTTTGGACTAGGAGTTATGAGTGAGTGAAAAAGCTACAGCGTTCAGGATTATACGTAAAACTTCTAGGGAACTTTGGATAAATCTGCGTAGGATGAAATAGCTCCCTTTGTTTCCATCAATTTCTGTATTCATCTTTTAGTCTCCCTGTATATCTATTCATCTTCCTACTACAGGCTTATATATACACTCAAAATAAAAATTCCCTCTCTCTCCTCCCACTCCATTCATCTACCTATCTATCTGCCTATCTATTAACCTGTCTTTACATCTACGCATCCATCCATCTGTCATTCTTGCACACGTATTCGCACAATAACTCCTATTCTTCTCTCTTATTCGCACAATGACTCCCCCTCCTCTCTCTCATTCGCACTCTCTTTCCCACACTCTCACGGGATCATAGTACCAATTTCTTGCCAATTCAGAAGAACCATTGCCATGTATGTGATATTATGATATGGAAAGGGTTATTCATATCTTTAGCTCCATCTCAGCTGTCATGATTAATTCATCTGCATACCAAAATGAGGAGAGAGAGGTTGCTGTAAGGTGAGGGAGGGGAGGTGGAGGTGTAGGTGAAGGGAGGGAAAGTGGAGGTGAGGGAGGGAAGTTGGAGATAAGGGAAGGAAAGTGGAGGTGAGGGAGGGAAGTTGGAGATAAGGGAAGGGAAGTGGAGGTGTTGCTGAGGGAGGGTGGAGGGGAGGTGAGGGAGGGGGGAAAACTGGAGTTGGGGGTAAGGGAAGTGGTGGAAGTGAGGGAGAGAAGGTGGAGGTGTAGGTAAGGAAGTTGGAAGTGAGGGAAGGAAGGCTGAGTTTGAGGTGAGGGAGGAAAAGTGGAGATGAGGGAGGGAAAGTAGAAGTGAAGGAGGGAAGGAGGAGACGAAAGTGAGGGAGGGAAAGTATAGGTGGAGGTAAGAGAAGTTGAAGGGGGGGGGGGTTGGAGTTAGACGTGAGAAAGGGGAAGTGGAGGTGGAGGTGAGTGAGAGAAGGTGGGGGCGAGGGAGGGAAAATGGAATGTAATATATCCTTGGGATTTAAGGGGCTGCCTTTCGTTAAAAATTCTCTCCACAAATGTACTGCGAAAGGCCATAGAATAAATATTCAGTCCATTCTGCGTTTTTTTTTTTTTTTTTTTATCTTCTTTCTTTCAATTCTCTCTCTCTCTCTCTCTCCCCCCCCCCCTAGTGATACATATGCTGATATTCTGGTAAGATAGCAAAAATATAGTTTTCATAAATCTCAGTGAGATCTAAAATATAATGATATGCAGCACACAATTTACTTCTAATTATTTTTTAATCATCCATCTATACAATAATCGTCATGATTATTATAGCGGGGCGTAGACCCAGTAGACTTTAAAGTGGTCTGGTTGAGTCCGGGCTCAACCGAGAATATGGTTTTTGCTCAAGGAAAGATTCGTCTGCAGTGAACAGATGCAAGGTTCCAGGCCTACGGCACGCTGCCACCACCCGATTAGTAGGTTCGGGACCCGTGTGTGTTGCGTAAGTGGGTGTAGGCGTTGTATCAGAGAAGGGTGGAAGGAAAGTACAAGTAAGTGCAAAAGTTATATATTTATGAGTAGATGGTAATATCTATACAGATAGTTTGGTCCTAGTTGCACGCTCCTTATAGTGGGTCGTGTGGTGCGGGTGGCTTAGCATGGTCGTGCGGTTTTGTACCTGCAGTGGCCCAGATTCTTGTCCTGGTTAGGAGGGTAGTTTCTTATCCATATCAGTGCCCTGAATTATTGTCTGTGTGCGTATAGACAGATAGATAGATGGAAAGATAGAAAGATAGATAAATAGTATAGATAGATAGATAGATAGATAGATAGATAGATAGATAGATAGATAGATAGATAGATAGATAGATAGATAGATAGATAGATAGACAGACAGACAGACAGACAGAGACAGACAGACAGACAGACACTCAGACAGACAGACAGACACTCAGACACAGACAGATAGGTAGGTTAATAGATAGATAGATGACAATCTAGAAACATTATTGATTTATCTTTTATTTTATTTTATTTATTTATTTTTCGGTAAAATCAGTCTCCGGCCACTCCAGCGCATGAAACCGCCTGCCTCCCGAAAGAACTTCATTATTGCCCACGCAAGCAAAAACAAACTTACTCTCACCAGTCTCACAAGGCCGATATTTCGATACACGTATTCGTCTGAATCATTTTTGTCCGATTCTGTGTTTGACTCTTGTGCTTCGTTCGAATGAGCGCTTCGAGACAGCTCGAATCGGAGTCTGTTATGCTGGTTCGAAATAGATCTCGATTGGTTAAGCTTTTGACTAGGAGTTATGAGTGAGTGAAAAAGCTACAGCGTTCAGGATTATACGTAAAACTTCTAGGGAACTTTGGATAAATCTGCGTAGGATGAAATAGCTCCCTTTGTTTCCATCAATTTCTGTATTCATCTTTTAGTCTCCCTGTATATCTATTCATCTTCCTACTACAGGCTTATATATACACTCAAAATAAAAATTCCCTCTCTCTCCTCCCACTCCATTCATCTACCTATCTATCTGCCTATCTATTAACCTGTCTTTACATCTACGCATCCATCCATCTGTCATTCTTGCACACGTATTCGCACAATAACTCCTATTCTTCTCTCTTATTCGCACAATGACTCCCCCTCCTCTCTCTTATTCGCACTCTCTTTCCCTCACTCTCACGGGATCATAGTACCAATTTCTTGCCAATTCAGAAGAACCATTGCCATGTATGTGATATTATGATATGGAAAGGGTTATTCATATCTTTAGCTCCATCTCAGCTGTCATGATTAATTCATCTGCATACCAAAATGAGGAGGAGAGAGAGGTTGCTGTAAGGTGAGGGAGGGGAGGTGGAGGCGTAGGTGAAGGGAGGGAAAGTGGAGGTGAGGGAGGGAAGTTGGAGATAAGGGAAGGGAAAGTGGAGGTGAAGGGAGGGAAGTTGGAGATAAGGGAAGGGAAGTGGAGGTGTTGCTGAGGGAGGGTGGAGGGGGAGGTGAGGGAGGGGGAAAACTGGAGTTGGGGTAAGGGAAGTGGTGGAAGTGAGGAGAGAAGGTGGAGGTGTAGGTAAGGAAGTTGGAAGTGAGGGAAGGAAGGCTGAGTTTGAGGTGAGGGAGGAAAAGTGGAGATGAGGGAGGGAAAGTAGAAGTGAAGGAGGGAAGGAGGAGACGAAAGTGAGGGAGGGAAAGTATAGGTGGAGGTAAGGAAGTTGAAGGGGGGGGGGGGGTTGGAGTTAGACGGAGAAAGGGGAAGTGAAGGTGGAGGTGAGTGAGAGAAGGTGGGGGCGAGGGAGGGAAAATGGAATGTAATATATCCTTGGGATTTAAGGGGCTGCCTTTCGTTAAAAATTCTCTCCACAAATGTACTGCGAAAGGCCATAGAATAAATATTCAGTCCATTCTGCGTTTTTTTTTTTTTTTTTATCTTCTTTCTTTCAATTCTCTCTCTCTCTCTCTCTCTCTCCCATCTAGTGATACATATGCTGATATCCTGGGTAAGATAGCAAAAGTATAGTTTTCATAAATCTCAGTGAGATCTAAAATATAATGCTATGCAGCACACAATTTTACTTCTAATTATTTTTTAATCATCCATCTATACAATAATCGTCATGATTATTGTAGCGGGGCGTAGACCCAGTAGACTTTAAGTGGTCTGGTTGAGTCCGGGCTCAACCGAGAATGTGGAGTTTTTGCTCAAGGAAAGATTCGTCTGCAGTGAACAGATGTAAGGTTCCAGGCCTACGGCACGCTGCCACCACCCGATTAGTAGGTTCGGGACCCGTGTGTGTTGCGTAAGTGGGTGTAGGCGTTGTATCAGAGAAGGGTGGAAGGAAAGTACAGGATGTGTGTACTGAATGTTGGATGTGTAAGTGTGTAGATGTGAAAAGGGAGATAGCGTAGGCTGAGCGTCTGCGTGGACGTGTTAGGAAGAAAAAAGCAAGATCATAGAATTCTTCTTCTTCCCTTCGGTTTGAGCATCCGCCTGCTGGGAGCGGGAACACAGGTATAGCAAAATGAATCTGTTCTTTTGATGTCAGCTTAATATTCTCTGATTTATCTGGCCTTTTTACAGCCTTTCAAGGGTTGCTTGATGTCAGAGCAACCAGCAATGTGTTGTTTAGGAGACCCGAGTCCGAGAAAGATTTAGGCATCTAACCTTGGTCAGAACCAGAACTTTAGTGTTGGTAAATAAGAGCAATTTATGTCCTGACTGGAATTGAGTAAAAGCTCTAAGATGGTATGATGTTTATTTTAGGAGCAAGTTGCACTCACTGGGGAGTTAAAGGCATTTTCAGCCATGGAAAGGTAGACAAAGGTGTGTGCATCACCGATTTATCACAGCGGAGGTGATGCACGAGAAATTAACACCAGATAAAACTTACCACGAAATATAAAAATGTCTTCCCTAAGTTGGCGTTCCAACTCCAGAAGTACTGTTACTAGGGGGTCAGCATAAAAACATCCTAGTCCCTAAATTACGTTAAATTGTTAACATCCAACCCAAATGGACGTTAACTGTTAAACCAAAGCTAATGCTGACGGATACCTAGTAAGAGTGCTTGTGTGCAAAAGAATTAAGAAATTAATATGAAGGCTGAAAAAGTCAAGGAAGGGACTATTCACGATGACTACCTGAACACCCACAAGGTCAGACAGGAATCAGCCGAAACAACAAACGACAACAAAAATCAAGTATCATGTGGTATTAAGGGCTCGTTATCAGGAGATACGGAGCAACAAAGTCTGCCTGATCATCCACAAGGTCAGGCAGAAATCAAGAATGACTTATTGTAAAAAGATCTTGATGAAAATCTTTATCCCCGGAGGTACGGATCCTCAAGCAGGGACGAAAGAAAACATTAATTAACTTAGTTGTAAAGTAACACTGGAGGTGTAATCACAAAGACTGCTTGATCACCCACAAGATCAAGCAGAAATCAACAAACACACATTAAGCGAAACAAAACAATCATAACGATAAAGTACGTAAAGAAAAAGATCTTATCCCAGGAGGTGCGGATCCTCAGGCAAGAACGGAAAGAAACTAAGCAATAACTTAGTTGTAAAATTGAATACACTGGAGGTACGGATCCTCAAGCAGTCTTCCTCTAAATCACTTGGTCATAATGCTCTCAAACACTGGGAAATACACAAAAAATGTTATGGGACTTCACGAAAGAGTGCACCCTGCAGATAATAATGCAGCATGTCACGCTAAAGTCCAAAAGAGACCAGTCGTTTCCTACACACAACCATGTCACTTAGCTTGAGGAGATACTCAGCAATCCTGATAAATCCGTGTGCGAAGTATATCCCAGAGAAAGGTAAATCCGAGCGAGAGCACAACACAGGTAAAATTTCCACCGCGAAGGACCAAAGTGCGGGACAGAGGTCAGGATTGGAGTGATTTTCCTTTCCTCAACCACTAGTATATAAACCCCGAAAGAAACCCCCAGGCCAAGCCCCAGGCATGGCGCGAAAGAAGAAAATAGGCAAATGAAGTGCCTGAAGACCAAGCCGATAGTTCGACAATCCAAACAACCGAGACGAGAGAGGGAAGGGGAAAAACAAAAAAGAAGCTGGGTAACGACCGTCACCTCCTTCGGTGGTTATCGCGACAATTTGGAGACGTCGACAAGAGGAAAGAACATTAGAAAAAATAAAAACAGGAAAGGATACGGAGAAAATCCGGTAATAAATAGTTGTGGTAAGAACTGTGCATTTAGGCCATAACATATCTACAATAATTAGCTTTAAAAATAAATAAATAGCTATTTTAGCTTGGCGACTTCAACGCCATACAAGTAGTGAGTCGTGGTAAGAAATACGTTCATGGTTATAAAAATAACCAAGTTCATTTCATCACTACAAACATACAATCAACTCTGTCCTTCTTGACTGGTGGTTGGACTTGTAAAAAAAAAATGAATAAGAAGCCTGCGGGACTTTGTCGCAGGTGAAAAAAAAAAAAAAATACGTGGGGATGTAACCGCACGTGGCACACGGCGGGGACTTCGTCTCTGGCGGCTCGTGATGCGTTGGCCGAGGTTCATGTTTTCATTGTTATCTGTTACTTTTGTTATTATATTGCTGTTAGTTTGAGTATGTTACTGCCTTTATTTTTTATTTTATAATCTATTGTTATCATCATCAGTATTGTTATTATTATTGGTGCTGTCATCATCTGCTGATTATTATAATTATCATCACTATCATGATTGCTGCTGCTGTTGTTATTATTAACATTATTATCATTATCATTATCATTATATTATATATATATATATATATATATTATATATATATATATATATATATATGTATATATATATATATATATATATATATATATGTATATATATATATATATATATATATATATATATATATATATATATATACATATATATATATATATATATATATATATATATATATATATATATAATATATATATATATATATATATATATATATATATATATATATATTATATATATATATATATATGTGTGTGTGTGTGTGTGTGTGTGTGTGTGTGTGTGTGTGTATTATCATCCTTATTATTGTTGCTATAATCAATGATAATGGACATGATAGTGATTGATGATAATAATTCTAAAAATGATGGTTAATAATAAGGTTATGAATACAAATGATAAAATTATAATGATAATTACAATAATAAAAACAAAAACAACAGTAGTGACAATAATAATAAAAGAAGACAACAACAACGTTAATAATGGCAAGAATGATGATGATTATAATGATAATCATTATCATCATAAAAGTAATACTTGTAACATTAATAGTATTGATGATGATACCGCTAATGATGTCATTGTTACTGTTGCTAATCTGTTTTCAGTTGATGTTTTTGTTGTCATTTGTTCTACTTATTTACAATGAAGATAATTGTCATCTGCTCATTTTAATATTACGCTTTACATTGTATAAGTTGTAATGATAATAATAATGATAGAGATAAGAATAATAGTAATGATGGTAATAATTATAATAATGATAATAATGATTATGATAGTAATAATAGATAAATAAATAAATAAATACACAGCGGAGTATACTACATTCTCTAAGTCTGAAATTCATCACCATTTTGTTTTCACTCCATTCCAGTTCCATCAACTTAAGTCTAAAGCTGATTCATATTACTTGATCTGTATTAAACTCGATTCAATTACATATATATTTCGATTCTGTTATTAGAGTTTCCTTTTATTTTATTATTTT
>NW_020868306.1:513373-520873 GCF_003789085.1 Penaeus vannamei
TCTCTCTCTCTCCTCTCTCTCTCTCTCTCTCTCTCTCTCTCTTCTCTCTTCTCTCTCTCTCTCTCTCTCTCTCTCTCTCTCTCTCTCTCTCTCTCTCTCCTCTCTCTCTCTCTCTGCTTCTCTCTCTTTTCTCTCACTTCTCTCTCTCTCTCTCTCTCTCTCTCTCTCTCCTCTCTCTCTCTCTCTCTCTCTCTCTCTTCTCTCTCTCTCTCTCCTCTCTTTCTCTCTCTCTCTCTCTCTCTCTCCATTTTTTCTCTCCCTCTAACTCTTTATTTCTATTACTTTACTTTCATATCTGTATGTTTATTTGTTTGTGAACATTATTCCTACCATCACTACAATTTGTTCCAAGTAAATCCTCTTAAAATAAACAGTTTTATATCCAGTATTTTGGTGTTTATAAAGCTCTGAAATTAATCCGAGGATATTGCTTCTGAGATGAAAATTCTTGTTAACATCCAAATATTTGTATTGTAATTATTAATGCAAAGGAGATAAAACATCCGTTGGTATCCCTAAAGGTTTTCGCATGTCTTGAATAAACAATATATTTTGGAATTTGTAATAAATCATGCATTATTGTCATGCAACTACAGCTGTTGAAAGTGGTAGGGAACTTCAACATTGAATGCGTGGAAGTTTTTTTTTTTCTCTTTTTTTTATGGACTAGTAGCATGTTTCGAAACCTCCGAAGAATGATGGACAGGCAATTTTCCGACTTATAACTCTCTGTTATAAGATCCATATTTCCTCGTTACGATTTCCTTCCGCCTATAAAGTTCTCCAGCATGCGCGCTCTCTCTCTTTCTCTCTCTCTCCCTCTCTCTCTCTCTCTCTCTCTCTCTCTCTCTCTCTCTCTCTCTCTCTCTCTCTCTCTCTCTCTCTCTCTCTCTCTCTCTCTCTCTCTCTCTCTCTATCTGACTCACTCCCAACCTCTCTCTATCACCCCTCCCTCCTCTCCTTGTACCCTCTCATCCATGTCTCTCCTTTCTTTTACTTTACCTTTCTCTCCCCCCCCCCCCCCTTCCCTCTCTCTCGCCTCCCCTCATTTTCTCTTCTTTCCCTCATTCCCTTCTTTTTCCTTCCTTCTACGCTACCCTACTCCCCCTCCCCCCCCCTCTCTCTTCAACTCATACTTACTCTGTCCATCACTCTCTCTACTCCCCTCTCTTTCTCCCCATCTCCACTATTCCTTCCTCCTACACTCCATCCTTCCGCCTCACTCCCTCTCCCTCTCCCCTCTTTGCTCTGGGCTCACTCCCTCCCTCTCTGTATTCGACGGCCTACAGACGCAAGACAAGATAGCACTCGATGTGAAACCATGCATATGACTTTCCAATTTTACACTGAATAATAATTTTGCCATTCAAACAGGCGAGGACCAGGCCATCGCACTTGTCATATGCAAATGCGCAATAGACGAATGGCCAACACATCGCCCTGAAGTAATGTGACGTCATCGCCATTTTGGCTTAACACTGGTTTTGCTATGTTGGGTTTTAGGTGCCTTTTCTTCGGGTTTTATTTCTTTGCTTCATTTTTTTTTCTCTCTCTCTCTCTCTCTCTTTTTCGTTCTTTCGGGTTCTCTGTTTTCACTTCAATTTTTCTTTTACTTTTTTCTTTATTATTCTGGCTCTTTTTAAATATTTCTTTCCTTTTTTGTTATTTTCTTCACGCTTTTGATCCTTCATAATAATGGTCCCTCTTTTCAAAATCTCTTTCAGAACATTTATCATGCAGTAAGGGTAAAGAGCGTCAATTTAATTAATTTCCCAATTAATTGTCATGGCGAGTGCGTCTGTAATGATTGGTTGTAATTTTGAGACAGAAAACAATTACAGTTTCGACGTTACTGATACGTATAGAACGACTGAATCTCATGTCCGATTCATCTGTTCATCAATATCACCATTTTTAAGTCAAATGTCAAGGATTGTTTACCACATGAAATAAAAAAAAAAAAATGTTTTCCCTTTCTTATGAAGAAAAATATAAAAATAATCAATTCCTCCATGACAATTTCTGTCAACGAGCTCACCTTCAAATTTCGAAAGCAAAACGTCTCATTTCATTGGTTATGAAATATGATGACGTCAATGTTAATGGGAATATTGATAATTATAATGATGATGTTCATGTTAATAACAATAAAAATGAAAGTATAGTAATAAAGGTAGTAATAAAGCAGATGATAATGGTATTAATAAGGTATCACTAATAATGATAATATTAATAACTGCAATAGGAATAAGAATAATTTTAACTATAATAATAACAACAATGATAAAAATAGTAATTATAACAATAATGACAACAATAAAGAAGTATTATGATAATAACAGTAATAATAAGGATATCTATTGTAATAATATAGGAAAATCAAAATAATCATTGATAATAATAACGACAATAACGATAATGATGATGAAATAATGATGGTAATAATTATGATAACAATAATAACGGCAATAATAATGATAATAATGTTAATAATAATGGCATCAATAATATTAGTTATTATATTAAAATAACATGATGATGATGATAGCAATTTTTTATAATAATGGTAATTATTATGATGTTAACAGTGATAATAATTATAATGATAATGATGGTAAAGATGATGATGATGACGATGATAATGGTAGTAATAATGATAGATATCATTATAAGGAAAGTAATGATATGATAATGTTAACGATAATTATGGTAATAGTAATGATAATGATAGCAATGATAGTAATAACGATAATGACGATAATGATAATGATAATAATAGTAATGATAGAAACAATAGCACTGGAAACACGATCAACAATAATAATGATAATGATAATTATGATATTGATAATAACAATTGTAATCATAATTAAAAAAAAAGGATAATAATCATATTGGCAATAATAATGATAATAATTACAAAAATGACAATATTAATAATGGTAATAACAATAATAATGACAATAATAATAATGATAATAACAATAATAAAGATAATGATAAAGATGATAGTAACAATGATAATGATGGCTATAATGATAATAATAATGATGATAATAACTATAATGATAATAATAATAATGATAATAATGATAATGATTATAATAATCATGATAATGATAATAATAATGATAATAAAACATTGGTAAATGTTTTAGTAATCGTATATTTTCCCTATTCTTTTTCCATATTTCCTTTGAACATTATAACTTCAATGCTTTGTTGGTCTTGATATAGTAATTCGTATACACTAATTTCTACAGTAATTCTATGGAATTATATATATGTATATACACACATACAGAGAGAGAGAGAGAGAGAGAGAGAGAGAGAGAGAGAGAGAGAGAGAGAGAGGAGAGAGAGAGATTAGAGAGAGAGAGAGGAGAGGACAGAGAAAGAGAGGGAAAAAAAAGAAACAAAGAAGAAAGAGAGAGAGGAGAGAGAAAAAGAAAAAGAGGGTAGGGGTGGAGAGAGAGAGAGGGAGAGGGAGAGTATATCAATAGAGTTTCTCTATAGATGACAGAATTTTATTAGAATAAATATAGATTATGTATACGGATGATATCTATGACACTGGGGTGAAGGATTAGAAGAGATTTAATAGTTAAATAAACACACACACACGGACGTACACACACACAGACGTACACACAACATACAGCAATTCATACAGAAATATTAACACTGGAAATCGGAATGTCTAAATTTTCAGATTCTTTTTTCCTTCGACGAAGAGTTTACCAAGGTATCTTAAATTCGCTCACGTTTCCCAGACTTTTCTCTTGCTCTATCTCCTCCAATCTCTTCGTAACTCACTAATTCCCCCGACTTTCATCTTTTCCTCTCTTGGCTTTTCGTCGAGTTTCACTTCCGGTCCTTTCTATCTTTATACAATGTCATAAACTATGATAAACAAAGTCCACGCGGGGGTCGTATGTTCACAGCCTTTTTATAACGATGGCCACTATGACGTAACAATTTAGACGGAAAAAGCTACACGAAATATACATTTAATCAAGTAATATATATATATATATATATATATATATATATATATATATATATATACTATATATATATATATATATATATTATTTATATTTATTATTTATCTTCATATTCTTTCTTTTTTCTTTTTTTTTTTTTTTTTTTTTTTGGGGGGGGGTAAGATCATTTATATGATTATGTGTATTATCATTTGGTATATTCAGGTGTAATTTAGTAACGTATTTTTTTATTTAGTTACCCTTTATGTTAAATTTGGTGAATTTTAGATAATCAAGAGAATGCAAGTAAGAAGCACTTGAATCCAGAAGTTGTTTTTTATTGTATAATAATTTCAGATCGTTAACAACATATAAATAAGTAAACATATGTAATATGATATATCCTGTTGATCTTTTCTTTCTGTAGTGCTTATTATAACATAACATTATGATACTGTGGTGTTTTGTAAGAAACTGCTAATTAGCGTGTGTGTTTTTTCTTTCTTTCTTTCTTTTTTCTTGTGTGTGCGTTGATGTGTGTGTGTGTGTGTGTGTGTGTGTGTGTGTGTGTGTATCTGTATGTGTGTGTGTATATCTGTATGTGTGTGTGCGTCTGTGTGTGTGCTTTCTTCTATGACTTTATTAGACACAGGCATAAACAATTCACATGACAGTCAATGATCCATTTAATAACTTATATATTTTTTTATTCTGCTATTGATAAAACTATCACTGGACTGGACTGGTATATCTACCCTCACCTAGCATACCGATGCATAAATTATGATATAAGGCTTGATAGATTAACGTGTTTTCGCGAATGCATTTCTGTAGCAAGTATTATTATTGAATTCGGTATGTGCGTCTTCGTAGTTGTTATACAAGTCTCATTCATTTCCTAACATTTCAAGAATGACTTCGTGTGAAATTATTTTATATCTTAAATGGTCTTTCACAGTTATCATATATTTCTTCAGAGAGAGAGAGATAGATAGATGGATGGATGGATAGATAGATAGATAGATAGATAGATAGATAGATAGATAGATAGATAGATAGATAGATAGATAGATAGATAGATAGATAGATAGATAGATAGATAGATTAGATAGATAGATAGATTAGATAGCATAGATAGATAGATATAGATAGATAGATAGATAGAGATAGAAAGAGAGAGAGAGAGAGAGAGAGAGAGAGAGAGAGAGAGAGAGAGAGAGAGAGAGAGAGAGAGAAGAGAAGAGAGAGAGAGAGGAGAGATAGAGATAGAGAGAGAGAGAGAGGAGATAGATAGATAGAGATAGAGATAGAGATAGAGATAGAGATAGATCAGCAATTCACTAGATACCCATATCCTATTACCTAACTGTGCCGGGTAAATATATATTTAATGTTAATGAAGAAATGTCCAAATTATCGCAAGTATACGGTTGCCTTTAAAAAGAAATATTTTTCACGTATGCAAGTTTCTTTTTTGTATATCTTTTACAATTTGATGACAATTTAGTTATACTTTTTACATATGAATAAAAAGATTTAGATAATTATACAGGCAGATCCGCAGATAGGCAGCAAGATCGATAAATAGAGAACGAGGGGAGGGGTAAAAGACAGATAAACACACACACACATGTATGTAGACTGATATACACATATATGCACAGACACACACACTCACACTCACAAATACACACACACACACATAATTTTATAGATTAACATACACACGTACGCACACACACATTGATATATAGACACACACACAAGCACACACACACATAAACTCACACATGCACAAACACGCACACACACACACAAACACATACACACATACACACACTTAAATATATAGACAGAGAAGAGAGATAAAAAAATAATAATAATAATAATAATAGAAGGTAAGAAAATAGATAGATGATAAAGCTGAGTAGAATGTAAAGCGGAGAGAGAAAATATAAAGGAAGATAAAGCACAGTTAACATCCTGCAATTATTGATGCTGTATCCCCACATAATTTTACTTTCTTCCTTCCGCGTTTGAACTTCTTACGTGTCATTGCTCCTCCCCCCTACTTTGCTCTTCTTTTATCTTCTTGGCCCACTGTTTTCTTCTATTTTATCTTTCTCATGTATTTTTTTTACTCGCTTTTCACTCTCTATACCTTTTTCTAGACGTTCTTCAAAATATAACAAACAATCCTAAGACGATAGCTGGGTTGAAAATCTACGGACTTTGGAACCCACGTTTGACTTACTTTGATGTGTCTATGATGTTGGTTTAGATTGGCGTTCTAAAAATTCACGATAAAAGAAAATGTATTCATGATTTACTTGAAACATAACAATATATCATGCTATATAATTTTGAAGACCACTTGACTTAAATGTCATAGATCCAGTCATGTCATTATTGTGTTTGATAATGTATTAGAACATGCTCTTAGATTACACCCTAAATTGCAACTCCAGCAGTGAAATGGGATATTACAGTCATATATCAGATATATTGCAGACGCCATGAATGTAAGCTTAACCTAATCATAATATGGCTTGAAGTATATATCGATCTAAATATTTCTGATTATTCTCAGATAATTGTTATTAACATTTATTTACTATCATTACTATCCATAACATTATTGTGTTTATTATTATCATTGTTTCATTGTTATTTCTGTCCTTATCATTATTGCTATTGTTATTATTGTTATTAAGATTATCATCAGTATTACTACCTTTATAATTGTCATTGCAATTATTATCATTATATTATTACAATTACTATTATCACTTTTAATGTTATCATTATCATTTTATATTTATGCACATGTGTGTTTATGCGATTATAAATAATTCATAGTATATATATAACTTAACGGACAGGCGATCCTAGAGACACAAAACATATCTTCTCGAACTCACAACACCTTCCTCTATATCTGCAGCTCTTGCTTGCTGTCGACTCAAGGTTTTCAAAAGATGAACCGGTTTCCTTGAGGTGAGAAAAGATAAACGGATGATCGGAAGAAGGAAAAGTTAGAGAGAGAGAGAGAGAGAGAGAGAGAGAGAGAGAGAGAGAGAGAGAGAGAGAGAGAGAGAGAAGAGAGAGAGAGAGAGAGAGAGAGAGAGAGAGAGAGAGAGAGAGAGAGAGAGAGAGAGAGAGAGAGAGAGAGAGAGAGAGAGAGAGAGAGAGAGAGAGAGAGAGAGAGAGAGAGAGAGAGAGAGAGAGAGAAGAAGAAGAAAGAGAGAAAGAGGAGAGAAATATGCGGAAAGACACGGATGGAAGTTGCATGCAGAATTTTGGTGAATAGCGAGAGGAATATTAAAATGTGTCGAAGAGGAGAGATAGGAAGAATGAGCATGAAAGAAGGTTAAAGATAGAAAGGGAGAGAAAGGTACGAGAAGAATTAGGACAACAAAAAGTACAAAGAAAGAAAAAGGAAAAAGATCCTACAGGTTATAGATTTCTCAAAAGTGTAATTATAATAGTATACAGCCAAGCAAAAGCACACACA
>NW_020868306.1:533373-548706 GCF_003789085.1 Penaeus vannamei
TGTGTGTGCACGTATGTATGTGTGTGTATGTGTGCATGTATGTATGTGTGCGTGTCGTGTGTTTATAGATTTGAATGTTTGTATGTATTATGTGGCTTTGATATGCGTGTGTGTGTATGTATGTGTGTGAGTGTGTGTGTGTGTGTGTGCAAGTATGTAGGTGTGTGTATGTGTGCATATATGTATGCGTGCGTGTCGTGTGTTTATATATTTGAATGTTTGTATGTATTAAGTGGTTTTGATATGTGTGTGATTACGTGTGTGTTTGTGTGTGTATATGCATGTATGTATGTGTGTCTGTGTGTGTGTGTTTGCGTGTGAGTTTGCGTGTGTATGTGCCTGTACGCATGTATGTGCATGGGCGTATATTCTGCACGTCCTCTTGTATGCAAATGCACATTCCTGCACGTACAATCATGCGAGGGAATACTTGATCCTTAGGAAGTCAGTCTCAACCTTGTCGCTGACAGATCCAAAATCCAATAATTAGCAAGCTGCTGCAAGCTATACCAAGCCAGTCCTTACGCAACACGGGGTATTCCTCTCTCATCTTTTATACCATTTTTTATTATCATTTATTGCCTCGTTATCGACAATTTCTCCAATAACACGTCATTCGCTTGGTGGACAACACCGTGGCCTCAAATAATAGACTTGCGTTGCTGCGTTTTCAAGTGAACCGATATTGCTTTTCCCTCTCTCTCTCTCCTTCTCTGTTTCGTTCGTTCTCTCTCTCTCTCGCTCGCTCTTTGTTTCTCTCTTTCTCTCTCTCGCTCTTTCTTTCTCTCTCTCTCTCTCTATTTCACTCGTTCTCTCTCTTTCTCGCTCGCTCTTTCTCTCTCTCTCTCTCTCTCGCTCTCTGTCGTTCTGTTTCGTTCGTTCTCTCTCTCGTTCTGTTTCGTTCGTTCTCTCTCTCTCTGTCAGGGTTTTTGTGTTGCCCTGATTTGGTGGGTTATGGAGACACAATTCTGGTTCAGCTGTTTATTGATAGGAGGTGGCTGGAAGGTAGCGTGGCGCGGGTTGTTGTGGGCAAGGAAGCCCAAGAGGGGCGCCGAGCGGGGCGCGCGTGGGGGAGCGCCCCCAAGGAGAGGTGTGGTCAGGGCCGTGGGCCCCGGTCAAGTGTGCTGGGTCAACTGTGTGTGGCTTCGAGCGCTGGTCGCGGGTCCCTAGCAGTGGAGACGCAGGAAGGCAACCCTTGTTCCTCAGATCGCTCGGCATACGCTACTAACCGTCGCCCCCGACGGGATGAAGCGGTCTCTGAAAAAAGCACACCAGAGGCAGAGACAGGGCGAGAGACAGGAGGGCAAACAGGGGGGGGGGGGTGTTATAGCAGGGGCCGTAATCAAGATAATATACTCAATATATATCAGATTGCAAAGATTGTTATTACAAATATTTTCATGAATTTTCAATTTTTATTATATTTTTTCAATAATTCACTGTCCAAAGATAGACAGAGGAACATGCTTAGGGAGACAATTACCATAGTCCGCGAAGACTTGCTTGAGTTGCAATTGTCTCAGATAGCAGGAAATGAAAATCTACAAGAGATAAGCATTGTGCAAAACTACAAAGGAAGCAAAAGGTGTCGCAGTCCGCAAGGACTTGTCTTGAACGACGAACTTCCTTGGAAAAAAGAAAAAATGCAACAATGCAGAGTTCAGAAGTGTGCAGTGCAATAGTGCATACGGTATACGTCTGACAAATAGTAAATGTATCAATTCAACGAAGTTGTCTAGTCTATCACACGTCACCAACAACAATTTGAGGCAAAGCAATAATGAAAACAGGTAATGCAGTCCTCATACTTCGGGAGCGACTCATTACATCAAAATATACTTCCTCAAGACAACATCTGCACGGAAAAACGTATTGCAAGATAAGAATACACGGTTGGCGCAAGTCGGTTATCATCCGGAGACAGTACGCATGTAATTCTTGTGCAATTAACGGGTTTCTGCGGGACGATGTGCGCATGTGGCTGCGTGAGTGCGTAGACGAGTTGATTAATTTAATGGGTGGGAGTTATGAAATGAGTAGTCAGAGTATAGCATTCGAGAAGAAAATAGAATGTTGATAGATATATTTTAGTTTTTAGAGTCATTAGTAATGTGTTAAAGTAAGGGCGAGTGGGTATGAAAGGAATAGGATGGGCGTGGAAGTTGGAAGAAATAAGCGAAGGGAGGAGGAGTGGGTGGGGGGGGCTGAGGAAGGATGGGGTGGGGTGGGGTGTAAAAGAGGTATGGGTGAGGATGGGGGTTGGGGTTAGGTATGTAGGCTGGGGTGGCAATGTGGATTGCGCTTAATGAAAATAGAATGTTGATAGATATATTTTAGTTTTTAGAGTCATTAGTAATGTGTTAAAGTAAGGGCGAGAGTGGGTATGAAAGGAATAGGATGGCGTGGAAGTTGGAAGAAATAAGCGAAGGGGAGGAGGAGTGGGTGGGCGGGAGGCTGAGGGAAGGATGGGGTGGGGTGGGGTGTAAAAGAGGTATGGGTGAGGATGGGGGTTGGGGTTAGGTATGTAGGCTGGGGTGGCAATGTGGATTGCGCTTAATGAAAATAGTCACCGATCTGACTGCACGAAAAAAAAAACATTCACACTAATAACAATGAACTTACGTTAATCGCAATATTAATCAACTACTATGTGAAATCATAAAAATGGTACTTTAATTAGTAAGTAAAATGAATGAAACGGTGACTGGTTTGGGTCAGCTTCCCTGAGACAACTGACCCGAAAGACAACCCTCGTGGTTGTAAATGATACTTAAAATAAATTCCCTGAGGAAGGTGATGACGTGATGGCCCAATCGTAGAAGGGACACATCATCCAGCTCATACGCAGAACGCAATTGGGTATCCACCTTGGGGAATACCAGCGATAATCTCACGTATAGCGATAAGAATGCGCGGCGCGTAGATCGCCTCTTGCGATGTGTGCATCTTTGCACGTACTGAACAACTTAACATTAATTATCTTAACCTAATTACATGTCCATACCCAGCTGTGGGTCGTCACCAAGGACCACGTAATAATGATGAGGTGAGGTTCGTGATTAAGATAAACGAAAATCAGGAACAATATGAAATCGTAGTAGCTGTATAATATAATCAATCTCTAACATGGAGATAGCTTAATAAGATATAAATACAAATAGCTTGAATGTAATTTAAGTTGGGCGAAGTCAGATGGTGGAGATGGGTATTTTACCTGAGTAAGGTCAAGTGAGGTCATTAACCAAATATACGTTAAAATAGCAAGAGTTAGTATATACGAGACTAAATAATATTGTGAAAAACAAGTACACAATAATCAAATTACAGATAAATGAACATGAATAATTACAGAAAAAATATATCTATAAAGAAGGCGAATAGTTATCGAAATATACTTCGGAATATGCACAAATATACTATAATAATATCGTAAAAACAATTCGTTGAATTATGCTAGTATTATTATAGTTCCCGATATATTCATGCAAACCGGAAGTAAATTCATCACTCTGTCGTAAATACGTTGATAACGGGATAATGATAAAATCACAATGTTATAGGACCTGACTTGATTTCACCTGAACAACCATGAGTGAGGTCATTCGCACTATAAAACGAATATAACACTTTATACATAAAAAATACTAAAGTTATTCATACACTGTTTTTGTATAAATATAGATACGAAAAAAAAAAATATAAAACGTTATCACTGCAAAAAATAATTTAACACTAGCGGACTAGAAATATTGAAAATAGGTAGAGAGGAAGGGGGATTAACGGGTGGGGTTAAAGAGAGGGAGGTGCTTTAGGATGGTAGTGATAGTAATAGCGGGAGTGTAAGGAACGGGATTAGGTGGGAAGCGTCGGGAAAGAGAAAAGGTTTGTGCATAATTTAACTAAATTATTTAAATATTCCAAAATATCCCACAAATGCATATTTAAACCAAGCCTAAATAAATGCACTTAGTAATATGCGAAATTAACGTCGATATAGCGTCGGTTTATACACTGGAAGATAATAAGAATAAGAAAATATACCAAATATCTGGCAATATATTCTAGCCACGTGGCTTAGTATGGTTAATTTAAAGAAAAATGCACGGCCTAGTTCACCCACATAAATGAAAGATTTAAGCAGTACTAACGATTTATGCTAACTAGGCTAGCATGAGAGTTAGAAAAAACACGCCAAAGAAAGAAAATGCACTCTCGCAAGTGATAAAAATGGGGATTGATTCCCTTTAAAAAAAGCGACGATCTACCATGACGAGAAAAAAAAACATGGTAGATAACAGAAAGAAGAAAAGAAAATGCACTTTGCACGACTTTAGTAGATATTTGAAAAAAATCACTGCACTTGTATAAAAACGGCATGCACACATAGGCGAAGAAAGGGGAAAGAAAAGGAAATTGCCAATGGTATACTTACAGTTTTTCGGAGGCTTGTTGTTCGTGTCATCCTGCCGCTTGCCACCAGTTGTCAGGGGTTTTTGTGTTGCCCTGATTTGGTGGGTTATGGAGACACAATTCTGGTTCAGCTGTTTATTGATAGGAGGTGGCTGGAAGGTAGCGTGGCGCGGGTTGTTGTGGGCAAGGAAGCCCAAGAGGGGCGCCGAGCGGGGCGCGCGTGGGGGAGCGCCCCCAAGGAGAGGTGTGGTCAGGGCCGTGGGCCCCGGTCAAGTGTGCTGGGTCAACTGTGTGTGGCTTCGAGCGCTGGTCGCGGGTCCCTAGCAGTGGAGACGCAGGAAGGCAACCCTTGTTCCTCAGACTCTCTCTCTCTCTCTCTCTCTCTATCTATCTATCTATCTCTCTTTCATTTTTTTTTTCTTTTCTGTTTTTCTCTTTGGATTTCTTTCTTTCCCTCTGTCTCTCTCCTTTCTGTCTCTTTCTGTCTCTTCGGCTCTCTGCCTCTGATTCTCTATCTATCTGTTTCTCTCGCTCTCGTGTAGAATGCGAGAAGAGACAACGAAAAAGAAAGGAACGAGAACTACACCCAGAGAGAGAGAGAGAGAAAGTAGAGAGAGAGAGAGAGATGGCAGAAGAATGAGAGAGAAAAGGAGAAGGGAGAGAAGAAACAAAGAGAGGCAAACAAAACTGAGACACAGAATTTCAAAATAGAGAAAAAGAAATAGAGAGAAAGAGAGAGAGAGAGAGACAGACAGACAGACAAAGAATGTGAGAGAGCAACAAAGAGACTGAAAGAAACAGAAACAAACATAACTGAGACAAAGAATTTCAAAATAGAAGACAGACAGACAAAAAAAAAAAAAAAAACAAGAAAAAGAAAGAAAGAAAGAAAGAAAGAAAAATCCTGTGTAAGCATATCTCTCACCCTCTCCTTCCCTTTACCTCAGCCAAGGCTTCGCTAATCTTCTCTATTCTGGTACCGAAGTCTTGTCGGCGAATATTGTGTTGTGAAGACATTGTAGCCGCTTGAATTAGTGTGTAAATCTTGCCCGTTTAACCTCTAAGTAGTGCTTACCCTCCCTCTCCCTCTCTCCTCTCTCTCTCTCTCTTTCTCTCTTTTTTCTTTCTCTCTCGGTTGGATTCTCTCTCTCTCTCTCTCTCTCTCTCGATCCTCTCTCTCTCTCTCGATCTTCTCTCTCTCTCTCTCTCATGTTTATCTTTCTCTCTCTCTCTCTCTCTCTCTCTCTCTCTCTCTCTCTCTCTCTCTCTCTCTCTCTCTCTCTCTCTCTCTCTCTCCCCCCTGAACCATAAGTGTGGTCTGTGTTTGAGAACAGATTATGTAGTTGAGGAGAAAGGTAAGGGGAAGGTGTGGCGTTATTATCTTTTCTCTTTCTTTCTTTCTTTTTCTTTTCCTTTGTGGAGTTTCAGTAAGGAGGAAGGGAGTTGGATTTTTTTTCTTCTAGTCTGGAATTTTGTTATTTCTTTTATTTCGCTATTATGATTTGCATCATCATCATTGCTATAGCTGGTATTACTAATACTGTCATTATCATTATTATCATTAATATTATAAATAATGTTTATCATTGCAATTGTTATCATTATTATCATTATCATCATTATTATTATTATTATCATTATTATTATTATTATTATTATTATTATTATTATTTTATTATTATTATTATTATTATTATTATTATTATATTATTATTAATTATTATTATTATTATTATTATTATTATTATTATTATTATTTTATATTATTATTATTATTATTATTATTATTATTATTATTATTATTATTATTATTATTATTATTATTATTATTATTATTATTATTATTATTATTATTATTCATTTCTAATCATCATGGTGATTATCATCATTACTGTTATCATCATTTTCTTATCATTATTATCATGACGATGATGATGATGACTATAGTGGTGGTGGTGATGATGATGATTATTATTGTTACTATTATTATTATTGTTGTTATTATTGTTATCATAATTTTCAACATTATTATCCATGTTGTTATTATTACATTTTTCCTAGTTATCATTGTTATTACATTTACTATCACCATAATTACTATTATCATCATCATCATCATATATGTTACGTGACCTAACTCAAATATAACAATAAAACAGATAATAACAACATAATAGGTAAACTGATATGTAAATAGCACATATATGCTTTTTAATAATAGTTTAACACCATCAACATATAAGCTTCGCATAAACTATTGCTTCATATGATCTGCAATATATTGTTTTTTTCAACAGGTAGCCTGCATTATGCCTGAGATCTGCAAATAAAGATAAAAATAGAGAAAGAGAGAGAAAAATGATATGAAAAAGAAAAAGTATATGAAAATAAGAATAAAATGAATGGAATGAAAACAAAAGCAGAAGGAAGTGGAAATGAAAATAAATACAGACTGAGAAGAAAATAAAAATGAGAATAGAATGAGATAAAAATTACTAAAATAGAATTAAACGAAATTAAAAAATTAAATAGAAAGAGACTACAGTGACTTTGAAAACAAAAATGAATCGAAAAGAAAAGGAAAAAAAGAGAAGTTAAAATACACTCGAAAACTTAATCCGGAAAAGCAGATAAATTTGGACTTCAGGTAAGGAATTAACAGAAAAGTGCTTCTCTCTTGTACCGGTGCTCTCGAGATCTCTGGGTCTTTGTTACAGTACATCCTTTGTCTATACCCTTTGTTTGTCTGTCTGATTGTCTTTGTCTATTTCTGTTTGTCTCTGTTTATTTGTTTGTCTGACTCTCTCTCTCTCTCTCTCTCTCTCTCTCTCTCTCTTTCCTCTCTCACTCTCGCTTCCACTCTTTGTCCTATTCTCCCATTCTTTTTTTCTCACTCTTCGTACCTCTTTTATTCCCTCCCGTCTTTCCCTCCTTCATCCATTTCATCCACCTGACGGAACAAGTAAAAGGAACCGCATTTAAGATCCTGCATGGAAAATGTGTTCCAGTAAAAGAAAAAGAAATAATAATGATTATACGCACTGGCAACTCTCCTTTGTTACGGATTCCAACTTTTGTTTTGTTTTTCCCCTTTTTTAGATTTCTTTCTGGAAGAACTCAAGAGGAAAATTGGAAACGCACACAAGGGGA
Organism: Penaeus vannamei; assembly: GCF_003789085.1. Taxonomy (NCBI): domain Eukaryota; kingdom Metazoa; phylum Arthropoda; class Malacostraca; order Decapoda; family Penaeidae; genus Penaeus; species Penaeus vannamei. Next base: position 540,934 of record NW_020868306.1, read on the forward strand.
GGAGATTGAGGGAAAAAATGATTGATAAACAAATAGGCAGATGGAGGCCTGTAAGAGAGAGAGAGAGAGAGAGAGAGAGAGAGAGAGAGAGAGAGAGAGAGAGAGAGAGAGAGAGAGAGAGAAGAGATGAGAGAGAGAGAGAGAGAGAGAAAAGAAAGACAGTCAGACAGAGAAAGAGAGAGAGAGAGAGGGGGGGGGGTAAACAGGGCTATGGATAGACAGACAAATAGACATACATACACGTATCAAGACAATGTCACACTTGACTAGAAATAGATAAAGAAAGAGAGAAACAACAAAGAAAGAAATAGAGAAACAAAAAAAAGAGAAAAAGAAGAAAGAAAGTAAAAGAAGAGAAAAAAAAGATAAAAAGAAGAAAGAGAAAAAGAAAAAGAAATATGAAAATTATTTAGAACAAAGGATCGGCGGAGAGAGAGAGCAGCGCCCAGGAATAAGATATGATTAAACATAATGATAATTGCAATAATTACTTTTATGATATTAGAACGCGAAGAGGAGGGAAGGGTAAAATGAAGAAAGGGAGAAAGAGAATTCATTGTATATTCATTCACTTTTTCTATTCATTTTAGTTGGGGGTCATACATAATTTTCATCATTATCACAAGTCTACAAAGCGTAGACTTTTGAACAACCCCCCCCCAAAAAAAAAAAAAAAAAAAAAGTGTACGTTAACGGACGAAAAATGATGGATCAAGACCTCCCTATTTATATGTGGATTCTAATTTTGTGATATACGTATTAAAAATTACACCATGTCTTTTTATATTGCTCTTTCACCTATTAAGATCAAGATTCTGATGACAGGACAATACAAAGAGCCTATGGGATTTATTTTCCGTAGGTAGTATTTTCATTCTTTTTTATGACTACAGATGGTTTGATGCAAATGAAAAGTGTTTAAAGCAATATTGAAATATTTTTCCAGTTTCAAATAAATCACACATAAAAAATACTGAAACCATCCAAGCATGAACTGATATGTGGCAAACCGAACGTCATCGCGACGGCAATTTCATCCGATATCACTTCAGCTGGGTCTTCCAGCTGGGCATCACCAAAGGCCGTCCCATAGAGTGACTTTAACCTCCAGCCCTGCAACACACTCCCTATGAATAGTCGTGTACGTTTCAGATAAATCAAGTTTACAGGTTCAGTGTTGCATTTTCTTAAGTTATACATCTAATACATTTTCTATAAAGAGATGGGAGTGCATTTTATATTGTTTAATGTTATTATATTATTGGCTTAAGGGTGTACTTATTGTATATTGTTTTATGCAGTGCAATAAACAAGAAAGGAACGCAGGGAATACTATAATCATCAGACTCTGATCCTTTGCATTGTAACTGTAATATAACATTCATCCGTTTATGATAGTGTATGGTTCAATCTTATCATTTATATCCGTTTTCTTTATCATCTAATGTTTAGAAAACGGCAGAAATGCTTCTACGGAAAAGCGGCCAGACCTGCTAGCAACACCGACGTGGCGCGAAATTTGAATCATGGGAGCCCCTGATTCGGCCATTGACGGACCATAATTTTATACAATAAAAAAAGTGCGTCCCCCGCGTTGTGCTAGTGATGAAAATTATGGATGACACCTTAGTCATCTATCTATTCTTTATTTCTTTTTCTCTATGCCACATAATTTTGTTTTTAGGTAATATACTTTCTTATTAGCCATTCTCTCTTGCTCGTATTTTATATACCTTTCCTGTTCATTATTTCCTTCTCTCGCATCTCTTCTCTTTTGTTATAGTTATCTTATTATCATCCTTCGCTCTTAAGCCATTTTTATCTACTTGTTATCCTATTTTATTATTATCCTCTTTCTTCTTCCATTCACTTCATCTTCACTTTCGATTTTTTTTTCTTCCTCTTTTTTTAAAATTCATTCCTCCTCCATATTTTCTTTTTCATCCCCATTCTATCCCCACGTTCGTTCCTCCTTTCTTCATTCCTCCTCTTCCTCCTTTAATTTCTTAATATTTATTCCCTCCTTTCCCCCCATTTCTCTTTTTTTCTTTTTCTCTTCTTTCACTTCCTCTCGTTTTCCAATCTCTCCTTCTCATTCCCCCTTTTTTTCTTTTTTCTTTTTTTTTTTTCTTATTCCTGAACATTCTAATTCTTCTTCTCTTCCTTCTCTTTCGTCTTGCCTCCTCCTCGTAACCTCCAATTCTCTTTCATTTTCTCATTCGCTCAAAGGTAATTACTAAAGCTAATCTGGCCTTATCAGGGCTTTAATTAGTGACTCTCGCGCAGGTGACGAATGAGCGGGGAAGAGAAGGAAAAGCGAAGAAGAAGGAAGGAAGACCTGAAAAAGGAGGAAGAGAAGAAGAAGGAAGGAGGAACTGGAAAAGGAGGAAGAGAAGAAGAAGGAAGGAGGAAGAGAAAAGGAAGGAAGGAGGAATTGTAAAAGGAGGAAGAGTAGATAAAGAGAGAACTAAAGAAGAATTAAAAGAAGGCAAAGAAGAGGAGAGATGGAGAAATTGAAGAAGGAGGGGGAAGAGAAGGAAAAGAGAAGAAGGAAGAGAACTGAAGAAGGAGGAGGGAGAAAAGCTAAAGAAAGGAAGGGTGAAGGAGGAAGAAGAGAAGGGAAAGAGGGACAACAAGAAGGAAAAGATTTTATAGAAAGGATGAGAGAAGAATTAAGAGAAGGAAAATTGAAGAAGAAAGAAGGAGGAGGAACAGAAGGCAGAGAGAGGAAGAGAAGGTAAAGAGAGAAAGAAAGAAGAAGGAGAAGGGGAGAAGAGAAGAATAAAAAGGACAAAGAGAAAGAGAAACAAAAGAAGAAAAAGGAGAAAGAAATTTGAAAAACCGGAGACAAGAATAAGCATAGAGGAGAATAAAGGGAAGGGAAAGAAAAATCGAAGAAGAGGGAAGAAAGGAAGGGGGAATTAAAGAATATCGTCATCCTTACCCTTTTCATTATCATCATCACAATCATCAGCACCAGCATCATCATTATAATCATCATCATAATAATAATAATGATAATAATAATGATGATAATAATAATAATAATAATAATAATAATAATAATAATAATAATAATAATAATAATAATAATAATAATAATAATAATAATAAATAATATAATATAATTAATAATAATATGATAATAATAATAATAATAATAATAATAATAATAGTAATGATGATGATAATAATAATAATAATAATAATAAAATGATATATAATAATAATAATAATAATAATAATATATAATAATAATAATAATAAAATGAATAATAATGAAATGATAATAATCATCATCATAATCATAATAACAATAATAACAGTAATATAATGATAATGATTATCATCATCATAATCATTATCACCATCATCATAATCATCATCATCATCACCATCATCATGATAATCATCATTATCATTATCACCATCATCATAATCATCATCATCACCATCATCATGATAATCATCATTATCATTATCACTATTATCATTATCACCACATCATGATAATCATCATCACCATCATCATCCTTTCTTTTCTCTTTCCCAGCCACTGCTTTTTCCCTCTATTCCTCTTTCCTATCGTCCATCTTTCTCCTCTTCTCTTATTTCATTCTCTTCCGGCTATCATCATCCCATTTCCTTTATGCCTTTCCTTCTGAGATCTTTAAGCGAATTCTCTCTATTCCAATCTTTCCTTTTCTATCCACCTCTCTTCTCCTTCCCTACCTAGCCCCTCTCCCTCCTTATTCCGCTCCCTTCTACCAATCCTCCTTCCTATCCCCTCTCCTTCTCCCATCATCCCTCCCCCCTCCCCCTCCTTCTCACTCCCTTTCTCCTCCCTTCCTATCCCCTCTCTCATTATCCCACCCTCCCTATCGTCCTTCCTTTCTCCCTCTCTCCTATCCTCCCCCACCTTCCCTCTCCCTCCTTAGCCCCGTCTCTTCTCCTGCCTCCCTAGCCCTCCTCTCTTCTCCCTCCCTCCTATCCCTCTCTCTTTCTCATTCTCCTTCCTTCCTTTTTTCCCTCCCTCTTTTCCCCACCTTCCTCTTCTTCCTCTCTCCCCCCTTCCTATCCCCCTCCCTTCCTCCCTTCCTATCCCTCCCTCCTCCCTATCCCACCCTCCCTTTCTCCCTCTCTTCCTATCCCTTCCCCCATCCTCCCTTCTCTCTCCTTAGTCTCTTCTCCCTCCCTCCCTATCCCTCCTCTCTTCTCCATCCCTTCCTATCCCTTTCTCTTCTCATTCTCTCACCCTCCCTATCCCTCCTTCCTTTCTCCCTCCCTCCTCCCCCCCACCTTCCCTTCTTCCTCCTCTCTCCCGACCCTTCCTATCCCTCCCTCCTTTCTTCCTCCCTTCCTATCCCTCCCTCCTCTTTCCCCACCCTTCCTATCCCTCCCTCCTCTCTCCCCACCCTTCCTATCCCTCCCTCCTCTCTCACCCACCTCCCTATCCCTCCCTCCCTCACTTTCTCCCTCCTAGCCCCACCCCTCCCCCCTTTCTCCCCCACCCTCCCTTCTCCTCCCTAGCCCCAGCCCCACCCCCCCCTACCTCACTTTGGCATTCAGCCCCTCCTCCGGGATAAACGTTCCTGACAAACGTCTTGGAAGAAAACGTTTTATACCGACTTTAGATACGAGCACTTCAGGTCCCATGAATATCTCCTTTGAACTTCTACATAAATAACCGGTAAATTTCGGGAAGAGAGGGTCCTGGGGCGAGGAAATGGGGGAGGGGGGGAGGGGGATAGATAAAAGGGGGGGAGGGATAGATAAGAAGAGAGGGAAGAGGGGGTGATAAAAAAGGTGGTGAAAGAAGAGGAGGAGGATATAGAAGAAAATAGAAGGAGGAGATGGGATAGAGGAGGTGGAAGAGGTGAAGGCAGAAGGAAGAGGTGAAGGGAGGAAGGAAGAGGAAGAAGAGAAGAGTAGAAAGAAAGAGATGAGGAAGGAGAGAAGGAGGAGGGGAGAAATAGGAAAGGAGGTAGAGGAGAAAGAGGAGGAAGGGAGGACAGAAGGAGAGAGGAGAAAGAGGAAAAGAGGAAGATGAGGGAATGGAAAGGAAAAGGAGGAGAAGAAGGAATAGAGATAGGGCTGAAAGTAATGGGTAGTAAACAGTGGGTGGAGAATGAAGGAGAAAAAATGGGGAAAGGACAAGGAATAGGAGGAGGAAGATAAGGATAAGAAGGAGTACGAGGAGAAGGACGAGTACGAGGAAGGGAGAAAGAAGGAGGAGGATGAGGAGGAGGGAGGAAGAAGGAGAAAAATGAGGCGAGGAGAAGGAGAAAGAAAGAAGAGGAAAAGGAGGACGAGAAGGAGAAAAGGAGGAATAGGAGGTGGAGGAAGAAGGGAGGAGGAAAGTAGATCAAGAGAAAAGCAGGAGGATAAGAAGGAAGAGTAAAAGCAGGGGAGGATGAGAGAAAAATGCCCTTTCATTCTCCTATTTTCATCTAAACGGTACATGTTGTTTTACCGTATATAAACACATTTTTCTCTGTCGACTGACTTATATCGACTTTTTACCATTCTTTCCCCCATCTTCCTTATCATAAACTTCTTTCATATCACAAAGGCTGAAAAGGAAAACACGGAGAAGTGAAACGCATTCCATCTTTTACATATCTTGGCAAAATTTCGAGCAAAACTTTAGGAAAACAACGATAAGGAAGTCTAGCTGAAGTTGCGCCTAACTCCGAAAAGTGGGAGATGCAGCCGGAGCATCACGAGTCGGCCGGAGGAGGAAGACTTTAACATCCAACACAGATGACGTGATATTGCTCCGACTTACAGAGCAAGAGGGTGAGAAACTTATCTTCTGTCGGGCATGTGTGTTTTCGTGTTTTGTTATCAATATTACTTCCGTTATTGTTTATAAAGTAGTATTTCTCTCGCTGATACTGTTATTATCGTTATTATTATTATTAATATCATTATAGCTGTTTTTGTTTGTATTATTACTCACATTAACATCTTCACAAAATGATAACAATGATGTTCATAATGAAATAATGATAATGATGATAATGATGATGATGAGGAAGGATGATGACGATGATGATTATTATAATAATGATTATAACAATAAAAAATATTATGATAATAATAATGCTAAATGTATTTTTATTGATATCATTACTACCATCTTTATTGCTATTATCATTATTGTTGTTATTGGTTTTGCAGCTGTTCATATTATCAATACTGTTATTGTTATCCTTACTATCATTACTATAAATATCTAAATTGCTTTTATCATTATCATCATTATCATTTCACTAATATTGATACTAATGAGATTATTATCATGGTTATTATCATCATTAATATTAGAACATCATGAATATGATTATCATTATCATTATTAATACCATTATCATTTTATTGTTATTATCATTATTATCAGCATTATAGTTTTTTATCATTATTATAATCTTTATCATTATCATCATCATCACTATCAATATCATTATCATTATTGTTATCACAGTTATAATGATTAAGATAATCGTTATTGTTATTATTTCCATTATCATTATCATCATTATTCTTACCATTACTTTTGCTTGCTGTATTACTCTTATAACTATTACTACTATGACTATGATTATTACTCTTCTTATTCTTCTTATTGTTAATATCATTATCATGAATAACATTACTGTTTATTGATGAGTATTTCACCTTACAATCATTATATTTTATATTATTATATTGTTTATTATTATATCGTTGTTTTTTCTTATTATACTCATTATCGTCTATATAATTTTCTCATTTTATCTTTTTTATTACCAGGAATTTCTTTATCATTGTCATCATTTTCATTATCATCCTTATCATCATCACTGTTATCATAATCATTGTTATCATCATCATGTTTATTCATTAGCATTGCTTTTATGATTATCATTACTTTGTTATTATCATATTACTGTTGATTATCATGATTTATGATGTTAATATCACTATTATCAGTATTATTGTTCTTGTTGTTTCTGTTATTATTGTTATCTCATAATTCATCATCATTATTATGATTATGATTCATAGCATTTAGCATTCTCATTATCAATCAGATTTACAAGAATTTTCCACTTAAAATGATCTTATAAATCGCGAACAGATTATAAAAAAAACATACCTCAAAGAAAAAAAATATTTCCTTTAAGATGTCACCTCAAAAAAAAGTTTAAACTCCACCATAATTCAACAATTCAATAAAAACTAAAAACTGATAAACCGATATATCATTCGTTTTCTTGTTTTATTAATTAACTAATCAAATCAGGTGTTCTGAAGGGAAGTCGGCGCTAAATCTGATTATTAAGCGTTGCGAATGATGATTGGAAAGGATTTTCATTGGATTAGACTTATCAATGGTTAAGATAAACAGATCACACTCTTGGGAAGTTTGCCGGAGAAAAGAAGGGAGAGGGAGGAGGGAGAAAAGAATGAGAGAGGAAGGTGGAGGGGAGGGAGGGGTGAAAAAGAAAGGAGGGGAGCGGAGGGAGGAGAAAGAGGGAGAGGGAGGGAGAAGAAAGAGGGAAGAGGGAGGGAGGGAGAGAGAGGGAGGGAAGGAGAGGCGAGAGCAAAGAGGGGAGGAGGGGAGAAAGAGGAGAGGGAGAGGAGAAGAAAGAAGGAGAGGGAGAAGGAGAAAGAGGGAGAAGGAGGGAGGGAGGAGGCAAGAAAGAGGAAGGAGGAGGGAGAGAGAGAGGGCGGAGAGGGATAAAGAGGAGAGAGGCGAGAGAAAGAGGGAGAGAGAGGAGCAAAGAG
>NW_020868306.1:548806-553806 GCF_003789085.1 Penaeus vannamei
ATAAAATCAATCTCAAACAGAAAGATGATCAGCAACACGATGTGTGTGTGTGTGTGTGTATTTATTTATTTATTTTTACATACACACACACACACACACACAAGAAACAGAGAGAGAGTGAGAAAGAAGAGAGAGAGAGAGAGAGAGAGAGAGAGAGAGAGAGAGAGAGAGAGAGAGAGAGAGAGAGAGAGAGAGAGAGAGAGAGAGAGAGAGAGAAGAGAGAGAGTACAACATAGATCATAAGGGTACGGGGAACAAGCATTTTTGTGTATTTTAAAACATTTTTTATCAAATCATCTTATATATTCGTTTATTAAAATCGAATTCATTGACCAACACTCCTGCAATGCAGTCTTTTCATAATTAGTGTATTATTTGCATTGTAAAACAGTTTGTTTAGCCGTGGTGGACGGGGGCGGGGGTACGTAACGGTACAAGAAGGTAATGAAGGGTACAACAGGCGAAATATTTGGACAACACTGAAACAGAGGAAGTCCCTCTCCTCTTCGCTTTTATTTCACTGCGAATTTGGTCGAACCGCTTTGGCTGTAATTGGTTTGTGGAAGCTGCTCTCTCTCTCTCTCTCTCTCTCTCTCTCTCTCTCTCTCTCTCTCTCTCTCTCTCTCTCTCTCTCTCTCTCTCTCTCTCTCTCTGGAGAGGTAGCTCAGACCTGTGTGAAAAAGTCATAACAAAATGAACACGCGAAAACCTCCAAAATATCAAGACTCTCTGACTGCACCGTTGTGCTAAACACAAAGAAATATGTGTATGGTTAAAAATTTGGCTTTATCCTAGAGCCCCCTCATGAAAAAATCGTGCGCATGTGTAGTCAGAACCTGATGGATTTTTCGGTGATTTGCTCAGCACCGCCTACACTTGCGATCCCAATCTCAGTAAATTTAATACTACTATCACCTTGGAAGTAGTTCTAGTCAAAGATGAAAGTCGCTATGAAATTAAATGCTTTCTCAGCAGTGTATAGGTTTAAAAGAATACTCGTTTTGAAAATCATCAAATGAAATGTATATCAAATGGTATAGATGAAAATATATATACATATATACACATATAACTGAAAAAATAGTTTCAAGAGAAAAGAGAATAAAATGAAATATAGACAAGCAATCTTAGAAGATGAATTACATCAATTCATCTCATTCGGTACAAACAGAAAATATAATGAAATGTAAACAAGAATTGCATCTCATACAGCACAAAATAGAATACATATGGTTAGCACAGGATTCAGCTGTCTCAACTCAATAGTAGTAGTATTTCACACCTTGGTAGCTATACTGTCTGGTTTGTCAGATCATCCTTCTCTCCTAATCGTATTTCTTATATAAAGTAGGCAAATTGTAACAAAGATAATACTAAGAAAGATAATAAAATGTGCTTCTTCCTTTGCCTCTTTCCTTCCTTCCACTTTTCTCCCATTTTTTGCTTCTCATATCACTAATACAGACATATGATTATGAGAGGACTAACAGCAAAAGTGTGAAAACGCGCATAAACACTAAACACACAATCAATAAAAATAAATAAATAAATAAAAATAAATAAAACCCTTCAATTTCTTCATATTCCTTCGCATTGTAAATACCGGAGAAAGAGACCGAAACAAAAGTAGAAATATATATGGAACGGTAGGTAAGGAGAGATGCAAACAGAAATTCATGCACAAAAATGCGATCTAGTATTCGTCGAGGATTGAACCCGAGCCTGTCGCGTAGGAGGCGACTGTGCTTACCACTACACCACACACACGTATAAAATTATTGATAGTAGAATTATTTTTAACTTTTACGAGAACACAGATTGCACTTGTGTATGTAATGTTACATGCATATATAAGTTGGTGAGTGTGCGTGTACTTTGATTTAAAGATTAAGATGTATTAAACATTATTTTATGCTTACCATTACACCGAAATATATCCAATCTTTAAAAAAATCAAATGAAGTTACCAACCTTTTCAAATCCCTCTTCTCTTGTCTCCTCCAAAATCTTACTTTCCTAAAATATCCAGTAAAAAGATAAAAATCTACCTATCTTCCTCCTTATCTCAACTAAGCATTGAGATAAAGAGAAATCCTGGAAAAATATAAAGCACGAGCTTTTTTTCTTTCTTTTCTGGACTTATTTTGTTGGTATGGCAGCTGCTGTTACTATTATCGTTGTTATCAATACTCTTCACTGACAATTCCATTAGAATACGTATTTCGAAATTACCAGTGAGTCATGTAGTTTTTTCACAGGCGTTAACACTCTCGTTTGCAAGTCTATATACATTTGTCGAAATTTGCGGTCAAAGGAGTCAGCAGTAATGTTATTAATAAATCCCTCGATCTATCTCTCAATTCATATTTACTAAAGTTATATAATTGCATTCGTTCACCCATAAATCTTTAAAATAAATTTCTCTATTACACTTTTCATCTCAAAGACTCCATTCGTTCATCTCGTGCGTGTTCCTCGACAACCATCCATCAGATGATGTTGGAGAACTGTGCTGATATATCCTTTGATCAAAAATAATATGTCTTTTCATCACATATTTATGAAAGTTATATAACTGCATTCGTTCACGCCACAGACAAGTTTCGAAATTATTGGTATTCATTCGAATTCCTGTTAGATGAAATTTTGTTTTCTCATATTTTTTTTAGAACTTTCTGTTGAAGTAACAGTTTTTATCCAACTGCAGTATGTTTCGAAGATAAATATGTCAATATACAACTGTAAGTCGCGATGAAATTACATGCTTTCTCAGTATGTTTAAAAGAATACTCGTTTTGTAAATCTTCGAATGAAATATATGATGTACCAAATGGTATATATATATACATATATATATATATATATAATATATATATAATATATATATATATATATATATATATATATATATATATATATATATATATGTATATATAACACATATAGCTGAAAAAAAAGTTTCATGAGACACGAGAATAAAAGGAAATGTAAACAAGAATTACATCTCATACAAAATAGAAGGCATGGTTAGCACAGGATCCAGGTGTCACAGTGCAAAAGTAGTAGTATTGATGTATATTATTTATATATAATATTACAATTATTACCTTGGCAGCTGTACTGCCTGCTTTGTCTACTTTGCATTTTTATTTCACGACGGACCATAAGGAGCATTCATTTATTTCATGACCCTGTGAACTACAGTGACAACAGACCTTTCCAAATATATAGGTAAACATCAGGCTACTATAGAAAAAGAGATCATTCTTCTCTCCCATGAAATCGTATCTCTTATCTGAAGTAGGCAAAGTGGAACGAAGATAACATTAACACCTTTTCTACTCCGTCTTGATTTTTCTTTCTATCTCTTCATCACGTGTTCGTCCTCTTCTTCCTCCACCCATTCTTTGCTTCTCATCTCACTAATACAGTCATATGAGTATGAGAGGACTAACAGCAAAATTACGAAAACGCGCATAAACACCAACAAACAACAAAGCAAAAAAAAAAAAAAAAACAATATCAGACACTCCAACTCCTTACTCCTTCGCATTGTAAACACCGGAGGAGACAGAAACAAAAGTAGAAAGATATATGGAACGGAAGGTAAATAGATAGAAATACAAACAAAAATTATGCATAAAAATTACATTCTTGTAGTATCCGTCGCGTAGGAGGCGACTGTGCTGACCACGACACCACAAAAACATGTAATAGACAATAATTTCACTTAAATTATATTGTAGCTTTTACGAGCACACTTATATTACACTTGTGTATGTGATGTTACATGTGTTATTGTATACCTACCATATTGTAAATGTGCCTCCACGTGAGTGTATCTTACTTTTGAATATGGTTTTGATACAGGAATACCATTTCGGTCATGCTATAAAAAAGACTCTGCAGTAGCACTAAATGATGACTGAGTCTGAAAAAAAAGAACAGCAGCGCAAAACGCACACAAACACTTTAAATCCATATACAGACACAAAGAGAAGGAAAGAAATATAACATAGTGTGTATAGTGTATAACACTATGCAGTTTGCACCAAGATATTTCAAGATTTTAATACGGCGATGAAATTTATCATAACAAAAGATCAACTGTATATTGTAAATATATAAATACACATATAAGCATACATACATTCATTTGGTTAGATATCAGTTAACCATAGATATCAGGATTAGCTAAAATTACATATGCTCGTATATCTTATTTCATATTACTTTTATTCCTCTACAATTCATATCAGCAGAAAGAAAATTATGAAATGAATACAATTTAAAGAAAATGAAACCAAAAGGTGGCCTACGTGTGATTCCACACTTGGCTTGGAACAGGATCGAACGTGGGCCTACGAATTACTAGACCAGCACGTTATCCGTTCCTCCACCTCGACGATCTCTACTCATAATGAAAATAACGGCCTATTTAACCTAAGTATCTATTGCATCACCATATGAATGATGAACTTGCACGTTTGTCTGTCTGATATACTTTTGACTCAGATCTACCAGTTCTACGAAGTGCCAGTGGTTGGTAGATATATAGACAGATAAAGATATAAAGGAGAGAAGTGAAAGAGAAAGAGAGAGAGAGAGAAGGGGGTTGTGAAAGAGAAAGCAAACACGACTATAACCAATAAATGGAAACTAGAAATCGAAGTGGAGCTTAAAACACGAAAAACTATCATCGAAGGTTCTTAATACAGAGCTTCCCCATTTTCCCATAATTCTGCCCATTTTCTGTGATGAAATAAGCAGGTTCCTGTGCCAGTCAACATGAATAGGTAAAACAGTGAGATTTTTTATGTAATATACAGAAAACTAACAAAATATTTCAAATGTTTACTGATAGCATGGCTTTCATTTATGTGTGTATGTGTGTGTGTGTGTGTGTGCTTATATATATATATATATATATATATATATATATATATATATATATATATAAGAGTGAGAGAGTGAAGAGCAAACATAAAATTATGAAGAAA
>NW_020868306.1:558806-573806 GCF_003789085.1 Penaeus vannamei
ATCAGACGACACACAGAGAGAGGGGGTAAAAGGCACACAGAGAAGGGGGGAGTAGCTGCGATAAGTTTGAGTTTAATTCATTGTATATGTTATAAATTACTCTTTATAAAATCAGTCATCGATTTATATTTTCAATTATTTTTTCAGGTTAATATTGATACCCGTGATGATACCGCAAGGTAGATATTCATTGATATTTGAAAATTTCCGGTTTAACAGATAATCAATAAATGCTACGTCTAAGCTAAACTGCTACTAACCTAGATATGTACCTCCACGTGAGTGTATCTTACCTTTTGATATGATTTTGATACAGAAATGCCATTTCCGTCTAGTTATAAACCGTCTCTAGGAACAATAAATGCCGATTCGGTGCGAAGAAAAACAGGAACTGCAGCGCAAAACGAATCTATATTTATCTGCAACCTTCCCCGCCCTCACACGCACGTGCAGAAAAGCGGACAGACACAAAGAGAAGGAAAGAAAACACGAGGTATGTTTGGTTGGCAAGAGACAATTATTTCGCTTCTTATCTTCAGAGAAGATATAATAATCTGGATCCTTCATTATTTCATTTGTGTGTGTCTATATAATATATAATATATATATATATATATATATATATATATATATATATATATATATATAATATATATATATATATATAATTTATTTATCAGAACTTATCTGGTGTCTGAATTAACGTATTTATATATTACAGCATTTCATATCACTCCGTTTTCTATTTGTGTTGAATTTCCTTTTAAAATCATATCAGTAAGAAGGAAATCACGAAATGAATAAAATTACAACGACAAAGAAAAAAAAATCAACCAAAATGAAGGCCTGCGTGTGATTCCACACTTGGCATGGAACAGGCTCGAACGCGGGTCTAAGAAATCCTAGACCAGCACGTTAACCGTTCCTCCACCTTGATGATCTCTTCTAGTTTTAAATAACGGCCTACTTAACCTAATCTTTGTTGCATCACCATATGAATGGAGAACTTGTACGAGTATTTGTCTATCTGCTACATTTTGACACAGACATACCAATTCTATGAAGTTCCACACTTAATATTGGCATTATAGAAGTAAGATGTATTGCAATTTAACATATTAGTGTAATCAATTACCTTTAAAGAGTCTATAACGATGAAAATATTTGTTCCATTGCCTGCATTAACTTTGAGATCTGGCAAAGTGCAAGTTTGTAAGTAAATTGGAAAGCGAGACAAAGGGAGAAAATAGGTCAGTTGGTGAGAGAAAGTGAAGAATGGAAAGCGGACATATTTATCTTACTAATATGCAATATAAAGTTTTTTCAACTTGGTTGTCTTAAAACTGCTCAGCCTTTTCTTAAATACTTTTTATCTTGTTTTTGTGGCCGTAATGGGATATTGTATCGTCATATTTGACAAAAAAGAAAAGTCTCTCTATATATCTATCTACTGTATTCATCTACTTTTCTCAATATAGCCATCTATCTCCTTTTCATAAATCTCTGTCAGTCAGTCACTTTCTTACTTTTTCTACTTTTTTTTCGTATTAAATTCTTATTGTAAACTGTAGCAGGAATGATACTAATAATTTCAACGAGAAAATACCATTTAAAATATTTAATAAGTATATTTTTTAGGAAAATATTTATAGTACGGTTGAGGTGTGGAAGGTGTGAATGGTCAACGATAATAAAGGACAGAGATTACTATATCATCTCTGTTATACACCTTTAAGTTTTCTTTCCTTCTCTATGTGTCTGTCTGTCTCTCTGCGCGTGCGCGTGTGTGAGGGTGGGGAAGGTTGCAGATATTTATAGATTTGCAGTTCCTTTTTTCTTCGCACCGAATCAGCATTTATTGCTACTACAAGTTGTTTTATAACTTGATGGAAATGGCATTCTTGTATCAAAACCATAATAAAAGGTAACATACACTTACTCTGAGGCGCATATTTAGATAATATCAGTTTAGTGTAGATGTAGCATTTATTGTGTCTGTTAAATCAGTATTTTTGAAATACCAATAAATGTCTACCTTTGCGGTATTATCATGGATATCAGTATTTGCCTAAAAAAATAATTGAAAATATAAATCATGACATTAATTTTCTTCTTTTTTTAAGAGTAATTTATTCAGTGAATTAGACAAGGTGATCGCAGCTCTCCTTATAATCTAGATGAATGTTCTATTGAATTCTATCATCTTATTTTCTTAAATCCTTTCATTTCGAAGTCAAATAAAAGCGATCTTGTGGTGGATATGACACTCCCTTTCGTAATTGCAGAATCCCATTTCTCTTTTCCCTTCAATGCACGGTGGCAGTCTGCCTGCAGTAACATAGAAAACCAAGAACATGAGCATAAGCTAAAAGTGTTAAAAATGGGTCAGTGTGTGAATCAAGGTTCCCATTATTGCGCCACTATCTTATTTTTTCATCAATACTTTACTCCCATTGTCATTTCAGATTAGGCTGATGCAGTAGAACCCTCAGTATGCTTATATAAGAAAAATATTCCTAATCTTAATTAATTTGATCGCCATTTGAGGAATTTACAAAGAATTATTTCCTGATCTTTCTGTCTCTGCCCATGCTCTTGCTCTCCTCTTTGTATCTCACAGCGCTCTCTTCCTCTCAGAGTTCCCCTTTCTCTCTATGCTCCCCCCCCCCCTTCTTTCTCTCTGTTTTCTCCCCCTTCTCTCTGTGCTCCTTCCTCTCTGGCATCTAATCAGGTGATTTCTGTATAATTCAAAATAGGGACACGTCACAGAATTGGCATATCTTTGGTAAAATAGAAATTAAGAATTAGAGTAAACATATGGACAGTAGACAAGGAAAATGAAATTTATTGAGGTCATTGTCCAAGGCCGGATCCACACAAAAATATATTAAAAATTAAAGCTAAAAATAAATTATAAATAAATAAATAATAAATCAATATGTATACAAAATGTAATCATGGATGTCGGCGAAATACAGGAGAAAAAATGGTTAACTGTTTAAATATATATATAACACGTTCCTGATGACTTCCCAGTTTTTGGGATTTATGTTATGATTTTTTAGTCATAAATCGTAAAAAAAATTAGCGTAAAAAAAAACACCGAAAAGAAAATCGTTCTAAAGCTTTGATGTCAGCAGTTGTATATTTACTCTATGTCCCCTTTTAAAGATCACAGAAGCAGTTTGGTTCATTAACTCCCTCCCCCCCCCCTTCTTTCTCTGTGTTTTCTCCCCCTTCTCTCTGTGCTCCCTCCTCTCTGGCATCTAATCAGGTGATTTCTGTATAATTCAAAATAGGGACACTTCACAGAATTGGCATATCTTTGGTAAAATAGAAATTAAGAATTAGAGTAAACATATGGACAGTAGACAAGGAAAATGAAATTTATTGAGGTCATTGTCCAAGGCCGGGTCCACACAAAAATATATTAAAAATTAAAGCTAAAAATAAATTATAAATAAATAAATAATAAATCAATATGTATACAAAATGTAATCATGGATGTCGGCGAAATACAGGAGAAAATTATATAAAAATGGTTGTTTAAATATATATATAACGCGTTCCTGATGACTTCCCAGTTTTTGGGATCTATGTTATGATTTTTTAGTCCTAAATCATAGAAATGTTAGCGTAAAAAACACCGAAAAGAAAATCGTTCTAAAGCTTTGATGTCAGCAGTTGTATATTTACTCTGTGTCTCCTTTTAAAAATCATCACAGAAGCAGTTTGGTTCATTAACTGAGACTTCAAGGCGATCTGTCAGAAAATCGTGATTTGTAAACTGCTTAATAGTTCTTTTTCCTGTGAGAATCATAGAGGATTATCATATTTTTATCTTATACAAGCAAACTCTAGGCTTTGCTGTATCAATGTAATATGAAATGACAAACGAAGTAAAGCATTAGTGAAAAAACATGAAAGTAGTGACGTAAAAATGGGAATCACTACTTTGACCTATTCTAACATCCTCCTTGTCAGCATGTTTTTGCAGTTATACTAAACTTATATGAGAGTAATACGGAAAGATTGCAAAGATAGAAAAGAACGTAGAGATTCTCTATGTAATGTCATATCCACCACAAAACTACTGTAGATAATTACACTTCCTGTATATATCTGATCCCGCACTGAATCACGGTGTTGTAGGTATAAGCAAGACAGAGAGAGAATTAGATAAGGAGTGTAGGGGGGAGAATGAGAAAGATGGAAAGTGACAAATGGAAGGATACATACCGGGAATACATTTATAAAATCACAGTAATAAGACGCAGTTTGTGTCAAAGACCCGATTTCTTTCCCTTTCCTCCCTCCTCACTTGCTCTTTTCCCTCCCTCTCTCACTCTTGCTCCTCTCCCTTCTGTCCTTCCTATTCTTTTGGTCTTCGTGATAATGAATATAGTTTTGAAAATATAGATCAAGAGCAAGCAATATCACAGTCGTTACTTTTCTGTTTTGTTTACAAAATGTTCCTGATGACTCCGTTTCGGGGATCTACATGCTATGAATTCCAATGTATAGGAAATTCAAGTCATAATTTACAAAGAATGTATCCACCAACTTGTAAGGCAAATACAAATAGGAAATTTTAGCGCAAAAAAAAAAAAAAATGAGAATACAGCTCTAAAACTTTGTTGATTTCCTCGTTCATATTTCCTTTTTAAAGATCCTCCTCACAAAAGCACTGCCATCACATCATGCTCTATATTTTAACATTATTCTTGTGAGCTTTTGCTCATATTGCTTTGATTTCCATGATATCGCAGATAGACTAACGCTATAAATGATAACAGTTTTTAAATAAACGTACGTAAAGAAGGTGAAAAAAATAACGAGACGAGAGAGAGAAGAATGCAAAAGAGAATTGGGACTGCAGTAGTATAAGAAAGTCATATCCATCAATAGATCATTTTTATTTGTCTACGAAATGAGAGGATTTAGATGGGCAATAATTGACGCAAAGAAAATAAGATGACATAATATTGAAAAATATCTAGAGAGAACATTTATATGAAATATGTTATACCTATACATCTAGACATAAACTCAAGCACAGTATTGTAGGTGAAACAGAATGAGAGACAGAAAGAAAATTAAAGAGAGTGAATTAGAGAAATGAAAAAAATAGGTAGTGACGCAATAATGGGAACCTTGATTCACACACTGACCCATATTTTAACACTTTAGTCAGCTAAAGCTTATATTCTTGGTTTTCTGTTGCTGCAGGCAGACTAGCACCGGACATTGAAGGGAAAAGAGAACCAGGATTCTGCAATTACGGAAAGGAGTGTCATATCCACCACTAGATCATTTTTATTGGACTACGAAATGAAAGGATTTAAGAAAATGAGATGATAGAATACAATAATACATTCATATGAATTATAAGGAGAGCTACGGTCAGCTTGAGTCGTTAATTCATTAAATAAGTTACTCTTAAAAAATAATATTTCATGATTTATATTTTCAATCGTTTTTTCAGGTAAATACTGATATCCATGATAATACCGCAAATGTACACATTTATTGGTATTTCAAAAACTCCGTTTTAACAGTTAATCAATAAATGCTACATCCAAGCTAAACTGATATTATCTAAATATGCGCCTCAACTTGAATGTATCTTACTTATAAATATGGTTTTGATGCAGGAATGCCATTTCCGTCAAGCTGTAAAATGACTCTGTAGTAACAAATGCTAATTTGGTGCGAAGAAAAAACGAACCAGCAAAAAACGAATCTATAAATATCTGTAGAATAAGTAAGAAAGTGACTGACTGACAGAGATATATGAAAAGGAGTTAGATGTCTATATTGAGAAAGTAGATATAGATAGATATAGAGAGACTTTTCTTTTTTGTCAAATATGACGATACAATATCCATTACGACTACAAGAAAGAGATAAGACGTAGTTAAGAAAATGCTGAGTAGTTTTAAGACAAAGGAAAATAATCATAAGTTGAAAAACTTTATATTGTATATTAGTATGATAAATATGTTCGTTTTCTATTTCCCGCTTGATTTCTCCTTTGTCTCGCTTTCCGTTTTACTTACAAACTTTGTCTATGAATTGCACTTTGGCATCTCAAAGTGTGTGTGTGTGTGTGTGTGTGTGTGTGTGTGTGTGTGTGTGTGTGTGTGTGTGTGTGTGTGTGTGTGTGTGTGTGTGTGTGTGTGTGATTCATCGGCAAAAGAGAACGAGGGAGAGAAAGAGCTGCAAAGGCGAGAAAGATCAAACCCGCATTCCTTATTTTCTGTCTGTTATACTAAAATGCTGTAATAATTGAAACGCCATTTTATCAGGATGTTTCGTTATATACTGTTAGAAAGTTTCGTTATGTGCTGAGAGAACATTTGTAACCGCGTTGAGAAAGGAGGAAAGAGAGACAGGCAGAGATGGAAGGGAGAAGAGCTAAGAGAATGGACAGAGATAATAACAACAAAAAGCAGCATTGATAACATATTTCATTCATAAATATTATAAATCATAAACACATATACGCAGGCATACACGCACACACACACACACGCACACACACACACACACACACACACACACACACACACACACACACACACACACACACACACACACACACACACACACACACACACACACATATATATATATATATATATATATATATATATATATATATATATATATATATATATATATATATGATGTATATTACATAATTTTATATATAAACGTACAAAAGGTATGAGTGACAATACAAGAGATGTATTTGACCGGTTTCGATTACGTCTTCGTCAGAAATACATTAATACATGTATTTCTGACGAAGACGTAATCGAAACAGGTCAAATACATCTCGTATTGTGAAGATATCCAGTCTCATTCATACCTTTTCTACATTTGTCAACATGGATACGGTTCATTTATACGTACATTTATATAGACACACACATGCACACATATATGTGTGTGTGTGTTTGTGTGTGTTGCATAAGACAGTCATGCTATCAGTGTTTAAAATGTTTATTTTATTATTATTATTATTATTATTATTATTATTATTATTATTATTATTATTATTATAGATATATATTTATTTATTTATTTATTCTTTATTATTATTATTATTTTATGTGTATTACAATTTTGTTCAAGAAGCAGTTGTGTTGTGGATGATTTATATTCTTTAATTCTCGTTGGCTTATTCATGTTCGCTGGTGCTTCAAATACACAGTAACCTGTTTATATCATCACAGAAAATGGGTAGACTTTAAAGGAAAACGGGGAAGCCCGCTGTTAAGAACCTCCATCAAGTTTAATCTTATTTCGCTTACGGCATATATTTCATTTGTAATTTTAGATTTGCATTTCACTTTCTATCTCTACATACACACACACATACACACACATATAAATGAAAACTATGCTATAGTAATATATTTCAAATATTCTGTGTTTTCCGTAAATTATTATTATTATTATTATTATTATTATTATTATTATTATTATTATTATTATTATTATTATTATTATTATTATTATTATTATTATTGATTATTATTTATTATTATTATTATTATTATTATTTATATATTATTATTATTATTATTGTTGTTGTTTTTATATTATTATTATTACTATTTATTTATTTATTTATTTATTATTATTTATTTTTTATTTATTTTGTTCGATAAACATTACTCAGGCTCCTTTTGCATTATTAATCCTCGTTGCTTTACTTACTCATGTGGACTAACACACATTATGTTATGACAGAAAATGGATAAAATTATGAGAAAGCGGGAAGCCCTGTATTGAGAACCTTCGAAGATAGTTTTCCATGTTTTAAGATCCACTTTTAATTCTAGTTTCCATTTATTGGTCATAGGCATGCTAGTCAGATTTTTAATTTTAGGTTTAGTATCCCCAGTTAGAAAAAAAATAACTGTAAACTAGGAAAGACAAGATTTTTTCCCCAGGTCAAGTCAAAATCGTACTTTTTACCATGATGGTCAAATTTTAAATGAAGAAAATTATATTTGCGAAGACACAGCAAAGAGAATGTTGGTTGGTAGATAGATAGAGATGCATTTAAAGTTAGATAGAAATAGAGATAGAATAGAGATAGACAGACTGATAGAGAGAGAACGCAAGGGAAAGAAAATGAGAGAGAAAACAAGGTTCTCAATAGAGGGCTTCCCCATTTTCCTTTAAATTCTACCCATTTTCTATGATGATATAAACAGGTTCCTGTGTGCCAGTAAACATGAATAAGTAAAACAGCGAGAATAAATACTATACAAAGATCCGGCACTGTTTATCGATCAAAATCTTAATATACAGACAACTAACAAAATACTTAAAGTATTTACTGATAGCATGGGTTTCATATATATATATATATATATATATATATATATATATATATATATATATATATATATATATATATATATATATATATATATATATATATATATATGTATGTATATATATATATAATATATATATATGTATATATATAAATACATTATTATATATGCATATACATACATATATATATATAATATATATATATATATATATATATATATATATATATATATATACATATATATACATATATATATATATGTATATATATATATATTATGTATGTATATATATGTATATATATATATATGTATATGTATGTATATGTATATATATATATATATATATATATATATATATATATATATATATGTATATATATACATACATATACATATATATATATATAGTATATATATATATATATATATATATATTATATATATATGTATATATATGTATGTATATACATACATACATACATATATACATATATATATATATATATATATATATATATATATATATATATATATATGTATATATATGTATAATATATATATATATATATATATATATATGCATTGAAACAAATATTTGCATTGTTATAGTCTCTATGAAAATTGATTGCAATAATATGTTAAACTGCAATAAATCTTGCTTCCATGATGACAATTTCAAGTGTGGCACTTCATAGATTTGGCATTTCTGTGTCAAAATGTAACAGATAGACAAATTGACAAGTTCATCATTCATAGGGTGATGCAATAGATACTTAGGTTAAATAGGCCGTTATTTTCATTATGAGTAGAGATCGTCGAGGTGGAGGAACGGATAACGTGCTGGTCTAGTAATTCGTAGGCCCACGTTCGATCCTGTTCCAAGCCAAGTGTGGAATCACACGCAGGCCCACTTTTTGTTTGATTTTTTTCTTTGTCGTTATAATTGCATTTATTTTTTGCTGACATAAATTATAAAGGAAATTCAACTTAAACAACGGAGTAATAGGAAATGCTGAAATATATAAACATGTTATTTCAGGTACTCCAGTCAAGTTTTAGGATTAACTGATAAATAAATAAATAAATAAATAAACAAACATATATATATATATATATATATATATATATATATATATATATATATATATATATATATATATATGTATACATGTGTGCGTGCCTGCCTATATATGTGTGTATATATATATATATGTATATTTCCAAAATGCAGTTTATCTTTTATGATAAATTTCCTCGTATTAACGTCTTATTGCAAACTGAAGCAGGAATAATACTTTGATAAACATTTTAAGTGGTATTTTTATGTTTTTTTTCGGAAAATATTTATATTATAGTCGAGGTGTTGAAGGTGTGAATGGGCAA
This sequence comes from Penaeus vannamei, assembly GCF_003789085.1. Classification (NCBI taxonomy): domain Eukaryota; kingdom Metazoa; phylum Arthropoda; class Malacostraca; order Decapoda; family Penaeidae; genus Penaeus; species Penaeus vannamei. Next base: position 568,550 of record NW_020868306.1, read on the forward strand.
ATATAATGAAGGATGGAGATTACTGTATCATCACCTGAAGACAATAATTGCTCTGTTCCCAAGCCCAGTAGCCTCACCTGTCTCTGGCCAACCAAACGTACCTAGTGCTATCCACCTTTCAGTTTTCTCTCCTTCTATTTGTCTCTGTGTGAGGAAGGGGAAGGTGCGAGTGTACAGATTCCTTTGGCGCTGCAGTTCCTTCGCACCGAATCAGCATTTATTTGTATTAGACTCGTTTTATCACTAGACGGAAATGACATTCCTGTATCAAAACCACATTAAAAAGTAAGATACATTCATGTGGAGGTCCATATCTAGATGAAATCAGTTTAGCTTAGATGAAGTATATATTAGTTATCTGTTAAACCGGAACAAAAATCATAAATTACAAATAAAAACCCCAAAAGAATAAAAAAATCGACGTCCACCAAATATATTCATGTTTATCAGCGAAAGATAGGATATATATATATATATATATATATATATATATATATATATATATATATATATATATATATAAAACACGTTTCTGATGACTTCCCAGTTTTCGGGATCTACAGGCTGTGATTTTAAGTAATAAATATAAATATTTACTCCTCTATATCCTCCTTTTAAGTGGTGGATACGACACTCCTGTAATTGCAGAACATCAATTCTCTTTTCCATTTATTTACAGTGCTAATCTACCTACAATAACATAGAAACCCAAGAATATGAACGTAATTATTGCTTCACTATTTTATCTTTTCAGCAATGCTTTACTCCCTTCGCCATTCCAAATTAGTATATTGCGGTAAAACACTGAGTATGCTCATGTAAGAAAAATATTAAATGATTCGTGATAATCCACTTTCTGAATTTGATTGCGAAACTATCATTTACGGAATTTACAAAGAATAATTTTCATGTTTCTTTCACACACACATTGCTCTCTCTCTGTCTGTGCTCTCCCCCTCTGCTCTCTCTCTATCTATCTATCTATCTATCTATGCTCTTTCTGTTTCACCTCTCTATGCCCCACCCACCTTCTCTCTCTCTCTCTCTCTCCTCTCTCTCTCTCTCTCTCTCTCTCTCTCTCTCTCTCTCTCTCTCTCTCTCTCTCTCTCTCTCTCTCTTCTCTCTCTGCTTTCTCCCCATCTTTCTCTCTGATTTTCTGATCTCTCTCACACACATTGCGCTCTCTCTCTTTGTCTGTTTCCCCTCTCTATGCCCCTCCCTCTCACTGTGTTTTCCCCCTTTTCTCTCTATGTGCGCTCCCCCTTCCACCTCTCTCTCTCTCTCTCTGTGCTCTCCCTTTCTCTCCCTGTGTGCTTCCTCCCCCTCACTTTGTGCTCTCCCCCTCTTTCGCTGTGCTCTCCCCACCTCTCTGCTATCTCTCACACTTTCTCTCTCTTTATTTACTTTCTCTCTCCCCGTAGCTTTCTCCCTCCCTATCTCAAAGTCCTTTCCTTCAGTTCCCCTTTCCCTCCCCCTTCTCTCATGCAGTACCCCCACTCTGCGTCTGATCAGTTGACTTCTGTAGGATTCTACAGTTTTTTTATTGTGGCACTTCATAGAATTGACATAGGCTATCTGTGGTAAAGATATATAATAAAAGTCTGGAAATTTAATTTCATTATTCAATGGTTGATCCGAATGAAAATCTTAGATTATAACTAAAATTTCTTAAAAAGCTTAATATTGCATTTCCGTATAAAAAAAAATACACGACAAAAAGTAACAACGCTTATCCACGAAAGATAGTCTGTGAAGAAAATGCTAAGGAAAGATAGATAATCAGATCTATATATAGAGATAAAAAATACGAAATGGGAAGAAATCGATTTTAAAAGCTTAAAAACTAAGGACTTAACAGTAGCTAGGACACGACTTCTTAATGTTTTTAGTATTATTTATTATGCATCTGTCCATCGAAGATCGGTGAACCTCACAACTAAAGGTATTAATATTTTCATATCTATATCTATTATCATCATCATTATTTTCATTATCCCTTACTATTACTATTGTATTAATTTCCAGCATTATCTGATCGCTGTTGGTACTATTATTACGATTATTGATATTACTGCCATTCTATCTATCGGCGAGTTCCATTTTGTCTTTTCTTTCTCATATAAATATTCTATTTTTCAAGAAAATATTGGATGAATATTTTAAGTGGTAGTTCCACACTGAAACCATCAAAAGAATTATTCTTGCTGGAGTTTGCATTGAGAAATTTCAAGGTTTTAATACCTTGATGAAATTTATCATAACAAAATATATAATTGATATTGAACACACACACACATACACATACACATACACATACACATACACATACACATACACATACACATACACATATACACATACATACACATTGTATTTATATATAAAATTAATACAAACGAGGAAATGAACACACAACACACACACACACACACACACACACACACACACACACACACACACACACACACACACACACACACACACACACACACATATATATATATATATATATATATATATATATATATATATATATATATATATATATATATATGTATATATATATATATATATATATATATATCTGTGTGTGTGTGTGTGTGTGTGTGTGTGTGTGTGTGTGTGTGTGTGTGTGTGTGTGTGTGTATGTATATATGAAATGAATACAAAAGATTTAATACACTTAAGACAACAAAGGAAAAAAATCAAATAACTTAAGGAATAATAAATCCCCACGGAAACCATTCCTCTATTAAGGCGATTTTTTATCATCATTATTATCATTGGCATAACAAAGTAAACATTTGTTGCTTCATCATACGAATGATGGACTTGGACGTGTATTTGTGTGCCTGAAAGAAACTGATATATTTCAATAGACGGGGTGTGAAAGAGAGGGGGGGGGTGAGGGGAGACAGCAACCAGGAGCCGAGAGGAAGAAAATTGTGTATAAATAATAATTATATCTTGGCATTTTCCTCTCTAGACTTATCACTCTTCTGTTGGTTTATTACAAAGGAAAACTCATCAGGCAGAGAGTTCAAAGCGACCTGTCAGGAAAACGTGATTCTTTTACTTCCTTGTGCTGGTATAGCGGTGGAAATCAAAGAGGATTATCATTACATTTTTTCTTAAATGAGAAAACTCCAGGCCTTGCTGCATCTGTGTAATGTGAAATGACAAAGGAAGTAAAACATTGGTGAGAAAACATGATAATGACGTAAAAATGGGAATCAGTGCTTTGACCTATTTTAACTTCCTTGTCAGCATGTTATTGTTAGTATACTGAACGTATGTGAGTAATACGGAAAGATTGAAAAGGTTAGAAGAAAACGGAGTAGAGATAAGAGATTCTCCAAGCAGTGTCATATCCACCACAAAATTACTTAACAGATTGTTATACGGTCTGTATCTATAGAAAGAAACAAAGAGAGAAAATGCGATAAAGAGGCTAGGGGGGACTGAGAAAAAATTGAGTGACAGAAATGGAGGGACACATGCTGAGAATATGACATTTATATGACACGCAGTTTAACAGACCCTATCCCCCCCCCTTTCTCACTTGGCCCTCGCTCTTCCTACCGCCCTCTCTCTTCCTCTCTTTCTCTCTTGCTCCTGATGATAATAGAAATCATAATAGTTAAAATATACATTATAGCAATCAGAGTTATAATTGTAAGATTTTTTTTCTTTTATATAAAAGGTGATGAATCTCAATGAATAGGAAATTCAAATCATAAATCGTAAAGAATGTATCCATTCACTTGTAAGCCAAAAAAATATTGGTATCAGCCGTTGCATATTTACTCGTTTGTATCTCCTTTTTAATGATCCTCTTCACAAAAACACTGCCATGACATCTTACTTCCAGTAAATAGCTGCTCGCACTGACTCCTCAGTCTTCTCGCTTATTACTTAAAGAACATACTTAAGTCTAATGTTTTTCCCATAAAGGGCCTAATTTTAACGATGCAAAATTTTACTAAGGGAGAGAAAGAGGCAAAGAAGGAGAATGAAAGAGTAAAAGAGAGGGGAGGGGGGGCTAGGGAAGGAGGGAGAGAGAGAGAGACAGCAAGCATTGAACGTGAGACTGAGAGGTATTACAACCTTCCTCAGTCAGTGTTGTAGGTAAAATGGAAAGAGAAAGAAAATGAAAGTGTGAATTGAAGGGATACAAGAATCTAACAAATTAGTATCTAACCAGCGATCTTCAGAGTTCTTCAGGCTAGGCCTGTCATGGACAACGCATTACCGTAGTTTTAGTTTTCATTACTAGCATTAGCATTAGTCACTGCCATCATTATCATGGCAATTACTATCATCATCTCAAACTAAACATATCTGATGATGAATACACCAGTAAACAGAACTAACATACCCTGTCATTGCTATTAATATCATCACTACAATTCTTATCATTACTATCACTATTGTTTTCTTGTTCCCTTTGTTATATCTTCCCTGACTTCTCTTTGCCCCTCTCTCGTTCATCTTTCTCTTTCTCTCTCTAATCCTCTGTCACTGCTGAATTTATTTAAACTTTCTCAAAGCACACAAAGAAACAGTCGAATAAATTGGATTTTCAATTATTATATCGTATTCGTATAAATGGACACTGGTAGGGGCGTCTTTTCAGCTTTTTGGGGGAGGAGGTGCGGCGCCAAGCTACCGTTCAGTGCAATAACGTTTTCAATTAGCCGAGAATTCAACCTCGGTCCCTGCTTGAAATTCCTTCGTCAAAGATCACCTGTGTGTTCGGCGAGAAGACAAAAGAGGAACTCAGCTTAGGCTTTTCGCGCCCTTGGACATGGCGCAGATTAAGGCAAATTCGCGTGCCTCTGACCACCATGCAGCTTTTGATGTCGAATGCTCTCCGCTGCATCACCTTCACTATATTTTTGGGTTTTGAACAGTCGATTGATTCTTGTGAGGATATCATTGAACAAACATCTGATATTCTCTTTTTCCAGTAAAGTCATATCAGAAGAGACATAGGCAAAAAAAAAAATAGAAATAAAAAAGAAATAGCTCATGATAAGAACACCTTTCCCGATTGGGTTTTCGTCATATATCTTTAATATTGTTTGATGGTTGTATCTACTATGGGGATTTTCATTACAAGCATTGCAAGGTTGACTGAGATTATCTTCGACAAATCTAATCTTTCCTAATTTCGGCAGAAAAATATAGTTTTCTGTCTCGGCTCGCGATTTTAGTGTTTTTCCCGAAGGCTTCTCGGATGAAAATATAATTATTA
>NW_020868306.1:583806-586306 GCF_003789085.1 Penaeus vannamei
TGTGGTTGTGTGTGTGTGTGTGTGTGGTGGTGTGTGTGTGTGTGTGTGTGTGTTGGTGGTGTGGTGTGTGGGTATGTGTTTGTTGTGTTGTGAGTGTGTGTGTGAGTGTGGTGTGTGTGTGGTGTGTGGTGCGTGTGTGTGTAAGTGGCTGTGTGTGTGTTGTGTGTGTGTGTGTGTGTGTGTGTGTTAGGTGTGTTGTGTGTGTGTGTATATATATAGCTTAATATATATATACTATATATATACTTACTATATATGGATGCGTGTATATTATACATATATATCACCATATAACATATATATATATATATTTTATATATATATGTATACTATATAAACCAGATATATATACTATATAATATACTCTATACATATAATCTATATATAACATAAATTTCAAAAATATATATATTGGTATAATATGTGTAATATTTACACATAAACTATTCACATAACATACATGCAAATCATGTTATATATAATATATATAGTATATATATATATAGTAATGTTATGTAATACATACACTATAACAACTATAAACACCAAAACAACTATATACATATATATAATACATATAATATATTACAATATATTACAATATATTAATAACTATATTATATAAAATTGATATATATAATATAACATATATATACATCTTACATACATATCTGTATGTATATTTTACTCATATGTTATATACAAATACAAGCAAATAAATATATATATAATATATATAATATATATTATATATATATATATATATTTATATTAATACATATATATATAAAGAATTATTTATCATATAGTTTGAATTTGAAGAAATTGGGGATAGTGCCATATAATTAATAGTTGAGAAATTGTAAATTATATGGCACTATATGATAAATCATTCCTTACAACGAGCACCTATAAATCATGGCTTTTCAAATTACTTGACCGTGAAATTAAGAAACAAAACAGAAAGCTCACAAAACTTAGGGACACTAAAGATCTAAAGTCAACATGTTCGACTTTAAATGCCTCTCTGCATTAATTAATCTGAATGTAGAGAAAAGACTGTCTTCTGTGTGTTATCCACCATAGAAAGTTAAAAAAACTTGGGCATTGATCTAAGCAAAAAGGTTATAATCAAACAAACAAAATAATTTTTAACTTCTCAGACAGAATTCTAACTGATAAGGAAAAGAATGTTTTATCACTTAGCTTAGATTTTGGTCTTCTTACTCGCAAATCGAGTTTTACCAATTTCTTTGTTCATTTCGAACGGACCTGTCAGATGCTTAAAAACTGTAACATCTACAAAGATACAATTAACACAGTTTTCAACAAGATATCTGCACTTGCTAATGGTATGTATGTACAGCATTGCAGAGAATCTATGCACAGCCCTGACCATACTGAGCAATACTCTGATGTTCTTCAAAATTTAAAAGATGATGGAAATAGTGCAATAATAAGACCAGACAAAGGAAAAGGCATAGTTATCCTGAATAAGAATGATTACTATAGCAAAATATCTAGCATCCTTTCAGACTCATCAAAATTTAAACTTCTACACGTTGATCTTCCCAATCATCTAAAACTTGAGGATAAATTAAACAGGATATTACGACCTTTAAAAGAAATCATCAATGAAACCATATATAACTCCATTCTTGCTTCTGGCTCTCGACCCGGTTACTTATATCTCCCAAAAGTTCACAAAATAGGGACACCCCTGAGACCAATTGTGTCCTCTATTATAATACATTAAACTATAACCTTGCTAAATTCCTTGTCAAAATCATCCAACCCCTTTACCATAATGATATACCACTGCCAACACTTGGATTTTGTGTGGAAGAAATTAAACTACCTAGCATTGAAGATTCCACAGTAATGGCCAGCTTTGACGTGGAATTATTATTCACTAACGTTCCTCTGTCAGAAACTACACAGATCATTACGGACACCATATCAGACGAGTATATGACAGTTTGGTCTAAACAAGAAACAGTTTAATTCTTTTCTAAATGTTGCCACAAGAGATTCTGTTTTCACGTTTGATAACAATTTATATACTCAGATATATGGCGTAGCTATGGGTTCACCACGGCCCAAGTTATGCAAACGCCTTCCTATGCCACCATGAATGTAACTGGTTAAAAAACTGTCCAAATGATTTCAAAACAATATTCTACAAAAGGTATATTGATGACACGTTCCTTTTGTTCAAACAACAGTCACACATTGAACAATTCCTGTCTTGTCTAAATGACCAACACCCTAACATTAAGTTTACGTGTGAAATAGAAAAGGAAAACGAACTTCCCTTTTTTGACACACTGATATCTAAAGAAAACGGACGCCTTTCCACTACAGTTTACAGAAAAACCTACTTTCACCCTGTTTGGGAATGAGCTTTTTAAGTTTCTCACCTATGAAATATAAGATTAACAGTATCGCCACTCTAATCAACAGAGCTTTCAACATATGTTCCACCTGGATGCAGTTTGAC
>NW_020868306.1:591306-596306 GCF_003789085.1 Penaeus vannamei
TCAGTGGATGAGAGGTCAGGTGGAGAGAAGCCGGGTGAGAGGTCAGGTGGAGAGAGAAGCCGGTGAGAGGTCAGGTAGAGAGAGAGGTCGGGAGGAGAGAAGCCGGGTAAGAGGTCAGGTGGAGAGAGAAGCCGGGTGAGAGGTCGGTGGAGAGAGAAGAGGTCAGGTGGAGAGAGAAGCCGGGTGAGAGGTCGGGTGGAGAGAGAAGCCGGGTGAGAGGTCAGGTGGAGAGAGAAGCCGGTGAGAGGTCGGTGGAGAGAGAAGCGGTGAGAGGTCAGGTGAGAGAGAAGCCGGGTGAGAGGTCAGGTGGAGAGAGAAGCCGGGTAAGAGGTCAGGTGGAGAGAGAAGCCGGGTGAGAGGTCAGGTGGAGAGAGAAGCCGGGTGAGAGGTCAGGTGGAGAGAGAAGCCGGGTGAGAGGTCAGGTGGAGAGAGAAGCCGGGTGAGAGGTCAGGTGGAGAGAGAAGCCGGGTGAGAGGTGGGTGGAGAGAGAGAGCCGAGTGGAGAGAGAAGCCGGGTGAGAGGTCGGGTGGAGAAGAAGCTGGACAGGTGGAGAGAGAAGCCGGGTGGTGGAGAGAGAAGCCGGGTGAGAGGTCAGGTGGAGAGAGAAGCCGGGTGAGAGTCAGGTGGAGAGAGAAGCCGGGTGGAGAGAGAAGCCGGGTGGAGAGAGAGAGAGAAGCCGGGTGAGAGGTCAGGTGGAGAGAGAAGCCGGGTGAGAGGTCAGGTGGAGAGAGAAGCCGGGGTGAGAGGTCAGGTGAGAGAGAGAGTGAGCAGAGAGATGAGAAGAGTCAGAGAGAGTGAGAGGTCAGTGGAGAGAGAAGCCAGGTGAGAGGTCAGGTGGAGAGAGAAGCCAGGTGAGAGGTCAGGTGGAGAGAGAAGCCAGGTGAGAGGTCGGGTGGAGAGAGAAGCTGGATGAGAGATCAGGTGGAGAGAGAAGCCGGTGAGAGGTCAGGTGAGAGAGAAGCCGGTGAGAGGTCAGGTGGAGAGAGAAGCCAGGTGGAGAGAAAAGCCGGGTGAGAGGTCAGGTGGAGAGAGAAGCCGGGTGAGAGGTCAGGTGGAGAGAGAGCCGGGTGAGAGGTCAGGGAGAGAGAAGCCGGGTGAGGTCAGGTGGAGAGAGAAGCCGGGTGGAGAGAGAAGCCGGGTGAGAGGTCAGGTGGAGAGAGAAGCCGGGTGGAGAGAGAAGCCGGGTGAGAGGTCAGGTGGAGAGAGAAGCCGAGTGAGAGGTCAGGTAGAGAGAGAAGCCGGGTGAGAGGTCAGGTGGAGAGAGAAGAGTTTGAGAGGTCAGGTGGAGAGAGAAGCCGGGTGAGAGGTCAGGTAGAGAGAGAGGTCGGGTGGAGAGAGAAGCCGGGTGAGAGGTCAGGTTATTTTTTATCATTTTATACATACAATTATTTAGTGCGTGTAGTTGAATCTAGTGATTGTTACGTAATCAGTTTAGGTAAAGATAACGATCAAGAACTGAAGAAGAAACTAGATATTTCAGAGGATGTATTGCAACTGCTCTTGCTGTTATAATGATCTGTTAAATTTCCGTTGAATTTCTTGCAATTCTATACTTCTTGTTCATTCAATAACAGCGAGCCGTTTAAAAACACATATGTCTGTCAATCTATTAATTTGTTTATTCATCTATCAATACACAAACACCCACATGCACACGCACAGTCATATTATATATATATATATATATATATATATATATATATATATATATATATATATATATATATATGTGTGTGTGTGTGTGTGTGTGTGTGTGTGTGTGTGTGTTGTGTGTGTGTGTGTGTGTGTGTGTGTGTGTATGTAATATATATATATATATATATATATATATATATATATATATATATATATATATATATATATATATATATATATATATATAGTCCTTCTCATATATATATGTGCGTGTGTGTGTCCAGACTATCCAGACAATATTCGCCTAGCTCTTTCACACATTCACACCCTCGTATCCTAATAAACCAGAAGTGTAAAACTTCATTCTCTTTCCCGACAGTCGTTTCCAGTCACGCTCTTCACTCTCTCCGGCGACAAAACCGGAAATGGGGTCAGTGCTAATTACAATTATAGCTAAGAAATCCGTACTTTTGAAAATGTATGTAATAAACTGAAAAAAAAGTATTGAATGTATATATCAGTAGAGTGGCGCTTTATAGAGACAGGTGCTATGAGTAGTCTCATCTCTTCCATTAGTATATTACAGAATTTTGTAATTAATATCAGATAACTTCTAACGATTATTTTCTTACTGAAAAGTTTGGCGAGGACATTTATCACATTGCCTGTCCCCTTCTGCAGGCGCCGTACTCTATGATCGGCCGAGAGACCTGTACCCACTATGTCTTTCTAGTGAAGAACGCCAAGGCTCTCCTCCGACTTCTCGAGGGTATATTCGAGGAGGACCTCAACCTCTCAGCCAAATTCGTCCTTATTACTAAGTTGCGGAAGAATGAAGTACTTGGTTTTCTGAAGGTAAGGAGAGAAAGGTGTACTTAATTGAGCATTTGGTTATGTAGGTATATAGGTAATATTCGTTGATTAGTTGCAGTTTTTTAAACTAATTGTTTTGATTTTGCTATTTATATGAGAGAGTAATATTTTTTTAATTATGTAAGCCAGATCAGTGTCTCAGTTTCAGAATACCCAAAGCCTGGTCACCATTTCCTTATATGCAAATCGACATGAGAGTTCGTATTCCTGTAATCAACACGTAATAAAATCCTTTGCGTTCCCTTGCAGTCCTCTCCCATCAGCAAAATGGTGAACATCCTCCTGGCAACACCTTCCCCCGGAGCGGCCGAGGCGACGCTGCATCTCTACACGCACGATTTCTTCCTCAATGACCAGAGGATCTCGTCGAAGTCCCTGGGCGCGTGGAGGAGGGGAGCTTCGGCGAGTAGAAGGGAGGGCTTCGAGTGGTTTCCGGCAAAGCTGAATGACTTTTATGGATTCAAGGTGCGTGGGTTTTGCACGGAAGACGAGGAAATATGGAATGAAATGAAAAAGGGGAAACGTCAAACAAAAAGTGGTCTACTGAACAAATTCTTAGGAGGGTGTCGATAGGTCACATTGTTCAGTTCAGATACGATGTAAATTAAACAGTATCGTCAGTATTTCCCGATCTAGGCGAGAAACGGTCATCCTTGCCTTGGAGGTTATAAAATATCGAATATATGTTTGGTTAGTAGGTATGATAACAATTAGCAATGATAATAATAATGGTGATGATGTATATCATGATGATAATAATGATAATGATAATAAAGATGGTAATGATAATGATAATAAAGATGGTAATGATAATGATAATAAAGATGGTAATGATAATGATAGCAATGATAATAATAATAATGATAATGATGGTAAAAATGAAGATAATGATGGCAATGATAATGATAATAATAATCGTAATGACAATAATGAGAATGAAAATGAAAACAAACTAAACGGACGAACCGCCCTTGGCACAGCTCCGCGCAACGACCTTCAACCACCCGCCGGTGTCCATCTTCGAACCCCTGCCCGACGGGACCTACAGATACGACGGTCTCGAGGTCCGCCTCTTGATGACCCTCGCCTCCGCCCTCAACTTCACGGTGGAGATCTCAATGCCACGCGACGGGGAGAAGTGGGGTGCCAAGCTGCCCAATGGCTCTTGGTCGGGTGGGTAAGGGGGGGAGGGGGGGGTGGAGCTGGATGGAAAGGGGGGGTGAGGGAAATCGATGTTGAAGTAGAGAAATGGAGGAGAACCATTGTTTCTCTTTACAGTGTGAGTGTTGACTGTTCTATCATGTGAGAAAAAGGATGAGAGGGATTGTGATTTTCTTGGTATTTCACGAGTATGTTTACTGGATTAGAAGGAAATGAGAGGAACTGTGTCCATAATGATGCACCTTCCTAACTATATGGCGAAGGATGAATGTTCGATCTACAGACCTCGTAGGATATCTGATAATCAGTGAGCCTTTCACATGATCTCTGGCTCATAGTCATTCATAACAAACAAACAAAACAAATGAATTATACATATTCAATATCACAGAAATAAGAACAAGAAAATAGAACTTACGTCTACGTCACCAGGAGCGGTCGGGGAGACGGTGCGACGAGAGACAGACGTATCTTTTGCGAACTACTTCATCACAGCCGACCGCCTCAAGATAATGGACATGACGCGCCCTTACTACATCGATTACACTTGCTTCATCACGCCCACGCCCCAGCCTTTGCCACAACACACGGCTGTGGCGTGGCCATTGCAGGTAGGTATGGGAAAGGGGCGGTGGATTCAAATTTCAAATCATGACCCTCATACGTGGGCACCAGTCAGCAAAATCAGTCCTCAAAATTATTTTTTACTCTACCCGAATATATTTTCTCTGTCCGGGTAATTTAATAGGAATACTCTAAAGATCTAAACGTAAAATGGAAGAATTTTGTGACATTTTATCGTCTGAACGAAATTTTGCCCTCTGAATTTCAATTGAGAAAGCATTACTCTGCAATATTTTCATCCAGAGCATTTTATTAACGAATGCATAAAATCAGACATTCCATGGAAAGTAAACATAAGGAGAAAGTCCACGCACCACGCCATGCCATGTGAGCAGTCTCTGTCCCTCCTCAGACGTGGGTTTGGGCGGCCGTGGCGGTGACCCTGGTCGTGGTGCCCCTTGTCGTGCGACTGGCAGCCATCGTGGAACCTCAACTCTGGTTCTCAAACTTGTACAATGCCTACTGGTATGTGGTGGGCATATTTCTGACTCGCTCACAGCCTGTACAGCTGGTCCCCTCCACCTGGGGTCTGAGGCTGGTGGTTCTGACCAGCTGGCTTGCGGTCACCATCATCTCAGCTGGATACAAGTCCTCAGTCATCGCGTTCCTGCTCGTGCCGCTGCCCGCCCAGCCGGTCAACACGCTCGAACAGCTGCTGAAGTCTGGCCTGCGTTGGGGCGTCCGCGACCGAGGGGGCTGGGACGAGT
>NW_020868306.1:606306-612227 GCF_003789085.1 Penaeus vannamei
GTATTCACAAGCCACACACCAAGAAGATTTCCCACGCAAGTAAGCCTAATGCTGGATTTTGGTCAAGATCCAAAGGGTTAAGGCATTCAGGTTTTTTTCAACTTGCTTTCATCTGTTATATTCTGCAGGAGACAAAAACAAAAGTCATAAAAGAGGCAAATATGCTGAAGGGAATCTTTCATGACATCTTATATGATGTTAACCATATTCAGTTAGAGTTTCAAGAAATGTCACTAAGATACTATGTTTGCTCTGCATAAACATTCATCTGGAGTAAATATAAAGTGCATTTATGATGTTCCTTGGTTAATCTTTATGGTAAGGATGCACTAAGTGCGGCCAAATTGAATATGATATTCTTGTAGAGGACAAAAAGTTGCAGTTGTCGGTACAAGAAATAATCTGTAGATACAAATGATAACGCCAAAAATGAAGGTAAAAGATCAAATCGACACTGGTACTCCTGAGTTTCAGCTCTATCTTGCCATGCATATGAGATTAAGACAGTGTTTCCCAGGTGGTGTTGGGGCAGAGCAACCCTCCAACCCACCAACCCTCCCCTCAGGCAGTGCCCGAAAGGCATGCCCAGTCTTGGCAATTTAGATTAATAAATAAATTTTATGAAGTGGACTTCGGGGCTTAGTCACATGTATTGGAAAATACATTGTACAAGAAAACCAATTTACAATAACAAGGCAGAAACGCATTACTTTGTGGGGAATATTTAAAGAGGAAACATGGCCTTAAATTGCCTTATCGATAAGCTAAGGATAGTTTGGGAAACATCTTGGTATTTTAGATTATGTTAGGCTTTTCTATTATGGAAAATTATATGGATATAAGAAAGTGACAGAAGCATGGGAAATGGGCTATGTGAATAATTTTATCTATTCAGGCCATGTGAAGTTTCATTAAGCATTATTTTCTCTATTTATCATTGTTTATATTACATAGAGGGCATTACATAGAGCATGTCATCATGGATACAAAGGAAAGATCTGAAAATTAATGGAACTATTGTGAGGAGAAAGATGTAATATATTACTGCTAGCTCCAAGTGGATAGGGTAATCAGATTTTTCTCCCTATACTGGCAGTAATATTACGGCCATGTAAGATTTACTCAGGTATAATGCATTTGCTGGTATCCTGAAGCCTTCTGTTTTCTTTTGTAGGGAAGGTTACGAAGTGTATCAGTCACTCTTCCAGATTTATCAAGATATTTTGATACAGACTTTGCTTACTCAGGTTTGTTGTGATAATGGAGAACTGTAAGTACTGTAAGTGTGGCACTAGTTGCAATCTGAGTGGTGCTTATTGGTCCCTTGCCCCCCCCCTAGTGTAGCCTCTGATGTACTATACAGCAGTGAAAATCCAAAACTGCAGCTTTCTAAGAGCTACTAGATCTTTATTCCTCCAGGTCTTCTAGATCTTGTCATTCATTATGTTGGCATGATTCTTGTCATTCTATAGTCAAGTCTCAAATACCATATGAGGCTAAATCTTGCATTCTGTTCTTTGCTTGTTATGTACAAAGATTTACGAGAATATGTTGAAAAGGTCAGAAACAATAATTTCATAGGACATTCATATTTTTGCGAGTGACACTCAGACCGTACTTGATTTCCGGTAAATAAGAGAAATGAATTGTTGGTATTGCCTCTGATCTTAAATAAAGTTTTGTCTTTCCCCTTCCTAAATTTGTAGCATAGTATTTTTATATGTCCAAAAGCAGAACCACCTGAAATACATGCAGGGCAAAATACCGCTGAATGTAATGCAACGTTATTCATTTCTGGCTAAGTAATGATTCCCTTAAATAAGCTTTACTACCTTTTCCTTGTCTCCATTTAAATAATTGATGTAAATGATAGACCAAACAGGTGATATATACTAACCCCTTTGTGTTTTTCCCTTAATACAAGACTTTTTCAGTAGTGAAGCACCTTTGTCAAATCCAAGAATTTTTTTTCATAATTTTCACCCATCTTTCTTATATTGAAAGTTACTTTAAACAACTTTGAAGGTCACTAATTAATGATAAAATTACAAACCTTATATTCTTAGTGAAGTTATCTAATTCATATACTTATTCATGATGAATGAATATAATTTAAAGTGCAGAACTTTTCTGTAGATAATATATTTTCAAGGAGGGTAATGAAAGCAGCTTATTTAGTAACTGTTAAATAGGAACTGTGATTTAAAATTTTGTAAAGATACTATACTTGATAAGATGTCCTATATTTTGTAAATATAATGTCTTGCTTGGTATTTCTTATTGGCAAGTCCTATTTTTAAATGGTTTTGAAAACTGATTTGAAAATGTACACCCACTCCTAAGACATGCACAGGCACACAAACAAACATAGAACAAAAAATATGAGATAACAGCCACACACATAAACCCTCATAAGTCCACACAAGTATATAGAGACATGCACACACATACAGTTTAGTCTTCTCTTTATCTTGGAGTTATACAAATATTTTGCATTTTATTAATACTGTTCTGCATATTATTACTACTTGATGCATGGTATATATTACTAACTTTGTAATAAGGAAATCCTAGAAATAGTGAAATTTTATGGTTTTTTTCAGGCTTTTACTATGGGGTTACAAACTTACATGGGCAATTAATATGCTCTGAGTTATCAAATCACTGGGCCAGTGTGGTAAAACTATGTGAATAGTTTCCATTTATTTATTTATCATTTTTTAATTTCTTTTTTATTACCTCACACAGAATTTCATACATATTTTACAGTCACTCAGTGAAATATATTAATGCCACATACTTTTATTTATGTTTATGGAAGGAGAAGGAAGAAACCCATGTTACACATTTCAGGACATACTCCAGCTGTGAAAACCTTTTGTATAATTCTCTCAGAAAACACCAAGGTTGCAGGTAACAACTTCATGATTATTTTATGTTTTCATGTTAAACATATTCATGAGCATAGTTTTTAATAAATATTTTTCTTTTCAGAATGATGTAAGCCCCTTAGTGTCTTCTTGTCGGCAGCGCAACAGTATTGAAGTTCACATTGACACTCAAGGAGAAAACATTGCTGATGGCACTATGGAAGGTGGCTACTTGCTTGTTCCTACTTCAGTCAACCATGTGTCATCTGTTTGACAATGGCCTTCCTCTAGCCAGGGGGAAGAGTCGGCAGATGACTGACAGTGACTTTCACTAGAGCCTGGGCCATTCAGCCAAAGGAGAGGATATGACTGTTGGCACTCCTAGCTAGACTCACACAAAAATGGGTATATACTGTTTTGAGATTACTCAGTACTATAATGATAATCTTCATGGTTGTGAAGCCCAATAAGGAACTGGATGAAATAGTCATCATGAAAGTTATGAAACAGTGAAGGCTGCAATATTTAAGAATATTAGTTTTGTGAAGCAAAATGATGTGTAGTGTGGCAGTGTGACAAATGTTATATTAAACTGAGGGTAAAGATCTGGTATTTTTACCTGGATTCATATTCTCAGTCACACCATTTCATACAGAAACGGTTAAATGTAGAAAATTTTAGATAATTTTTGTTTAACATGAAAATGTGAAGTGACTGATGTGATGCTATTATGATTCTGCATTTGTGCTAGGTGTATACACATTTAAAATAATAATAAAAAAATATGGTGAGACAGTAGAAAAGATAATTAGCAGTCTTCAGTATGGACTGCATGTAAAGTAGATTTATAAGAAATGTAAGGTAGTGTTGTTTTTATTTGTCTCCAGTGATTGCAACCAGTCATATATTTTCCTTTTTGAATGTAGACAGGATCTACATACAAAGACTTCTGACCTAGCGATTATTTATAAGTAATGTATTGTTTCCAGGTACATGAATTCATGCCATTTTTATCTTGATTCAAATACACCCTGGTTGCTACATGATTGCCATGTTTTTTGATGTGGTAAAGTAATAACTATAATTAAAGATTGAGGGATGTTGTAGATATAGCAGTGTGTGATTATTTTATTTATTTAAACAAAACATATTTAAATGTTTATTGATAAAGTTGTTTATTGCATAGTTAGTACATAAATATGCCCTTGTGCCTCAGTACTCGAGTGAGTCTCCTGACGAGTGT
This sequence comes from Penaeus vannamei, assembly GCF_003789085.1. Taxonomy (NCBI): domain Eukaryota; kingdom Metazoa; phylum Arthropoda; class Malacostraca; order Decapoda; family Penaeidae; genus Penaeus; species Penaeus vannamei. The sequence continues at coordinate 610,420 of NW_020868306.1, forward strand.
AGACTACATTACTCAATCTTTTTATCTTTTGATAAACAGTTTTAAGTATTTATTTCAATTTGCTGTAAATAGTTAGTTTTGAAATAACACACAGGAAAATATTTTATAGCACTTTACTCTTTTTATGGTCTTGAATTGTGTTTGTAAAAAATTATATCAATCTTTTTTACTAACTATTTAAAGATGAACATAGTATTTTTTCTTGACCTTTGACTAAATTTAAAGATCAGATATATTCTGAACTTTGGCTAAACAAAATATGGTTGAACAGTGATAAGGTATATCTTTCCAATATGAAAATATAATATTTAAAGGCATAAGTGATGGTATCAGATTTTTTTTATTATTAGAAAAACTTAAATATAAAATTTCAGTCTCTATATAATTTAAGAATTAGTGAAGAAACAGTAACAGGAAGAACTGTGAAACATATGATACACAATCTTTACATCACGTCTGTTTGATTCTCTCAGTAACCCTCCAGTCTTTATATAAAACCAAGAAGTTGTGGTAAACATAATAAGAATTATTCCAGAGTACAATATATAATGCAGGGAAATTTCATAAAGAAAAAGAGAATGAAAGAGTGAGAGAGATTGCAAGTGGAAATGAAAGTATATAAAAAATCAGGATTACAGCAACTGATGGACAAGAAAGAAAGGACAGAAAGAAAAATAACTGCCTGAATATAATAGAATGATGAATGAATATATGTAAGGAAAGTGAAAGAGAGGAAATGAATGATGAAGATGAATGAACAAAAGGACAAAAGAATGATTGTTAGAGAAAAAAAAAAAAAAAAAAAAATGTTTCTAGGATTTGTATGTATGTGTAATCACATCCCAGTGATAGCAATTACCCACACTTGCATGTATTTCTCTGTATCAAAGTAATTAAGTACTTAAGTGTATACCATGGTGAAGTGTTATTAATTTTAACCTCTCAACTGAAATAAAAATGACATGTTACCCACAAAAGACACATGTATAATCATTAATTATTAGTAAGATTATATGGTGTAAAATTTAACTGAAAATTACTTCCTACTGATTAGGATTGAAGCTCAGAATATGTTTTTCTAGACAGTTGATGGTGATGTCATTGTACCCAAATGGTTAGAGTTTCTTTCTCATAATTATCTTTAAAAAAAAATATTGAAAAAATGGCAATAAAAACATCTAATTCTACAGACTTACTACTCTTTCCCTCATAACATGACTGATATGATTAACTAAACTGATGACTGAGTAACCTATAGCTAAAAGGTAATAAGAGTAAAATAAAGATAAGTAGTGAAATCTATTAAATATCATAGTTTCTTAACCCCTATAAACATGACAGATGTCATGTTTCTTTTCTCCATTTTGTTACACATGAACTCCTCTAAGTATATGATATAGATGTATTTAGAACTAATGAGGACAACTGTGACTTATTTTTGATTAGCAATGGATTTCTGTCAATCTGCTTATGCTTATATGCCTAAAAAAATCTATATAAAAAGATAGTAACAGTAGATCTTTGATTATTTACAAACATAAAGGCATTTATACAACCAAGTTGCACAATATTCATAATCTTCTCTCTCTCTCCCTCTTCTCTCTCTCTCTCTCTCTCTCTCTCCGTCTCTCTCTCTCTCTCTCTCTTCTCTCTCTCTCTTCTCTCTCTCTCTCTCTCTCTCTCTCTCTCTCTCTCTCTCTCTCTCTCATTCTCTCTCTCTCTCTCTCTTCTCTCGTTTCCTCTCTCTCCTCTTTCTCTCTCTCTCTCTTTCCTCTCTCTCTCTCTCTCTCTTCTTCTCTCTCTCTCTC
>NW_020868306.1:612327-637327 GCF_003789085.1 Penaeus vannamei
TAAAAAGCCCGCGGGCATTGCTCAGGATGGTGCAGTTTTCAAGCCCTGAGCTTTTGCAACAAGTTTTAAAAAGTCAGGTAAGATGATTTTCTTTTTGAGTGGAAAGTTAAAGTATGCCTTAGAATTTGAAAGAGATTTTTCTTGATATTTTTTATTTGAAGTTTAAGAAAAATATTATTTCTGGTTTAGGGAGGTTCTATTGAAGGATTTGATGATGATTCATTATGCAGAAATAGAATAGAAGAATTTTGATGGATAAATCAAATTTCTAGTTTAATATCAGAATTATCTAACATATGGAGGTATTCTTCTGAAAACATGTAAACACAACTGTTGCATAATGAATAACTGTATTTTTCACATTAGAATAAAGTGTTTTTAACCTAATTTCATGGGTTATTATCTTTCAGAGTGTATCATCCCACCTAGCCACTATGTTGTCATCGCACGACTTAAAGATTATTGTTGGAGCTATTCAGATGGCTGAGATCCTTATGCAGAAGTTACCTGAAATTTTTGCAATTTACTTTAGAAGAGAAGGTGTAATGCACCAGATTAAGCGACTCTGTGACCCAGATGCGACTTTAGGTCCTCCTCCTGCAAAATGGAGCAGTCCTGAACTCTCCCTAGGGCCTGGCCGTGGAGGGACACCCAGCTCAGCCAGTCCACTTCTGACTGGACGACCATTCAACGGTAATTGTTTAGACTCGACCCCATCTCTTCCAACCCCACCAAGTCAGGATGAAGATAAATTGCAGAGCCCATCCCAGCTGCGTCTAGCTGATGTGCTCAAGCGGAAACGAGCAACTCGTATTCGAACTGGAAACTGGAGAAAGAGCAGGCAAGAGGAATCACCTGCATCATCATCATTTAGTGAATTCTTCATGAAAAGTGAGTTGACTTTTATATGTATACTTTACAGTGATTATCTGCAATATGTATAGTGGTGGTGTGAATGTAGTGATGAACAGCTTAGATATAATACCAGGGAAAACTGCATATAGAAGGAACCATGGCTTCAGTTAGTTTAGATGGTATTGTCTAATTCCTTTTCCTCTGGATTCTAGATGCTGGCTTAGGTGGAGGACGAGAGAGCTGGAGAGGCATGGGGAGTCGGACCAAACTAGTGGCAGGCACCAACAGTGGCAGTAGTAGTAGTGGAGGTGGTGGGGGAAGCAGTAAATCCTCTTTCCTTGCCAATTTCAATCCATCACGTTGGGGGAGGTGCAGTTCTGCCACATCAACACCAACCCATGAATCTCCTTCAGGAAAGGTAGCCCATTTGCAGCTTTTATAAAGAAAAATGTGTATATACAGTTATAGTTCCTATTTAGAAAGATGGAGGAAAGCAATAATATATTTTATGTAGAAACTTATACACCCTCCATGAAAGTTCCAGTCCTTGTCAGTAAGGGTTATAGGAGTCTATTTAGTATTATTTAGTATTCAAGTTATGATTTACAAGTCATTGCCCATGATGTTAAGAAAATGAATATGAGGGCATGGGCGTCGAAAGGTGTTCACAGACCTATATATATATATAATAGAGTGAGCGAGTGAGTGAGTCTGAGAACAGCTTTAGATGCACATGCCCTCATTTTAAAAAGCTACTCCAAAGGTTTTATTTACTTAGATGTTATCAAATCAATAATTGCATGAGGCATTGTACTTCATTGGGTGTAAGCAATTGTTATAGTAAAAACTTTCTTTATTATTAACTCCTATGACTTGAATGATGTGACCATCACGTAATAAAAAAATTGAGCTTGAGGGGCAGGTGATGTGAACATACCAGGGTGACAAGAACTTGCTGTTGAGAGCGTTTCAGCTGAAGGCCAGGGTGTGACAGTATAGACTCGCTATCAGTGGATCATTAGACTCATGTGGCATTTAGAAAGGGGCTATATTCTCCTTGATAAGCAATTGAGGCATGTATTGTCCATGAGCCATGACTGGAAAAGCCCTGGTACCAGGGAGGATGCCATGGCTGGTTGTACTACAGAAAATTGAATGTTCCCCCAAAAAATTTTGAATGATGCCAATAACAATGTTACTTATTGTTATTTTTCTTGCACTGAGTTATGGACTACCTAGAGAGATGATTTGGATTCAGTGCAAGGAAAGCAGTCTATTATCATCTGGATAAAGCAAATTAAATAATATATGTGGATATTAGTAAATGGCAAAAAAACTAAAAATACATGTGTAAAAAGAGAAAAAAAACTTGCAAAGGGGAGGCACAGAGTCTTGGCACCATGCACGAGTGCATTTGCTCCTGGCCTACAAGCAGCAAATCTGTCAGATCAGTTGCTCATGTAAGCCTAATGCTTGTATTTTGAGTCATGTGATTTTCGAGAAGTACCCAAACTCAAGGGGGTTAATAAAGATAGATTTAAGAAAAGAATAAATATTTTGGAAGATTGTAATTATCCAAATCCTGTAACTTGGTACTGAAAATAAGGTTTAGATTTTATGAATAGTGTTTGTTTCCAATATTTGTGTCTTTATATTTTTGTTTGTACATCCTACATGATTATTTCTGCTCCATAGGACAAACTAGTTGGTAATAGTGTGAGCAACAGTAGCAGTAGCAGTAACAAGGAAGTGGTTCGTGTCTGGGTGAGGGAACAAGCACAGCGTCTCAACCAAGAGTACTTCTCCACAGAGCTTCAGGGAGCCACACACCCTGCACTTAGTGTCCTAAATAGACTTATAGCAGCCATACAACAATTGGAACAAGATGTATGTAAAGAGGGCACTTATTGTTTATTATTGTTATTATTATATGAATTTTCCTTGTTGATTTGTTATATTGATTTCGAAATTTATGTATTTTATCGAAATTCTTGGAGGAGTATTTGTAAAAGTCAAGAAATTCAGTTGAATTTCATTTATGCACAAATTAGTTCTTTCTTTAAATTAGTGTGTAGGAGTGAGAAATTCAGTATTGGATTTGCATTATACTTATGTTTGTACATCTTCCAGCCAAACTGTGCTGTTATAGCACTGAGGGAAATCAGCAGAATTGTGACTGATAGTGATATCAGTCCCTTTGAGGTGATACATTCTGGGCTGGTGTGCTGCCTCTTGTCCTACCTCACAGCATCTGAAAATTCTACTATGTCCCTAACGCAAGATGGAAGTTTAATGGCAGCCATTGGAGGCACAGGCAACAGCACAGAGAATGGGAGCCTTACGTCTGTCAGTATAAGCACACCGCGGGACACCCGACTCAGGAATTTCCTTCACGTCTTCCTTGGTTGCCCAGTAGGTATCACAATGGAGTTCTTGTGTATGTAGAAGATATTTTGTAATGGTTCCCCCTCATCGACTTTGTACCTTGTTATTTTATTTTTTTTTTTATAGGATGAAGTTGTAGTTAACAAGTGTGATGATGATAGAGGACACACATTTGGTAGTTTGGTGATAAGCAAATTCATTAAACTTTCCTATTCAAACATGTTATATTTCTCTGGTTATCAATAACCTCTCAAATGTATCTTTGCTTTGATAATACACACATGAAAAATGTATAACAAAAGATATAAATAAATATGATATATGAAAACTCAGTAGATATTAAAATGTATTGATATTTAATAAGTTGACTTTATATCCTTACTAAATGTTTTATTTTCAGTTGGACCCATTAAGCCTGGGCAATGTGGACACCAGTCATATTGCATTGTTCAGTGCCCTTGTGACAAAGCTCAATGGGTGTGTCAACCAGTTGGAACAGTTTCCTGTGAAGGTCCATGATCTCCCAGGAACTGCTCTTTCAGGGGTTGGGAGAGGAGGCTCAACCTCTGCCATCAAATTTTTCAACACGCACCAACTGAAGGTACTGAATTGAAAGAAGTAGATATACATCATCTTTGTCCTTTGCACATGTTGTACTCTTCCTCTTTGTTTCTGACATCATTATCACTATCGTCAATTGTGACCACCATTATTATTAACATCCAGTTCTGTCTCTTCCTGATCTATTCCCTCTTTTTTCTTTTCATCTTCCCCATCCTCATCCATTTCTTCTTCCAATTCCTCATCCCTATTATCATCCTCATTCTGATTCACCATTACCTTCTCTTTACTGTCTCACTTCTTCATCAGTTCTACATCAGTTATTGAATCTGTATCAGTTGATAATGCAAAAATGAACAGTGAACATCTACTAAATATTACCTCACTTTGACAGTGTAACCTTCAACGCCATCCAGACTGCACGAGACTGAAGCAGTGGCGAGGTGGGCCAGTAAAGGTTGACCCTCTGGCTCTTGTACAGGCTATTGAACGTTATTTAGTTATCAGAGGTTATGGTCGACTCAGGGATGAAGACGATGACAACTCCGATGATGACAATTCTGATGAGGACATAGATGATACACTGGTGTGTATTGGTTGTGATTGTTACAGTACATTATATTTATTTGTTTAGATTTAATAATTTTGATTTTTAATTGTTCATCATGCTATATGTAAAAGCTTTGAACCCCCTAATGGTAAAGTATGAGTATTTGTAGTCAGAATTCTTTGGATCTTATGCCTAATTTTTGTAGTGTTAGGTAACCATGTTAATGACATTCACTAATCTGGCCATTGCAGCAAATTAATCGATACAGTTTGTCTTACATGGGAACTGAATAAAGATGTTACACTGAATGTCCTAATATATAGTGTAATAAATTGTGAAGTATTGGTTATGAAGGTGATTTATCAATCATGAATGGAGTATATTGAAAATTTGTAATGTTGCTTTGCCATATATAGGAAAGCATTTTTACACTGTAATAGGAAGGAAGTTAGCTTAGGAACATGATTAACTTTATAAATATGTTGCAACATTTTTAATGGTTTTTAATATTGTGGATGCTTTTAGTCAAATTTGCCCTTTGGATTTTGAACTTTCCTCAGTATATGCTCTCAGATGACAAGCCCCTGGCAACAACCCCTTGGCTGCAGCCGGTTGTTGAACTTGGAATCCATACATTTCAGGCGAGAAGCCTATTCATTACTTGAGTTTTTGAGTTTGTTTGTTCAAGTCATGTACAGATTACCTCTCAAAGAAAGATTTCAAGAAATGCAGTAATTATAGGAAAACTTGTGCTTTACATTCACAGTTTGTATAAAAATTTCTTAGTTTGATAAGCAAGAGCAGGATTAGATTTTCAGAGATATTGCTAATGGAAGTTAGGAAAATTTATTTTACAGAAAATAAAACAAGAATAACACTTGATTAATTATTCACACAGGCTGCAGTATCTGTCAACCAGAGCTCTTCAAGTCATAAACTCCAGTTTGTCATTGGTGATCACGTCTTGCCGTACAATATGACCGTTTACCAAGCTATTAGACAGTTCTCCTCACCATCTGATGCTAGTGCCTCAGAAGCAGACACTGATACAGAAACCCCCATCTCACATTCAGCCATTTGGCTTCAAACCCATACAATTTATTATAGGCAAGTTACTTTTGTATTTTCTAATCTTTTTATTATTATACAATGCCATATCCTTGATTACAGATTTTCTGCATATAGTTCATAAATTGTTTTTATAACCATCAGACCTGTACAAGAGGAGGAGCAAAGTCGAAGTTCAGGAGGAAGGAAGGGCAAGGCTGGAGGGTCAAAACCCAGCCCAAAGAAAAAAGCAGATGCCCATGTTGGAGGTTAATAAAGCTTGATATATTTATCATCATTGTTTGGTTTATATATTTATGTTTATAGATAGTTTTTTGTTTCTAATATTATTTATGTGTCTTCATGAAAGTTTTTTGTCTGTAATCTTCACTTCATTCCTAGTTTCTCACAGCTGTGAGAAATATTGACATATAAGATTTTATTATTAACATGCTTATTGATACATCTCGCACTTTTCAGATGGTAGTATTGTGGGAGGAAACAATAGTGTTCTGGACCAGTACCTGACTGCTAGCCTACCAGCCAGTGTGACTGTAAGTGACCCGAGCTTAGAAGTGCTGGCATTGTTGCGAGTTCTCCACGCTCTCAACCGCCATTATGGTGCCCTCTACCCCCCAGCCACTTACCCGTCCCCACTACCAACTGCTGAGTTCACAAACCTGAAACTGACAGCCAAAGCAAATCGGCAGTTGCAGGATCCTCTGGTGATAATGACTGGCAATGTACCACCGTGGTTGCCTCAGATTGCTTATGCATGGTAAGTATTCCTTTTAAATTTGTCAGAATGTTTTGCATTTCTCACAGGTTAGAAACAAATTTCTGATTTTTGTTGAAGGTATGCATTTTTTTTTTTCTTTCTTTTTTTTTCTTTTTCTTTTTCTATTCCTCATCTATTACCCTCCCCATTATGGAAGCTAATTTGTAGAGTTTTGATAACATGGGTAATCAAAATATTACAGTGTTCCCATTTTGTTTGGATTAAAAGTAGGTACTTAAATTTTGGGATTTTATTTGTTTTTGTTGTAATGCTAAAGGTTCATTCACAGTTTGTTTTTAATAATTCTCTCTTCTTTGCTTTTACAGTCCTTTCCTGTTTCCCTTTGAGACTCGACAATTACTGTTTTATGCAGTGTCCTTTGATCGGGACCGAGCTTTACAACGACTTATGGACTCTTCTCCTGAGCTCAACTCTGTGGATAGTAGTGAAAGAGTAACCCCAAGACTTGAAAGACGTAAGAGAACTGTCTCTCGTGATGATATTCTCAAGCAGGCAGAGGCTGTGATTAGTGAACTGGCTTCTTCAAGGGCCATGCTAGAAATTCAGTATGAAAATGAAGTTGGTACAGGCCTAGGACCTACTTTAGAATTTTACGCTCTTGTATCCAAAGAACTCCAGAAAGCTGATCTAGAGCTTTGGCGGGGTGAAACAGTGACAGTGGAAGAAAGAACTGAAGAAAATAGAGGAAAGGCAGTGAAATACGTGAATGCCAGTCAAGGCTTGTATCCAATGCCTGTACCGAGAAACATGAAATCTGCCCAAATGACTAAGTTAAGAGCAAAGTTCAGATTTCTTGGAAAGTTCATGGCTAAAGCTGTTATGGATTCCAGAATGGTAAGTAAAAATGTCTTTGTTCAATGTTGAAGTGGTTCTACTTAAAAGTAATGAATGAAGCCTGAGAATTTTTTGGTACAAGTGTCTTGTGTATTGATAAGACTACATATGATACCAGTTTGACTTGGATGTAGGTGATGTAAATATTTAATGAATATTTTTAGGCATGCATGTATGTTTGATGGTGTGATTTAGTGTGTGTTCATGCATTGCATTGTTGTGTATGGTATGATTTATGGTGTAGTATTTGTGTGGGTGTATGTACATGCATGTGCATTCATTTCACACTTATCATAAAATTAAAATTACACATAAGACCAAATTTTAAGGGCACACTGAGGAATGAGTTTATCAGAAGCTATAGATATGGTGGGACAGTATATGCATGTCAGTGTCAGTTTCTGTGACACCTATCTATTTAGTAGATGGCAGAAAAGGGGAAACCACATCAGATTCAACGTAATATGGTTGCCAAATGCAATGCTGGGTAGTAGTTGATAACAGTGGCCAAATGTGTATGCATTGCTTGAATTACAACACCACAAGGATATCTTTAAAAGCTCTCTTAAGTGGACCATATGGTCTTTTTTCAACGTTTTTCACCCATCTTGCCGAAATTGAGTTGAATGCATTTCCAAGGAGTTTCAGACCCCCAGATTCTCCCCTGAAAATTTCAAGGCCTCTGTTTTTTAGGTGGCAGCTGCCCTTTTCAATGTCAACCGAAGTACTAATTTTTTTCACATTACCTTAGTAAATTGACAATTCTGACATAATGATTAGAGATAATAAGAAAATTAGATTATTTTCTAAAAGCTTATTAAATTTCACGTAAGATGAGACCAACCTTAATTTTTTCGGAATAATTTTTTAAAAATGGTAACCGTCCAAAAAACGGCAAAAAAATGTTTTCATACAGATAAATAAACATATGCCGCTTATATAGAATATTTTAGTTTCTTTGTTTTCATCATACATAGTTTGATCACTGAGCAACACATTTTGAAAATGCCCCCCCCCCCCCCCCAATGGGTGGTAGGAGTGCCAAATGATCCGGATCAGCTCCAGAATTTTAAGAAATATTAGTTAGGCTAGGACACACCTCAGGTATAAAATTTTATTAAAATCTGTCCGTAACTTTTTGAGTTAGAAAAAAAAAAAAAAAACATGATCCAAACCATGGTCTGCATCACCACCAAAGTGCATTTGGCATCTAAGTTAGGTTAACCCCCTGGATCCAAGTGCAAAGGTTATTTAAGTGGCCAGCATCCCAGGTGTGCGATGCGTAGGCTGGGTGCTTTATCGCCATTTTCCAATGTCTATATTTGTCTTTTTGGTGCGTGCGAACACCAATGAGACAAAATACTGTACCTCCCCTTTGAGAAGTTTTGTGAAAACTTTTTTAAGTGGCCAGCATCCCAGGTGTGCGATGCGTAGGCTGGGTGCTTTATCGCCATTTTCCAATGTCTATATTTGTCTTTTTTTTTTTATTTGCTTTTTCCAGATGGTAATTGCTTATTTTGCTTGCACAGACTCTATATCATCTCTCTATGTAATAAATAGCTCAGTGCATGAAAAAAAAATATATGGAACATTTGGTTATTTGTATCATATCTCAATTTTTTGTGATTTTCAATTTTCCGCAATACAACCTGCGCCGCCATTCACAGCAGCCAGGAATACGGTGCACAGCCTGGAAATGGACGTTACATTCCACATTCATTTATCAATGGGAATAATGCTAAAGCCCCTTCTAAGCACCAAATAAGTCAATCACACTCCAAGAAGTTTGTGTACTCATGGCAAATCTTTTCCGTCACCCTGGTCTTCACTCTTGACACTTTGTTCACGTCATCTGGATCCAAGGGGTTAAAACACACCTTCGGTAAAAATCTCATAAAAATGTGTTTGTAACTTTTAGAAGTATCAGAAATCACAAACAGACAAACAAAAAACAAACAAACACTGAAACATAAGTGACATTATAGATAAACAAAAGGTCATGGGATACACGAAAATGATTTATATATCCTTACATACAACGGATCCGTGGGTGAAATCACTAGTGAGGCACGGCCCATTATCCCCCGGTCAGGCTTAGAACAGGACGCGTATGATACCCGTCCGACTGGAGAACGATCATTTTTTCAGCCAGTATTATATGATGTAAAACCCCATAAGAGTAACAACAATAGGTAAATAATAGATAATCATATCATATACACAATTATTTCGTACATGATTTCATATTTAGAATGTAAAAAAAAAAGTAAATGGAATAAGACCACGATGTTTGGGTCCTTCACATTTCTACACATAGCACACACATTTTCTGTCTGAATTTAATGTATTATAGCTCATTTTGTAGCTGAATAGTAGATCTATTACATGCCCCCCCCCCCCCAATAAATAAATAGATATATAAATAAAAAGGTTGACTTCTAAAAATTGGCTTCTGCATATCATAGTGGAAAGGTTGTTCTATTCAGACTTGAAATCAGATTGGCCACATGATTTATTTTCAATTTTAGAGAGATTTTAAAAAATGGTCATTGTAGGCCAATAAATACCCCAGATCACTGCAACCCTACATCACAATACGTAATATTTTGAGAAAGTGTTACATGCTGACAATGTCCACAAGACTTCGGAATGCAGGTAAATGATAGAGGATTGTGATATAGAGAGACTTTTCTTACACCTTACTTTGTTGGTACCAAGGTTTTCATGGAAAGATGAAAACAAAAAATGCCAATATCTCGAAACACCACCTTTGTACACGCAAAGCTTGTAGCAGACGCAATTTTAGTCCAAAAAAGTATTATGGCCTATTTTGTAGTTGAATGATAAATCTAGTGCTTGTATGAAATTGGTTTTTGCTGTTTTTTCCTGTGCTTCTTATAAAAACAACAAATGTGTAAAAAAAAAATATATATATATAAAAATAATAAAAGAAAAAAAAAAATCCCAAGTCAATCACTTAGAGAAAAAAAAAGTTGTAATCGAAAAAAATATTTCATACAAGCACTAGATCTAGGATGGATCTGTTCAGAAATCACATCAGAATGCCTGTGTAATTTTTTTCTGGATTTTACATATTTTTTGCACTTTGTCAATTTTCAAAATGAGAACTTCGCAATTTTTTGTTCTTTTGACAGTAGTTAAAAAACTGGCTGGCCAATTAAAAAAACAAAAACACAGGGATCAGGCAGGGGTCTAAAAATAAGGGTCTGAATTTCTTCAAAATCACCAAGAAAAGTAGAAAATTCGAAGAAAAAAAAATAGATGGTCCTCTTAAGCCCCATTTCCTAAGAACTCATATATGCCATAGCCAAAAGCATAGAGAGTGTTAAATATATTTGACCAGTGCTGGATGCTAATGAGCCTCAGATTAGAAAGTGATGTGTCCTTTAACTCTATCATGATGGGCCCAAAATTTTCTGTAATTATTTTACAACAGTTTAATCTTTCTGACAGGGTTTGTGCTGTGTACAGCCGGCCTACCCGCTCACTGAGCGATTGAGTTATGATGCATACACACATAATACATGATTATGTCATGACAGCTTTAGCCATACCCGTCACAGATGGGTTAATGATTAATGTCCTATGCAAGAGAGAGACAATTGAGAATAGTTCCCTCCATTGATGTATGTGGTAAATATTTTAGGATGGACATAATTAGTTCAAAGATATTATAAGTCCAATTTAGTATTGTATTTTCTGCCCATGGCAAAACGGATAAGAAAAAGGAAGCAGAAAGTCATATCATCGTATACCCCCCACCCCCCTAGCAGTGTGCGCTGCATTCCGATTTAGTCTCATGGAATCAAGGTTTTCATCAGATATAGCCTACTACTCTCTTAGAAAATATGATAAAGAAGGCAGGGCAAATAAGAATATGTAGAGTGAGATCTTGGTAGATTTGTATAATTTGTAGGCAGTGTTGCCCAACCACAGTATGTAGACTACTACATCATCACAGTAATGTCATGGAAAGGTAACTAATGTGATGGAAACAAATTTTGTTTGACGTACAAAACTAACACATAATTTATATTAAGTTATATACAAATAAAGTGCATTATGTGATATTTTCACTCATGAATTTTGTAGGTGGCATTCACCATATCTTCAGAAAAATATTTTTATGCTTTTGAAATAATTTGATGTTTATTAAAATTTGTGTTGTATGACCCATGTCCTCAGAGTGCATATTATCAGGGCATTGTCATTATAAAACAGAAGAAATATAAATAATTTATTTTGTGCTTTAAATACTGTTTGACCATCATTTAGTATTTAATAGAATCCTAGACACTCTCTATGCTTTTGGCTATGGCATATATGAGTTCTTAGGAAATGGGGCTTAAATGAACTTTTTTCCCATGAAAGTACTGGTGACTTACAGTTGTTGGAGACCAAGTTGGAGGTATGAGAGCAGTTAAACAATACTGTAAGGAAATAGTGATAGAAAGTAGCATTTTGAGGGGTGGGAAAAATATTTGCTTAGTTTTCCATAGAATTCAAAGCCCACAATTCTCTCTTCAGGCTTTGGCTTTTTTTTTCCATTGTAGCATTTAGACATCCTGTAAGTTTTCAGTGATACAAATTGGGTATTCTTACATTGTTATATGGGGTATCAGACAGGCTGAACATGAATTTGATGCATAAAAATATTGCAGTGCTAAAGTTTGTTTTCAAGGTTTGAAGTTCATTTCTAAGCACGATCTTCAAAAGTTTAAGGTGAAACATTTAGCTTATTGGGAAAAAGCATGAATGGCAATATGTTGTCTTTGTTCATCATAATTCAGCAAAGAATTTTATTTATATATATCTTATGCTGTTCAGTATTTAGGTACATTTTGCTTTTAGTTCTCTTATATATAGTAGGTTACACTTTCAAACACATATTCCACTACTTGTATTAAGAAGTAGAATGGTGATTTTATGTGTGTGAGTGTGAATGTGAGAGAGTGAGTGAGTTAATGTGCGTATATATGTACGTACACATGCATGTGCAAAATAACTGTAAGATGAAATATTAGGTAACACCCCCCCCACACACACATACACACACACAAAATAGAAAATAAAAAGTGTAATACAAGTTTATCACTTCAAAATGATTATTACAAATATATATATATATATATATTTTATATTTGTATTGATTTTACAAATATTGTACACTTAACCCAATTAACTGGGTAACGTTTCTGTCCTGTCATGGAAAAATCTGGGTCGAGGGCCGGGTGATGTGACCATGCCATCATCAGACAAAATTGCTGTGGGCTGCTAACTTGCTGTCATGAGTGAAGGCCAGGGTAATAGAAAAGACTCACCAAGAGTGCACAAACCTCTTTGTGTGTGATTAGACTCATTTGTCGTTTAGAAGGGGGCTTTTGCATTATCAATAAACAAGTGTGGAATGTAATGTACGTAAGTTGTGAGTTATCTCTATATAGTTATTTACTATATAGAGATATGATACGGAGTCTGGGCAAGGAAAATAATATATTACTTTCTGTATAAAGCAAATCAAAAGACAAATTTGGATGTTGAAAAATGGCAGAAATAAAAAACTATAAAAAAGTTTAAAGAAAATAACTTTGCATAGGGCAAGCACACTCTAGTCACTACTCACAAGTGTTTGCACATGCCCGGCCTGCGTGCTGCATGCCAAGGATAGCAGCCACTGCCCGTGTTTTTAGCCATGTTATTACTGTTATGCAACCAGAAGTAACAGGTTAATTCACACGCACACAAACAAGCAAATAGTTTTTTGCACGTATATGTCCAGATCTTCCCCTTGCCGATTATGTAGCTAGAATATCCTCGTATCAACCTCAGTAATTATGAGATATGATGATGTGGGCATGAAGTGGAGTTTAAGGTTTATGTGACCTCAGACATTACAGGATATTATAATTAGTGATTTTAAGTTTTAGACCTTGGTGCTGGGACTGGATGACATACATACTGCATTCACAGTGATTTTAGTTTATTGATTGCGCTTAGAGGTTTCTGTACAAGTAGTCACCAAGAAGTCAGTTACTAATCTTACTTATCTTTTTTATCTTTTATGACTACTAGTATTTTGATGGACTATAATATAATGTCATTTATAATGATAATAATAACAGTATGAAGTTTGATTGCTTGTGTTGAAAAAAGGGTTAGTTATTTGAAAAAGATAAATTTGTAGTTCTGAGCTTCTGTGTATTATTGAGGAAACCAAGAGGGCCCATACTGTATTTACAAAGCATTGGCATCAAATAAAGGGGGGATATAACGAAAACAAAGAGAATATACAATATGTTAAAAGTTGTTTGGCTTTTCTATTTTATTTAATTCTTTTAGAGTTATCTGCTGTGGCTGACATTCTTCTCAGTGTTTTTTTTTTTTTTTTTTTTTTTTTTTTTTTTCCATTCAGAAAAAGATGTATTGCACATATTTAGTTATAACATGAGTCAGACTAACGTGTAGAATAGGTATTGTAAGATTGTATTTTGCTTAGGTGGGGAAATGTTAACAAATATAGGTTATTACTTATTACTGTTTTGTGTTTTGTCCATACATTATTTCACAGAAAATGTGCTTAGTCTCATGCAATTGGTCTGTTTAAGTTGTATTGAATGGCACTGTTACTTTTTTCATCTTTGGCTTCTGTTCCATGCATGAGGACATCAGTAACAGGCACTGAAAAATTACTTTTTCTAACTTAAATAAAAAAATATTTAAAGTGATTAGCTATGCTATTGATAGGAGCCTAGGACAAAGTAGGCACTGTATAATTAAATATTATGTATAATAAGTGTGTGATAATGATAAACAGTTTCTTTCTTTCTTTCTTTCTTTCTTTCTTCTTCAGAATAAAAGAAAAAACCCTTTTTGATTTTTAATTTTAATAATATTTAAATGAAATAAAAATGATATATGCCTGTGTAAAACAGATCCCATAGAGATATGTAAGATAGGATATAAGGGAGAGAGAAGCATGAATGAAAGTGATAGCAGGATCACCAATGTAAAACAACTGGTGTCCACTCCCATTGCCATGATCCCATAATCCTGGAACATGTGACAGACATGAGAGATAGACCTATTCCACTATATATGAGAGAGTGAGCAAGCAACCAGTAAAGTACCTTGTCCATCTGTATGGAGAAAGACTAATGCACATTATGAAAATATGAAGTAATTAGAGACTTAGAGGATGCCAAGGAAATAGAGACTTGGAAGGATTTCGAAGTGTACATGCCATATATTAGGACAATTCGTATTTCATACTGATGCTGTACATTCACAAGGAGAAAAGAGGCCAGGTCTATGATAGGAGGCACTTGTATGGTTGGTTCAGGAAGACAAGAAAGTGCTAAGGCAGTGGGGGAATGGCATGTTTGCAGGAGGGTGTATGTAACTATTATATGTTAGGAGAATTCTTGTTTTATAGTTATTTTTTTCTTTCACAAGAAGAAAAAGTGGTGGGAACAAAACCAGGGTCCACTTGTATGTTTAACTCAGGGAGGGGCACAAGAAGATGGGATAATGAAGGGGTTTAGGTAGAATGAAGCTGGAAGAAACTTCTGTTGACAGTAAAAAATTAGCCTGACTGGTTTTGAGATACACAGATCAGACATTTTCTCTGAAAATATTGAAAATATTCAGACTTTAACCCATAACCTATGACATCGTAGGATGAACAGCTTGTACCTATGACTTGCATTATATGATGTGAAGGCTATTTTTAAACATGGCAGCCTATATTTTGCTCCCATTTATCTTGAAATGATGTTTGGCATCTCTAACAACTTCACTACACCAACAAAAAAATTACAAACTAGTATTTGCTTTTTCTATACTTTCCATGCAATAAAAATTATTTTTGAGAACCTTTTTTTTTTTTTTTTCTAATGCTGATAATTGTGCACCACAGGTATGACCAACAGAACGCTATTTCGCAGTTTACAGGTTAAAAGTGTCTTCATATATCCATATCTTATAAATGTGTAGCTTCTATTTTTTATGCAGTTTTTCTCCATTGTTTATTTCACATTTTAAAGGTGAAATTGCAGTACTTATTTGGTCAACATTGTATATTTAATTCCATAGGTAAATTTTACTGTAGAACATTATATTGTTACACGACATTGGTAAGGGTTTTTATGAGATTTTGGCCCCTTACTACATTAGTATTACCAAATATTTGCAGTGTTAAGACCTAGGCATCTTGGTCAATCACAGGCTTCATTTAACAGCTAAATACTATTACAAGATAGATTTTGATGAGGGACTGTGGGCAGTACAAGATTTTGCTTATTCATTTTAATTTTCAGCTGGATCTTGGTCTTCATGAATGTGTGTACAAGTGGCTCCTTGCTGAAGAATGGTCTCTGGGTCTTGGTGATGTTGTTTCCTTAGATCCAACGTTGGGCCAGACCCTCACACGCCTTCATGCTACAGTTTTACAAAAGAAACGTATAGAAGCTCAGGCTGAACAGGAAGGAATCTCAGGGGCTGAGTTACAAGTGAGTACTATGCTTAGACCAGTATGATGATGACTTTTCTTTCTTTTTCACTTTTATTTATTTTGTCTTTTTCTTTTGCCTGTATATCTTCTTAACTCTTCTTCCCCTTCTTCATCTCATCCCCACATTTCTTTCCTTGGGTATGTAGAAACTGAATGAATGAGAAAATAATTCCAAAATGCATGAAAAGTTTCACTTGCTGAAATATTTTGTTTGTTCCTTCCAGGCTCGTCTCGAAACCCTGACTGTAGATGGATGTAGTGTGGAAGACCTTGCGCTGACCTTCACATTACCTGGCTATCCTAACATTGAGTTCCGAAAGGGTGGCTCAGACATTGCTGTCACTGTACATAACCTTGATCAGTACCTACAGGTAAGATTTTTTTTCAATTTTATGGAACAAAAATTATATTTATTTCCATTTTATGGTATGTAATACAAAAAACTTCAGAAATTTAGTTTTAGTTATGCTTTATATTGCATGTAAAGAGAAATATGAAATTTGATAAATATTTTCTTTTTTATGGACTCTTTAAGTATATTGAAGATATATTGTTCAATGAAGGTAGATGATTTCATGAAAGTTGAAGGAAATGATTTTATATTTATTAGAATTAAAAAGTATACAGAACTCTATTGCTCTTATTCATTATTTGAATAAATAAATGAAATCTATATTATTATTATTATTGTTATTATGATTTATTGTATTCAGATCTGAAAGGGCCTGAAACGTATGAAATAACACATTTCTCAATTCTTTTTCATTCCATTGATTTACAGTCCTTTTTCTTCTCTCCATGAATTTGATACAGTATTTAAAGCTATCTAAAAGAAATGGGAGGTATTCTATGCATGCCAATGTATTTGTATTCACATGCATCTCTGTTAAAGTTAAAATTTGGTTCCAGCTTGTTATTGAGTGGTTGGTCCGAGAAGGAGTCAGAAGGCAGATGGAGGCTCTACGTGAAGGGTTTGAGTGTGTCTTTCCCCTGACTCAGCTCCGAGTCTTCTATCCTGAAGAGCTTGAGCAACTGTTCTGTGGCTCCTCGGATGCCTCGAAGTGGGACATGAAGCAACTTGCTGAATGTTGCCGTCCAGATCATGGATATACGCACAACTCTAGGGCGGTTAAGTTCTTGCTGCAGATTATTGCAGACTACACACCAGCTCAGCAGAGATCCTTCTTACAGTTTGTTACAGGTTCACCAAGGCTGCCTGTTGGAGGTTAGTTTTTTTTTTTTTTTTTTTTTTTTTTTTTTTTTTTTTTTTTTTTTTTTTTTTTCAAATATTAAGAAATGTGTAATGTAAATAAGATGCCAATTTTGATGATGTTATAACAAGAGGCAGTTGTAAATGTACCTAGATTTAAGTTATGTATCATTGTAGAATTTAGATACAATGCTTAGTTGCTCCTAGTTGGGGGAAGGAGGACGAGTCCAGAGGAAACAAGTAGGAATTCTCAGATAATATTTGAAATTCTTTTAATCACTTATGATGTGTATGTAAGTGTTGTTGATACAGGTTTGCTATGGTTATAATAGCTCTCTAAATAAGTTTTTACAAGAAATTGATGTTATTTTTCTTTTCTTTTTTTACAGGTTTCAGAAGTCTATCTCCAGCACTTACCATTGTAAGGAAAACTTTTGAAGCAGGAGAAAACCCTGACGATTTCTTACCTTCGGTGATGACCTGCGTTAACTACCTGAAACTACCAGACTACTCCAGTATTGATATTATGAGTGCCAAATTGGAGATAGCGGCCAGAGAGGGCCAGCACAGCTTCCACCTCTCATAGGAAGTTTTTGGACCGGCAGATGATGCTCAACCCACCAATTTTTGGGCTTCACATTGTGATATTCTATGATTTTTATTTTATTTTTTATTTTTTTGTGAATTATTACCTTGTTTATTTGTTTTTTGTTTTGTATTTGTTTTTTTTTTATGTATTTGGTGCATTGTGTCCAACATCAATTCATCCTTAAGGTAGAGAGTGACAAGAAGAGTCAAAGCTGGTGTGAATATGCTTTTAAGCTCTTGGAACGAATGCCGAAAGGCAAGCATTTACAGTACTGAAAAAAGAAGCATGGGAGTGACAACTAATTCTCATTTGTGATTTATATAGCATTCCTGGGGATGTATTCTTTATTGTGCCTGGTGACAGTTTCTCAAGGTATCTCCATCTCATGGCCCAAGCCTCAACTCTACAGTTATAATTTATTATGTGAATATGTAGACCAATAGTTAAACTAAATCAATGCTGGGTGTTCAGTGATAAAATCTCAGCTTGTCCTAGATATATGTATGTGAAAATTGAAGAGTTAATTGTTTGATCACAACTACCATTTATTATTCTGGACACTTTAAAAAGACATTAGAGAAGGAGTTTACTGTATTTGTGGAAAGTGAACTGTGATATCCCCATTTTTCAATTTTCCACAAGCAGCTTGGCTTCAGACAGCTGGTTTTGGTTTCAGCTACGTAGTGATTGTGATGTTGGGCACGCTGGAGAACTAGGATCCAAGCACTTTTTTTATGGAAGATTTCAGGCCGTGGATTTTCATCCGTTTGTGTGTATTCAGATGAAGACATAATCTCACAGAGCATTAAGATGATAAATGATCTCGTCATTGTTTCCATTTGAAGAATGTCGTGTTTGTTTTCTTGTTTTTATGGCCCACGTTTTATTGGTATGTTGTTAAGGTGTGGGTCGTTGGTAGGATATAATTTAATTTTTTGTACATATGATTTACTCATTTTAAATGAGACCAAAAGGCAATTTAGTTTGGTTAGTGGACAATGACAAAGTAACCATCTGAGGATTATTTGTGGGGGATCTCTCTCAGTAACATTGCTTATAAATGTCAATCCTAGTCATTTGAAAGATAGCATCACAGTGGACCCAAATGTATTGCAGTAAAAGCTTTTGTGAAACAGATTCAGCAAGGCCAAGATGCAATTTTTTCTGTAATTGTAGATTTAATACTTGAGAAAAATTATTTTCAATCCTTTACAAAATGTATTCATTTTTCTGGGATATTATTTGATTACCATGCTCCTCTGAGAATTTTGTATAAAGCTTTGATTTATTTTCTCCTGTCAGAACTGCAGGTCAGTTAAAAATGGAAGAGTGGGCATTAACTGATTTACAGGCAAGAATTAGTGGTGGGAGTGTACCATGAGCTACAGTGAAATACTGCATATAATATGCTGTCACTGCATTCAGTAACTTGATTAAGGAGGAGGACTTGCCCAAACTTTGGTAGGTTATTAGTAATGTTCCCGATTTATATTTTGGTGATACCAGATATGATTATGGGTTATGATTTCTCAGATAAGCATTGACAGCAGATGTGAATGAATTTTTGAGAGCTCTTGATGCCTTATGGATGAAAGGAGCATGGTTACAAAAGAAAAAAAGAAAAAAAAAAAAAAAAGATATGCATAGCAACCACAAACCTTTTGTCAGCAGTGTTGCAATGGTGTCAGACACACCTATTTTATTTGTTATCACTTAAACCATCTGCAGTATTGAGTCCATCTTGATTTGCTGTTACTTTTGGGTATTCTTTTGTTACGTGAGACCTGCTGGATTGGCCGTAAAAACAATTGCTCTCAAAGTTTTTTTTTTTTTTTTTTTTTTTTTTTTTTTTTTTTTTTTTTATTGTTAAATGAATACTTTTATTTATTTGTAGTATCTTTTTTTTCTCTCTCTTTTTTTGGCAGTCTGCATCACAGGTGTTGAACCATGAGCTTTTTTCTTCTTTGTCTTCTTCTTATTCCTTCTTTATGTGTGGAGGAAAGACAGGGTGATTTGTATGCCTGAATTGAGCATAACTTGGTTCAGTAATTATGAGTTCTGATGACTTCCTCGGCACAGACTTTTGGGTCATTGGTTTTTGCGTGAACATTGGTATTACATTGATGCCCATGCTTTTGCACCTGTCATTCTGAACTGGCCATACATTGATGCTCCCGGCATGTCCATTATATATATCTTTTGAGTACATGTCATGTTTATCAGTGCCTACCTTAAATTGATGTATATTGTAAGTATATAAAGAAATCACATAACTGTAATACACAGTACATAATAGTTTTTACAGAAAACAAATGTGATAATGTAATCAGTACCCAAGAACATGTCGCTATGAATGTGTAAGCGAAGTTTTTGTATTTGCCTTGTGAACCTCAGTTTATTATGGTAGTAACTTTTGTGATAGTAATTTTTTTAGTCACTTTCTTTTTGTGTGTCATTGAGTATTAAATTCAGCACATGTGGAAGTTTTTAAATCAACCTTGGCCTACCATTTTTGTTTTTCCTTTTTCAAGAATTATCAGGTAAAAACTACTTATGATTTTTTGTTCTATTTTCCCCCCCAATGAAATGTGATGTATTACTTTTCAGTGATTTTAGCACATAATTTCATATCTTTATGAAATGCTTTAAACTGTGAAAGTGTGTATTGCAGTGAAATAAAGAAAATATTAGTGAAAAAAAGAATAAGCATAGGCTAATTTTTTAATCTAAACTTTCCCAAGACATTATGCATATGAGAACCATTGGGACTTGGTGTAAGATATATAATACAATTAGAAACAACAGGCTTTGTGTTGATAAAGGCCGACAGAGAATTTAAACATCCAAGCAAATTGAAATGTTGAATTAAAATGCCTAGAAGAGATATTACATCAACAAGAAACTGAAAAGCAGTTTCATCTTAAAAAGGTCTTGAAATATTAATTATTGTTCTATAGATCTGATAATGGGAAAACTGAAACATAGTATTTTTAAAATTTCTTGAGATGAGGTATGGAATTCAAGGTTAAAGTATATTTTGAAGAGTTATATAATCATATGAGGTAATTTCAAATTAGATGATAGTTACTTATAGTTTCAGTTATGGAGAGAGTAATATGAAGCTGGAATTATATTGATAAAACAATGAAAATGGAGTGAATAGATATATCACACACTGTGAAAAAAGATACATAAGAGACCACAATGGATTCTTGAACAAAAGACTTGCTAATAAATTCTTAGAAACCTAACAATACATCAGTATGCTAAGCTTGAAAACTTACTCTATGCTGAGGATGTGAAGGGTATCCATTGTTGATTACATGGTACATGAATTTGTTTCTATATGTTTTGTTATGGGCTTGTGGATGTTTGTTGAATTAAATATGATTGAGTTTGACAAAAAAAAAGCAAATTTACAAAACCAACACCTGTTCCTATTGTGTAAACTTATTCTGATTCTACCAATGCAATTTCACAAGAAAATATTTTTAAAATCCTTAGGTTTATTAACAGTGTTTATCTGTGTAAAGTACAGAATTACCATAGTGATGGAGTATGCTTGAATGTAAACTGTTGCAAAAAACAAACAAACAAAAAAGAACTATGTGATGCAATGTCCATTTGACATCCTTTTCCTGTGTATGTACCTAAAATGTGAAAACTATTATGACTCCAATTCATATTGGCAACATTTTTGTCAATTATAATGAAATATTTATTGTATATAATTATAACTCCAAAAAACAGGATCTGTATGATATAAAGGGTTTAAGCACTGCTTAAAATGTGCATCGTATATCATTCTTGTTTTGCTTGCGAAAAAATTGAAGACTTAACTTGATTTTTTATTGATGAAACAGTTACAATAATATGAAAGTACAATAGTATAAAGGATTTTTTTTCATTTGTGGGAGTAAGGAGACCCATTCTAGTTTCTTTTTTTTTTTCTTTCTTTCTTAAAATGCAAGAAAAAAAAATGGGAGATGGAGGGGAAGGGAGAGGGGCTGGAAAGCCAAAAACACACCAACAATTGACACATTTTTGTTGTAAACAAATCTAATTGGAATGCAGTTTCAAGTGTACAGTGGAATAATTTGTTAACTGTGAAGAAAACTAATCCTTTTGCTGCCTACCTACTTAAGTTCATCGTATCTTCCTCATCACTGAACCTACTCTCTCTCTCACCAATTTTATCATACGCAGTAGATACTTCCCATTTTGTGCTGTCACCATTTGCAACGCTTCTTCACACTTCCGTACCTTCGTATCGTCCTTACGTTCGCGTAGACCAGCATGCTAACACTCGCGCTCCAACACGCACTGCTTACTGTCTCTGGTGTCAGATTTGGGTACCGCCGTCCGTCTATCGTGGCGCTCGTAGATAAATTGCCCGGCCCACGCATCAACCGGGCACAGTGCGTAAGGGATTACACTCGTCATTGCGTTTTTAAATTCATCACTATAACAACAACGACTATATTCCTCACCTGCTGTTATCTATCGCATCGCTAACTCCGAAATATCAATGTTCGATAAATGAGACGATTCGGTTACCAACGACGTTAGGGAGTATGATCTAATGCGTATCCTCCCTTCACCACATCCTCCAGTCTCGTCGATAGACTGAGTCTTCTATGCACTCTTCAATGCGTCACCCCATCCTATCTCCTGACATCAGTGCACCAAACAATCACAAATGCATTACAGACAAAATCTTAGATAGTTAATATATTCCTGAAAATGTATCAGTCCGTTCCCGAGAACTGCATATATTATCCCACTGAAAACTCTTCTCTATTGTTTTAAAGAACCTGAACCCGATCTATAATTATTGTCCGTAGAAACGCAACTCCTAATGACATGACCAGTGTACAAAACAGACCCTGTCGTAGACACAGTTAAGCATTCGTATGTCCATAGACTACAAAACAGACCACACTGTGATATCTGTTCAACCCAGATCTTATTGTTGCATTATTTAAGAAGACAGTGGTTGCGAACTGAGCGGGCTTAAACCCACTATCTGCGGCCCAAAATTTTTTCAACATAGAGATCGTTAGGTGTGAGGAAGATATGCTCCACTTGCTACAACGTATTACTTCACGCTAAACACAATAATCCAGCTTGGAGCGACACCCTGCTCTCATTCTTCATTAGAACTATCCTCCTTGCTTCAATTAAGAACGAGAGTATAGCACTCTATTTTGTGCATGAGCCACACACACATGCTAAAGACTGCCAAATATATATAATTACATAACAGTCATCAAAGAGACTAGAATGTGACCTTGCAGTGAACTCTTAATTGCAACCCTTGGTCTCGAGCAGATCTACAAAGCGCTAAATTAGGTGATCTAACTACAAGCACGAAGGAGTAGAGCACACGAACCAAGATGGCTAAAAACTTTTTCTACTTTTATTTCTAAGAAAATAACTATATGCAAGGTGGTGCATCGCTTTTGCTTAATTCGTCCACTAAACTGGCTCCTAATCACCCAGACTACATGTTTACTATATCAGAACAACTTTTCATCCTCAGTTGAGCAACCTCGAATTATTGTATAATACTCTTCCAGCATGAGCGCGTTACTTATATGCACACTCGTCTATTCAACTTGAAGTTCTTTTTAACATTTAGCTTGCGACGCCAGTCATCATGATTAACGAGTAAATCTATTTATCTAACCAGCAATAAAGCATTAATGTAAGAAATAGATACAAACATCCGTGAGTGGGCGTCAGACTGTAGCCCTCCACCTCGCCGTCACCCAACAACACCATACTCGTTCATCTCTAAAGAGATGTATTTCAAGGATAGTTACCTTAATTATGATCTACGTAGCTCGGCACCACAACTGATCTGAAAAATATACTATCAAAGTATTAAAGCAAGTCAACACCAATAATAAAAAAAAAAAACCACAATCCGAGACCCTATGCAGTGTCTCGCTATAAATTAGTATGAATGCAGTTTTAAACCGTTTATTGTATATGACGATAATTTTCCAGCTCCAACACTCTCATAGAGAGTCCTTCAATACTATGAACGATCGAAAAAATGATTACGTAAACTACTCTGAAATGACTACAACCATTATAAAATTGACTACAACACTCCTTGCTTATAATGGAGAGTCTAGATTTACGGTATAAGGGTAAGATAGATACCATAATACAACCTCAGCATAAATCAATCAACGCAATTGCCCGGTCAGGATGGAATAGTACTTAATATCTCATGTTACCCACCAAGGATGAAATCGCCTGAACTGTGTCAGAAGAAAAATGCTCTCTCAGGTTGGCCAAGCCAAATGAACGGAACAATAAAGAAAACATCAAAAACCCACTGCCATTTTAGGAACGTAGCTCCTTAAATCAAACTTTTCGACAATTATGTTATATCGCAAGCATAAGCCTCTTGTTTAACAAGCACGTCACAAAGCTATTACCTACTATAACGTTCTTAGCAAATTCTATTTTATAAAATAACACTACCAAAAAATGTAAACACACTACTAAACGCTGATAATCCACTTGTCGCTATTAAGAAACGCCAGACTACATCACGTTGACACCCGTAATTTACACGTAATACAGTTATACATCGCAAGCCTATGATAAAAGACAAGGGGTAGGTTATACTGCACGCAGTGCAACATCTCTAGCAACTTCAAACGGCTAGAGCTGTATTACGAAGCTTAAGCCGCATAAGAAGCAAAGAAATTACAGACACCATCGGAGATATATCCGATAATTTAACTTACATAAGCCGTAACAACAAATGACTGGTCATCAAGTGTCTCCCCTAATCGCGTTGCATAAAGAAATTTTTCGAGCTTATCTCCTATCTTATTGCATTATAATTCACAACTTATGTCTAATAATAAAAATGAGCAGATAATAACTTAACAATAATACTTTCGCGCCAGTCAGTATTCAGTTGAGCCCATTACCCGAAAGGAAATCCATAAGCCAATGACTTACTACATACTTTCCTTGTCAAACTTTAGCGTACACATAATACGTATACATACAGTAAAACACATGACACTCACACACGCAGCACGAACGCAACTACGACCGACTCACCATACGGAGCACGTCAAACACACACACTACACACACACAACATCACGACACCACACACAACAGCGACACACACATCAACACACACATCACACTACTATCACCAGCGAGCAAGCGACCACAAATCACACCACACAGCCGACAAATAATAACGTAATTATATATTCATATATATTTTAGAAAGATACTATCTACTCAACATACCTGCAAGCTATCAATCATTAATCTAGTATCGGAGTAAAACATACACCGTTTAAATATATTATATTATATCATACATAACAGATCTATACTAGTCAGACTAGTCTCCCTCATTTAATCTCAGCACTAGCCGTATTACTCACAGCAATTCACATAACGATATATGACACTCATAACTAGAGGCGATACCGAGTACACTCAATATTATTGAGTAATCTACATCAATTCTTTTTCCGTTTCCTTCTCTCTCATCCTCCTTCAAGTCTCTTCGCTCACTCTTCTCTCTTAACTCATCCTCGTACCGTTCACTATCCTCTCTCTGCTACCTCACTCTCTCTCTGCGAGACCAA
>NW_020868306.1:644827-652327 GCF_003789085.1 Penaeus vannamei
GATAGAAAAATCTTGATGTCTTGGATGCATAATAGAGAGATGATTCACTATTAACCCTACCTTCATTAACAACGCTGCCATGTCTTTTGTGAGCATAACATATGTATATATATTTGTCAGTATATATATGTATACCCCCACACACACACACACACACACATACACACACACACACACACACACACACACACACACACACACACACACACACACACACACACACACACACACACACACACACACACACACACACACACACATATATATATACATATATATATATATATATATATATATATACACACGTATACATACATAATTTCATACATATATACATAAAAAATACATACATACATCCATGCATACATACATATATGCTTATATATATGTATCTATATTATACATATCTGTGTATGTGTGTATATATACATATACAGACACACACATATATACATACATATACACATATACACACATATGTATGTATATGATATATATATATATATATATATACACACACACACACACACACACACACACACACACACACACACACACACACACACACACACACACACACACACACACACACACACACACACACACACCGCATTTTCGATTTCACTTTAAGGATTTCAAATTTTGTGTAAGAATAAAAAAAAAAATAAAAATCCCGCACCATTTTTATTTTTCCCCATCGGGCTCTTTCCTTATCGACACAAAACCCCATCTATTTATTCTTTCCTTTGATCACCTTCGTCCCCTTTTCCTTTTCCGAGCGAGCATGGGACTCCCGAGATTCGACCCATAAAACAAGTCCCAATTAGGCGCGTTCGAAGAGGGCCCCCGTGAGCATGGCACGCGGCAGGTACACTCTATACATCGCACAGGTGGACGGGCCTGACCTCCTCCACAGGTGTTCGCGTGGTCGTGGGCTGGACAGGTGTGCCGCCCGTGAGGTTCTCTTGACACTGATACTCTGTGGAGGGTTGAAGTTTTGGAGAGAAAGAGAGGGTAAGGGAGATGGGGTAAGGAGGTGTGGGGGGGGAGATTTGATGGAGGATGCGGAGTGGGTGTTGGAGTTAGAGGGGGAGATAAGATGGAGGAGACGGAGTAGGAGTTAGAGAGAGATGATATGGAGGAGACGGAGTTGGAGTTAGAGAGGGAGATAAGATGGAGGAGACGGAGTTGGAGAGGGGGGAGGAAATAATACGGAGGAGATGGAGTTCGAGTTAGAGAGAGAGATAAGATGGAGGAAATGGAATTGGAGAGGAGGAAGGAGATAATATGGAGGAGACCGAGTTGGAGTTAGAGAGGGAGATAAGATGGAGGAGACGGAGTTGGAGAGGAGGAAGGAGATAATACGGAGGAGATGGAGTTCGAGTTAGAGAGGGAATAAGATAATGGAATTGAGAGAGGAAGGAGATAATATGGAGGAGACCGAGTTGGAGTTAGAGAGGGAGATAATATGGAGGAGACGGAGTTGGAGTTAGAGAGGGAGATAAGATGGAGGAGACGGAATTGGAGAGGGGGAAGGAGATAGTATGGAGGAGACGGAATTGGAGTTAGAGAGGGAGATAAGATGGAGGAGACGGAGTTGGAGTTAGAGAGGGAGATAAGATGGAGGGGGCGGAGTGGAGGTAGAGAGAGGGAGAGGGAGAAAAGAAGAGAGGTGAAGACAGGCAGACAGAGGCAGATAGACAGGACCTTGTAAAGAATCTAGGCACCTTCATGTCTCTCCTCACCTACGTTACTCCTGTACTTTCTCCAACTCCATTTTTCAACGATTTTAAGCACCCACGAATCGCTAGAAAGTAAGGACTTACGCAGATCAGCTTCACCATACCTCACCATACGCAGCGACGCTCACCATACACTTACAAATCTCGGTGAAGTAGTTCCCCGTGCCGAGTCATCGTCCACTCACCCGCCAAGAGGAGGCATCACCTTCCCGTGTAACTTCGCTGGAAAGAATTAAAAGTAATGATGCGTTTTTTTTTCACCCGAGTGCGAACTTCGTAGTAACTTCAATGAGGTGTGAAGCAGCTTGAAATGGCCCTCCTTCCGTCGCGTTCTCGGGTTCCCACAGTCATTGGGAGGAAGACGAAGGGCGCCTCGCCACGGCTTGCTAGAGCTCGTGTGTTTCGTGGATTCGGGATGACTGCCGTGTCTGTGAGGAGAGGGAGGAGAGCCATGAATGAAGAAGAAGTGGGGGAGAAGAGGAGCCGATTGTAAGAATTGGATGAAAGGAGATGGTAAACGGGGAGGGAATAAAAGAGGAAGACGTTTGAGGAAGGCAGAAATCTGTAGGGGACTCAGTTTGTGGTGAAGGCAGTCAGGAATATAAAGAAATATCAATCTAGCGCGCTAAAAGCAATGATATCAACGAATTGGCCCAGGGATTGCTCGCAGGAGAATATTATGCCCACTAACGGCAAGAGGAGGCGGGCATGTGGTAACACAGGGCCTTTTACGGAGAGTAGAAGTCCACGCACTTGAATCCTCAAAGGGAGCGCTGTCGATGATGCACTCGGCGCAGACACAGGGTTCAGTGGTGTTAATTCCACCTTTTATATGTGCTGAAAAGAGGGAGGTAAAAGGTAACAGAGGAAATGATTCGAGACAAAACAAGAGGAGTGGACCGGTCACAAGACCCTGTATGACTGAGGTGTGACCAGTAAGCTGAGACGGGCAGCAGAAAAAGAAAAGAAAATAAGATCTTGGACGGAGTGGTGAGAGCAGCAGGTCAGATGGTCATCGCCTCAGGCATGAGAAATGATGTGGCAGCGCGACCAGCACACATGGTGCTACGGGAGGCTGCGGAGTTGCACGTACGTGTGTACATACGCACACACCTACACATACTAGACACACACACACGCATACACATACTACACACACACACACACACAAACACATATATATGTATAAGTTATAAACGGACATTAACATCGCACATATATGCATGTATACATACATATATTGATAGATAGATAGATAGATGTGTGTCTTTTGTGTGTGTGTGTGTGTGTGTGAGAGAAAGAGAGAGAGAGAGAGAGAGAGAGAGAGAGAGAGTAGCGTACGCGTGCATGAATGGATATACGAGTGAACAAGAAGAGATTTAGAGTAACCGGAAGAGAGAAGAAGGCGAGGGAGTCTGATGGTTAAAAGAAATAGAAAAAATGAGAGAGAGAAAAAAAAAATAATGACACAGAAAGTGATGAAGGGAGAGGAAGCAAGCACCAGACATCTGCCAGATCAGCACATTTTGACGAGTAAGTGGGTCGTAGCTGACTGGCGCTCCTGTGCTGACGTTGCCGATAAAATACAAACCTGACTGTACCTGATGCCTTTGAACACACTGATATGAAATGAGAAAATATCACGCCTTTGAACACTGATATTTGAAAGAGAAAATGACGCTTGAACACACTGACGTGAAATGAGAAAATATCACGCCTTTGAACACACTGATATGAAATGAGAAAATATCTAAAATGTTGGTGTTATTTTATTGTAATGGTTTAACGTTCTGGTTTTACCCAGAGAGTAAGAATGAATAAAGAACACCACGGCGGGCAGGGCATTGGGGCGATTCGTGCTCGTATTATACTGCAACCTCTCCCTTCCTGCCTCCTCCCCCCCTCCCCCTTCCCCCCGGCCACGAGTCTGACAGGTTGCAGGAGTTGACGCGGGAGAAGCGATGCAACAGGCTAAGCGCTGCAAAAGATCTCAAGATATTCTCAAGTCTTGCTGCCTCAGTTTTGAAGAAAGTTTTGTCTAGCAGAATGGGTGTGTTTTGTTAAGTTTGTTCCATACGCTTTTTACATGCACCGATTCTCTACACACAGAACCACCACACACACACACCACACACAAACACACACACACACCACACAACACACACACACACACACACACACACACACACACACACACACACCAACTCAGTAGTTTTAAAAAAACACACAATGCAAGTATACAGAATATCCTCTGTTTGGGCATAAGAGAGCACGTGACCTTTAGAGTAATATAAGCAAACGTGCAAAGTTGACGTTGGCAATTGCTTTCTATATAGCCTTAAGAATTAAAGATGTTTTTTAAAGATTGGATAGTGAACGCTAAAGAAAATGAAGTTCATAGATTATTCAAATATTCCATTGCTTTCAGATACTTGAAATGATTACAAATGAAGTACATATATTAAAACAGCATGTCACTTGAAACGAAATAAGATGGTTCTTAAACATGGGAAAGTAAATACAACAACCTGGAATAATAGAGGATCCCATCGACTGTGAGAAAGGAACGAACTAGGAAACGGCAAAACATGAGCAAGGTGCTTTTTGGATTGGATATTTGCCAAAATTGTGTCGGTTCTTAAGCCGAGAAAACCAGATGCTGACCACCCAGTTACAGACCAATTTTCCTAAAAAAAAATGCAGCTCCAAATTTCTTCTACGGCTATTTTTTTTTATCCCTGGGGAGATTCCTTCATGGCACGAGAGCAAGCCAGATTTAGACAAAAGTGTTTTAAAATTATCTTTTTTACATTGCAGTTCGTTTCTAATAGCTAAAAAGTGTGATTTTCATTGGCATTTTGCGTGCACACAGTGGCATCTCTATGATTGCAGTACTCTGTAAAAAAAGGGTAAGATATACAAGAAAAACACCTATTCATCATAATGAATTATATTTTTAACATATCTAAATAGATACACTAGAAAACTAAAAATGGATTATTCTAATTTTCCTGACGAACCCCAATTTGTTTCAAATGCACCATCAAATTACCATCATAAATTTGGCCAAAAACACATAAGTGCGGTTGTTTCGCTGGTGAAACTGAATCTAAAATCCTCAGTTTATTGCCTATTTATGGCTTATTTACAGGGCTACTTGTTCAAATATCGTCGTTTAAAAAAATAAAAAGAAGGAAAGAAAAAACATCAGTTCTGTAAAGATGATCAGATTACCAGACTGTAAGGAGTTGTAGAACAAATAACGTATTTTAGTGTGCTGTAATGCACTTTCACGCCTACGTCACTGGTGTCGCGAAAAGCTGCGCGCGCATGAAGACAGGCAAAACATGCATCCGTCCACGTTGTTTACCTCGTGTTGTCCGGCTGTTTTCCTCAGATATCGCGATCTAAAGTCGTATAATTTCTACATACCTCCATATCAATTAGTCAGAAGTCACGAAGATGGCATCTCAGTATTTAGAAACTTTTTTGGCGGATGATAAGAAGCACTACGAAGAGAAATTCGCCCTCAAAAATGGTGTGAAGCAAGAGGACCCTTACCCGATGGAAGATGGCTGGTCAGACGGCATCAGGAAATTACTAAACCTATCTTGGTCTGAAATTACTAAATTTCTTATTGAAACGCCAAGCCTTTACACGATTGGGGCAAGGAAAGACTTCAAGTCGTTGGAAGGTTACGACTTCTTCAGAGAAGGGCACGTTCAAGACTGCTTCTATCACGATATCCCAGCGTCGGTCTTTGTTTTATCAGATCAAAAGGTAAGTTGCTGGCTAGATTTTTATTTCGTCGGTAGCTGTAGTCACATATTTTGACAAAATCGAAACAGTTGTAGAAGGCTAGAGGCTAAATCAGTTTTGGAACATAAATGTGTCGTTTTAATAATTCGGGTAGCAAAAGTTGTTAGGAAATTATTACGTTTACGGCAGAGATACCACAGAGTGGTATCACCTCGTGTTTACGGAGAGAAAAAGGTTGGTGCTCGGCCGGCCGGTCTCGACACGAGGTGATACCACTCTGTCAGGTTAGATTAGGTTAGGTCCGTTCTTATTACCCGGAAATAACGTTTATATCGCGTTTTTTTCGTGACGGAATAACGTAAAACGACAGCGATTTCTTTCACGTCTGTTTTCACATGAAGCATCGCAGCAACTATCAAACATTTCGATTCGAGAAAATTAAGCGCTTGAGTACAGACGAGTGTAATGAGAACTCGGACTTCACTGTGTGTTTTTGTATTACCTTAGTTTCTTCTGCTTGTATGCGCGCGCATCCAGTGTAGGCATTAACAGTAAATGAGATCCATAGGAGTAACTATGGTATGAACCTTACGATGGATTCTCTCTCCAAATAACTGACCACTGAAAAGTTCATGAAATGCCAGGATGTAAAGATAGCCGAGCTCTTGATAAGGATTTTGGAAAATAGGAAGCTTTTTTCCAATTTTTCCTCGGACATTGTACTCATTAGCATTAGTACAGGCATTTAGGGCTTAATGACCGAGGAACACCCGAAGCTGACGCCAAGGTTTGGATGAAACCTTTGGTATCTGTAACCACTGCAGTGCCCGATCTAGACGTGGTAGGCCTATCTCCATTCGCAGCGCTGTATCCAAATTCTTCGCCTCCGACGAAAGAGCTCTCACTGTGAGGACATCAGTGTTCCGGGGCACCTTTTTGCCACATTTTTCGATTCGTATGTCCCTGCTTCTGAATACAATCCAGACGCTTTTGATCTGGAATGCGACAGGAAAGTCTTGGTGACTGACAAAAGTCCGAACAGGTATCTGATTCGTGTATTTTTGATAGTTTCAACGTTAGATAGCACTTGTGATCTGTTCGAATATTTCAAGCCATCAAGAACCATCGAACATTATACACTGAGCTCTCGTCGCTGTCAGTGAGAGGAAAAAAGTGGGTGAACTCGAATAAATTTATATATATGAAAGATTATATGTTTCTCAATAACAGCAAAATGAGATTTATACATATGAAAGATTATATTTTTCTCAATAACAGCAAAATGAGATACAGCGTTCAACCTTTCATTACGTTCATAAACTTGGTCACGCTAAGTAAGCGAGGGTGAAAGCGATGTCACTATAATTCTGAACCTGATGCCAAGGAAAAAGATTAACAAATTTCAAAACGGAAAACAAAACGCAGCAATGAAACAGGTGATGCAAGAAGAGCAGTCGATTACTAATTAACTTCCACAGAGGATTTTTTGGGAGCAAAGGTTAACGAGAAACCAACTAACGAACGACAACACGAGAGAAGGAAATTCATAGCCCAGGAAATGCACAACTTTTAGTCAATTTTTTAATATAAAAACACAATAACACCGACCAAAGATATTTAAATCATCACAAAGCGTAAAAATGAAAAACAATGAATAGAAAAACAGCTTAATCATAACATTGCACAAAAGAAGAGAATCTCCGCATTGCTTTCCTCCCAAAAGTTAATCAGATTAAGCTGTAGGTTGCATTGTCAACGGTCTTGCATCTCTCACGTGCATGACTGGGGTGGGGGTCAGTTCGGAGTGTCACCAATGATTCCACAGTGAGGGAATTAATAACTGACTTTAGAAGTAGTCCTGTTATTATTATTGCTATTTTTGCTTGTTATTGTTATTATTATTGTTGTTGATATTATCGTTAATATTGTTGTTGATATTATCGTTAATATTGTTGTTGATATTATTATCATTAATATTGTTAACAATGTTATTGTAGTT
>NW_020868306.1:672327-694827 GCF_003789085.1 Penaeus vannamei
TAACAGCAGTCCAGCAGAAAAAATCAAGCAGAATCTAATAGAATATAACAAGCAGAAGTCTAATAGAAAAATCAAGCAGAAAGAATGTAACAAGATCGGACAAATCCAGCAATTCCTCTGATAAAAGCATAGATCTCGCCAACACGAGAACATCAATCATCCGCAGAGGTTTAGCATGAAGCAGCGGTTTATCAGAGCAGCTCATGATCCTCCAAGGCTTCATCATGGGAGTAATTTGCACGTAACTGCACGCGGTCCCGTTGGTGATGGACGTCTCGTGTTCAGCTGTTGTGCAGATTTCGGTTTTGTTGCGTAAGGTGTGGCGAGTACCTGGGTTTTCTTTATAAAACTGGGGGGTGATTTTTTTTTCTTCGTTTTCTTTTATGAACATCATGTGAACTTGTGTATGTATATTTTTGGAGGTATAACTTAATTAATTTAAATCATTGGATTTTTAG
Source organism: Penaeus vannamei (assembly GCF_003789085.1). Taxonomy (NCBI): domain Eukaryota; kingdom Metazoa; phylum Arthropoda; class Malacostraca; order Decapoda; family Penaeidae; genus Penaeus; species Penaeus vannamei. The sequence goes on from NW_020868306.1 coordinate 672,786, forward strand.
TATGATACTTAAATCGCCTAAAAAAAAATGTCGATGGGTATTTTATATATACTTTTAAATGAATGTGTAAAAGTTTGAATCATTGGATATTTTATATAATAGGCCCACTTGAAAAAGAATCAGGCATATCCTTTTGGAAAAGAATTTGTGTAAAAGTTTGAATCATTGGATATTTTATATAAAATGCCCTACACAGTTTTACGATTCAAGGTAGTGAGAAACCTATGTTGATTCACTGGATTTCTTTTTTTCTCTCTCTGACCAGACTTTATGAGGGTGTTTGTTTTCCGTAGACTTAAGTTTGACGAAAATTGTACTCGTCAAAAGGAAAAGGCTGGTCGTCAAACTGAATCGCGATGTTAGCCTTATAATCCAATTTCGGGTTTGTCTGTTTTTCCTATGCCATGTTTATATGTAACTGATCCTCATTTTCTTATTCTTCTACCCTTTCTTCTTATCTATCTTCTCTTGAAATATCAAACCTTCCTTAATACGGAACTACTCTCCACGCGCTCTGTCATGTCTCCGGTCTCTTTCGGTGACTCGCATCCCCCTATAAGGAAGCTAGCGATGAGTCACCAATGATAACGATAGGGACGGGGGCTTCCTCATCAAGACGCCGATGGTATCAGGCCGGCGGCGTCGCGGGCATCGGGGGGGGGGGAGGTCATCGGGAGGGCTCCGTCGTGGGTGGAATACCTTCGGCGCTGCGTTAATGGCCCGCTGAATCATCTCTCGGGACTGCGTTGAGTGTGTTGTGGCTTGGGCGTTCAGGACTGTTTTGCTTTGCGTTGGGGGATAAATAATGATATGCTGTGCTTTTCTTTTTCTTTTTTCTTTTTCCTTTTTATGTTTTTTTCGTTGGTGGATGAATAATGATGTGCTGTGCTTCCATTTTCTCCTTTTTTTTAGATTTCTTCAAAGGGCAGAGTACTTGGCTTGCCTCTTTATCTCCACGGAAGATTGTGTTCGCGTCGATGTTGTGTTCTTCGTCTGTTACTTTTACGACGGTCGTAAAAAGGGAAACTATGTTAAGTAGAGGGTTGTTGTTTTTTAAACTGTGATATCTCATATCATTCTGTCAGTCCAGAAAATGACGGTGGCGAGATCAGTTTATATCAGGAGATACAATTATTCCGCTGGAGTTTAGACTAAAAAAATAATCATAATTCGTTCATGGATTGTTCCTCTTATCCGAATGACACCGAACGACCCTCTAAACCGAACACTCTTGGGCTGAAAAAACTTTCGAATTCCCACGACCTGAAGAGAGGATAGGGGGACCGGCGTCTCATCCACGGCGACGACCTCTTCGCCCCTGTCTCCTTTATCGTCCCTAAGTCGTCCCCGTCAGCTTCCGTTGTCTGGAGGAGGGACGACGAGGGTGCAGAGGAGGGGGGGGGGTGGAGGCTGTGTTTGAGGCTGGCCAGGACGAGTGGGGAGGGCGTGATTGACAGGTTGGGAGAAGGGCGGGGATGGTGTGGGCGGTCGGTTGCACTTGCTCTCACGTTGGGAACGGGGGAGGGGCGAGGGAAGGAGGGAGGGGTAGTAGATAGATAGCGATAAATAGAGAGGAATAGATAAAGGTGGATATATGGCGATAAATAGGAAGGAACATAGAGAATTAGCGGTAAATAGAGAGGAATAGATATAGATGCATAGATAGCGATAAATAAAGAAGAATAGATATAGATGGATTGATAGAGAAGAATAGATAGCGATGAATAGAGAGGAATAGATAGCGATGAATTGAGAGGATAGATATAGATGGATTGATAGCGATAAATAGAGAGGAATAGATATAGATGGATAGATGGCGATAAATAGAGAAGAATAGATACAGATGAATAGATAGCGATGAATAGAGAGGAATAGATATAGATGGATAGATAGAGAGGAATAGATATAGATAGGTAGATAGATATAGATATATAGATAGATAATAGATAGGAAATATATGTTAGATAGACATAAATAGATGCATATATATCTATATTATATATATATAGAGAGAGAGTAAAGAAGAAAGGGAAGGAGAAAGAGAAAGAGACAGACGGCGAAGGGCAACCAGATCCAATCAAAAGGCGTAAAACAACAAACAAACAGTACAGACAGAGACTAATTTATGCCCGTACCCTCATCTGCCTGATTCACTCTCATGTAAACAACGTCAAAGGCGATGACGCGGTGTTGCTCTAGCGATAAAAGCAAGGAGAAAGAATCACTTTTTTTCTTTTTCTTTCTCTTTCTTTTGTGTTTTGTGTTTTGTTTTTGTTTCTGGTATTCTGTCGTTTTCGGGAGATTCCGGGATTTGCATTTGTAAAGCAAATACGTGTATCGCTAATGGTTATTTGTTGTTCAAACAGTGAGCAAATGGGCGGCGTGACTGATCCTTTGTTGGGTCGTCGCCGCTTTAGGCAGATGTGTATATATTTTTTTTATTTTGTTTTATTTTATTTAGTTAGTTATCTTTTTTATTTTCTGGATGGTAGATTAAAAGTGGTGATATCACTATTTACGGCAATATTTTTATCATCTATATGTTTATATTGATTGAATGAAGTCTCAGTATGTTTATTTGGTTTTCATTGAAATGTAGATGATGCTTTTATTTTTCTCGATTTCTAAGGTATGACTCTCAACTCTCAGCTTTGACTTTGGTAAATATTGTACAGGATTAAAAACGCCGTAATATCAATCTCCTATTCGGAATTAATATAACATTTGATATCTAAGGAGGTACTAAACACATTACCGCTTAATCTAGCCATGTTGTATTCTCAAACTAGCACGCAACGCTGTCCAGAGGTGGAAGGTGGTGTCGTATTACAGGTGTGTGTGTGCAAGGTAGCCGGGCAGCAAGTGTTTGTAGGAGGCGGCTTCTTGGAGGAGAGATTTCGATAGTGTTTACCATGATACGTAAAAGGAACATGACGTGTCATGTTGGGTGGACTCATGAGATAAAAGTTTTTTTTTATGAGAAGAGTAGTTTAGTAACGGTATATATATATATATATATATATATATATATATATATATATATATATATGTATGTATATGTATATCTATATATATGTACATGTGCATGTGTATGTGTGTGTGTGTGTGTGTGTGTGTGTGCGTGTGCGTTTGTGCGCGCACACACACACACACACACAACACACACACACACACACACACACACACACACACACACACACACACACACACACACACACACGTATATATATATATATATATGTATATATATGTATATATATATATATATATGTATATATATATGTGTGTGTGTGTATGTGTGTGTGTGTGTGTGTGTGTGTGTGTGTGTGTGTGTGTGTGTGTGTGTGTGTGTGTGCATGTGTGAGTGTGCGCACGCGCGTTTGCCTGTGAGCATGCGTTTGAGCGTGTGTGTGTGCGCATGTGATATATATATATACATATATATATATACATATATATACATATATATATATGCTGTGTGTGTGTGTGTGTGTGTGTGTGTATATGTGTGTGTGTATATACTTATATGTTTTTATCAATAGGCTCACACACACACGTACTGGTTAGAGCACCACTCCGAACCTTGTGGTCCCAAAGCCTATTCCAGCCGCGACAGTTGCAAAATGCCTGCTTGCGTTCTGCCCGCCGGCTCGAGCCCGATCTCTCTTGGCGAAAGGGTCAGATCGCCTTGGGAGATCAAAGACAACTGAACCGCGCTTGATTAGGAAGGGCGTCTAATCAGACAAGAGTGGAAATGCGGTGAAATTAATGGTTGTTGAATAATATATTTGTATATATGCGAGTGGGTGGGATGCGTGCCGACATAGACAGGCATGGATAGATAGATAGTATACATACGTATAGATATATACAACAGATACAGATATATTACATACGCATTTGTTTATATGTGTTTGTGTTATGTTTATTTTTATAGCTATGAGTCGTAAAAATGTAAAAAAAAAAAGTAAAAAGAAAGTCCGCTTAACTTCTGAGAAAGGACATTGTTTTACATTCATGTTTGCGCGGCAACAAGTTTTCTTTTTCTCCAGGATTACTCAACTTTCTCAAGACAGCCTTTAAAGGGGTGCAGAAAGAGAGAAGAATTAAAAAAAAAAAAAAAAAAAAAAAAAAAAAAAAAAAAAAAAAAAATGAAGAGTGATGAGCCAGCATAATTCACGTCTGAGAATCGTAAAACATTTGCTATGAGAAGTGTTCAACATCAACTATATAAAAAAAATTGTTTATCTACTATGGAATCGTAGCTGATCCGCGCGTCTGGCATGCAATCTCGGCGGAATGACCCCGTGGCGATCAGGTCAGGCGGTGACGTCATGGCGAGTCACAGGTCATGAGACGAGTGGGGGGGGGGAGTCATGTTGAGCGCAGAACCAATCACGTTTCACGCCCCGAATCCAGGGCCGAGACGCCAGAGGGTGAGATGGGGGGGGCGAGGGAGGCATCTGGTGCTCCGTCGAAACCCGTGGGGGATTTATTTTAATGTATTTATGTATTGTATTTCTATAACATGTGTGGCATTAAAGTTGTTGTTTTTATGTTGTATTTACTCTGTCCCGTCCTAGATTACTTTTATGTTGTTACTTTTATGTTGTATTTACTCTGTCCCGTCCTAGACGTATTTACTCTGTCCCGTCCTAGATTTGTTGTTGTTTTTATGTTGTATTTACTCTGTCCCGTCCTAGATTTGTTGTTGTTTTTATGTTGTATTTACTCTGTCCCGTCCTAGATTTGTTTTAACCTTTAAGAAAATTGTTCGCGAACGTTCAGATAAAGAGTTGTAATCAGGAAATGCTACTGAACCATTCTGTTCAGGAAAGTACTTCAATTCATGAATGGTACTTCTTGTTATTCGTAAACTTGTAAGCCCTTAATTAATTAGAATGTTTACTTTCTCCAAGAAGTATAAAAGTGATGATATTATTTCATATCAGTAACTGCATTGAGATCAGCTCGTGTTATTTTTTTTATTGGTATGATTGCTTACTTATTGTTGTAGTAATTGCTGTCATTTATATGGGCAATTGCATACGATTTCCATAATTCTTGTAAAAAGTCGACATAGCATAAAAAGTCTAACAGTACAATTTTGCGCGTGTATGTATCAGCAAAGTAATTTTATTTTCTGACCTTAATGTTGAATCCGTGGTTAGACTTACTCGTGACGCACGGGCCAGCCAGCGTAAGTCACTGGCCTTCCCCGCTGCAACCACGACTGCTCAACAAAAGCTACGCAAGGGATATGTATACACGCCCTCTACACGCCCATGAATAGGCTGTATTTCCAGCCCATCACCTCTGGTTACATGCTCATCCTCGATCTTTACATAGCGCCCGCCCAGTCCACCTCCTTCTAAGCCCGTCCGCCCGCCCGCTCATCCCTTGAGAGATTACTTACGAGGGCGTATGCATAAGAGTGGCTGAGCTACAAGATACTATAATAAGCACGCTGAATCCTCGACACTACTAAACACTTACAAGTGTCACTGCATTCATTAAGTGATGAAGAGTGAGGGGCTATGGGGTAGCATTGGGTGTGGGGGAGAGAGGGAAGGGTGGGGGACAAGACAGGGAGGTGAGGGGGAGAAAAGGAGGAGGGGGAGATGGGGAGGAGGAAGGGGAAAAGGAAGGGAGCGGAGGGGAGTAAGGGGAGAGGGAAGGGGTGGGGCGGGGAGGGGTATGGGGAAGGTGTCAGAGGAGGAGAAGGGAAGAGGAAGGGGGGTCAGAGGAGGAGAAGGAGAGGAAGGGGGGGAGATGAGGAGGGGAAAGGGGAATAGGAAGAGGATCAGAGGAGGATAAGTAGGAAGGGAAGAGGAGAGGGAGAGGTAAAGGTGGAGAGGAACAAGGGAGAAAGAGGGATTTAGAGAAGAGAAAGGGGAGGGGGGAGGGAAGGGGGGAACAAACACGAGGGTGACGACGCACTCTACTGTATCAGTCGCTGCCGAGGCCCCAGTAGCCTGCAATCGCACTGCCTGAGTCACGTTGCTTCCCGGAGTGTGCAGGGTGCAGACGGCGACAGGGTGGATGGGGGGGGGTGAGGGGGGTGATTAGACGGTCTGGTTTTAGGAAGGCAAATTAACTCGTGCTGTTTTTAGGGACTCGCCGACACAAAGGGATGGATGTTGTTACAGCGAGATGTATTGGTGTCGGCTCGGCGTGGTGAGGTCGGCGTCGCTGCTGTCGTCATTATTGATATTGTTATTATAAGTGGTGTAGTTATCGTGCTGGCAATGGTGATAATGAGGATAACAATGAGGATATTGTTGCTGATGATGGTGTCGATATGGAGAAAAGGGTAATATTGGTAATGACATCAGCTGGTTTTATAATGATATTGGTAATGACAGTGATAATGATAATGATCATTACTCTTATTACCACTATCATCACTGTCATCAGCAGCATCGCCGTCATCGTCTTTGTATTATAACTGGGAAGTAATGTTAGTACAAGACATTATTGATGTTATTGTTATTTATTGGCATTGCTATTGTTTGGGTCATTTTGGGTGTGATTATTTTTCGTTGTTCTATTGATGGGGTTGTTATTAATTATATCACCAGTAAATTACTGTTGATATTAGCACGATTATCATCTGTCACTATTATTATATTAACTGCATCATCAGCACAATCAATATCAACATATTATCGTTGTACGATAAAACTTCTGCTATAATTGTCATAATTTCTATTAAATATCTCGACTAGCGCTACATGACACAAAAAGTAATTTGGCAAAAAAAAAAAAATCAGTTTTATGAAGCAATTTCGCCCAAAACTCTTCAGGATTCTGGTCTCCCTCAAGATTGAAAGTTAGGGCGCTGGCTTTGGGAGTTCCTTGTGCGATTCGATTCTCTTTATTTACTGAGCGCATCGATTTCTTTCTCTTGCTTATGCTTCTGTCATTCGACATATTCGTAAGTCACTGTTTCTGCGATTTTATCTTCTTCACTCGCATAGTCATTGGGGTTTCAATCTTTTTTATTTCCTTATATACTAGTAGGTTATTTTTCATTTACTTGTATATTTGTGTATTTGTAGTTTGTTTTTTCATTTACTTATTTATTTGTAATTCGTTTTATATACTTGTAATTCTATCGTATAATGACATTTAGTATTTCATATAGCTATAGTTGATGAGATTTTAAGTACTATGCTTCAAATACATAAGGGAGTCTTGTTACACGTTCAACTTTATATCTTACTGTATCAGTGCCCCAAAAATATGACGAAAGGAAGTGAAGGAAGGAGAAGAGAAAGTGTTGATGATGGTGACGATGGTGATGTTAATGATGATAATGGTGAAGATGCTTCTGTTGGTGGTGGGCAAAAGGAGGAGGAGAATGATGATGGCGATAATGATTATAATGATGTTGATATGATAATGGCGATACCAATGATAAAGATAAGGTTAATGATAATGATAATAATGATAGTAAAGTTGATGGCATTAATGATAATAATAACAGCAACAACAATGATGATGACAATGATAATAATGATGATAATGATAATGATGATAATGATAATAATAATGATAATGATAATCATAATGATGATTATGATAATAATAATGATAATGATAATAATCATGATAATAATAATCATGATAATGATAATAATCATGATAATAATAATATGATATGATAATCATGATGATAATGATAATAAATGAATGATAATAATGATGATAATGATAATAATCATGATGATAATGATAATAAATGATGATAATGATAATAATCATGATAATAATAATGATGATGATAATCATTATAATAATAATGATAACAATAAAGATGTTACGAATTAACTACAACGAGGATAAAAACGACAGCAGCGATAAAAAACCAACATTGATGATAAAACAGCAATGACCAGAAAATCAACCACGATAAAAACATCAGTGGAAAAAAATGCACCAGCGATAACGCAAACACCAGCGCCCAGCACCTCCGGCCAGGCAACACCACCCGCGGTCACCACCAGCCGGATACGCAGCTAATAGTTACATCACATTCCTTAACAAAAACCTTATCGCAACGACATCATTATTGAGGTGAAGGTAAACCAACACCCGAACAGAGCCGAGCCGGAGGTGGGTGGGTGTCAGGTGTCAGGTGTCACGGCGGGGCTGGCCCTCATCACGACCTGTCATGCCCGGGCGGTGTCAGTCGTAACAAGACTGACATCCGGGCACGCCGCGGAAGGCGAGAGGCGGATCGGAGCGGTGGGCTGGGCGGCGACTGTGGGACGGGGGGGGGGGTTAATTTTTGTGGTGGGAGGTGATGTGACTGTTTGCGGATGATGTGGAGAGGGGTTGGGGGGGGGGGGAATTTTCCCTTCGAAATCATATGTACCTGCACACATGTGTGGGTGTGTACATATGTGTGTATATATATACATGCATATATATAAATATGCGTGTTTATATATGTGTGTGTGTGTGTGTGTGTTGTTATGTGTGTATATATTTATTATATTATGTATATATTATTATATATTATATATATATATATATATATATATATATATATATATATATTATATTCACACACACACACGCGCGCGCACGCACACACACACACACACACACACACACACACACACACACACACACACACACACACACACACACACACACACACACACACACACACACACGTTATATTATACATGTATATATATATATAATATATATATATATATATACTACTACTGCTATTACTGTTGCTACTACCAGTACGTCATCACCATTTGCTGCTATTGCTATCTACTATTGCATCAGTCCAAGTGTCGGTGCCAGCCCAAGACCGCGAAGCAGTGATCACCTGAGATGAACAGGCAATAAGGCCTCTGACAACCTCGGGAGGCTGTTGTTAAGGGAGAGCGAATGATGATTGAGGCAGAGGAAATGCAGGCACTCGCGGAATGCACTGGTGACGGCGTGGAGTTGTGGCGCCGCGATAGATTGAAGGGGAATGGGTCGGGTGATGCGGACGTGCGTGTGTGTGTGTGTGTGTGTGTGTGTGTGTGTGTGTGTGTGTGTGTGTGTGTGTGTGTGTGTGTGTGTGTGTGTGTGTGTGTGTGCTTCTGCATATGTATGTATGCCAAATCAGATCCATATGTTCATGTGTGTGTGTGTGTGTGTGTGTGTGTGTGTGTGTGTGTGTGTGTGTGCGCGCGTGCGTGCGTGTGCCTGCTTGCCTGTGTCTGTGTTTATTTCTGTGTCTATATGCCACAACACATCCAGACGTTTGGGCGCGAGTGTGTTTATGGGATGGGGTATTTCTCGTTTGATAAAGAGGTCAGTCCCGAGGAACCCCGATGCACCGCTGCCATTGAGTTTGAAAGTGACGTTCGCTTGTTTATTTCTCTTGGAAAAGGAGAGACAAGTGTTATCGCACCAAGGGAAGAGTTTTATGTGTTGCTTATCGCCTCGGGACGACAGCCGCATCAAAACGAATCGTTTAACGCAATTAAAAACGATCCGGATAATCCGACCTTCTATCAAACCGACAAGTACGCTCAATTTTTATAGAGTGACGTCACCGGCAGCCCAACAACCGCGCTGATTTATCAAACTGCGAACCTTATTTTAATTCACTTGATTTTGTTTATCAGCGCATCCAAAAGCAAATATAGATCTGTCATGTCCAATAGCGTTTGATTGGGGATTACCGGCGCTTTTCGTTTTTCATTTTTATTATTATTAAAAGCGATACGGAATGAAAGGGGTTGTTGTATTGATGTAGGTTTTGATTTTATTGTCATTAGGTTCATTTTAAATGGTTAGATAGTTCATTAAAGTTGATAGTTGATTGGCTGTCTGATTCCTTGTTTTTATTTTTTTTTCGCATCAATATTTCTTTGGGGAAAATGCATTTCCCCATTTGCATATTTTTTCCGTTTTTGTATATATCAACATCTAGCCATTATTAATCATTATGTATCTATCCATCTACTTAGCCCATTTATCTATTTGTCCGTATTGGCATTAAAACACACGTACACTTAGGCAGATCTCTCTTTGCATATCTCTCAGACGGAGAGCCAGGCAGTCTGCTTGACATTTTTGCTCCGTTAAAGTGTATGCAGCTTTTATTGCCTGGTGCGCTGCATTTGCAACAAATTGTTCGAATTAGTGTCAGTAAAAAAGAAAATGAAGACTGTCTTTGTTGGGAGAATGGGTTTTACTGGTGTCACTGTCACGGTGGTACTGTATTCTGTCGTCCAGGGAGTCGTCGCTGCAGTGATATGATCGTTCTAGCAGGGGTGGCAGTGACGCGGTCGTTCTGTACCAGAAATAGCTGATTACGGTAAAGAGCAGGATAGAGGAGAGACGGTCGCGAGAGGTGGTCTCTCTGCGTCAGTGGGGTCCGTGCGGTTAGAGGTCGGACTCTGCGGCGTCAATGAGGTCGTGTTAGGTCAGCAGTGTCGTTCCTCTGACGGCCGAGGCGATAAAACTGAGTGCCCGTTTAATGTCACCGTGTTGCCTGCCGCTTGGTGGCGACATGTCTTCGCATTCGCACTTGCAGGTCACTTGTCACTCGCACCTCACATGTCACATCCGACGCTCTCCGCTGTACGCCGATTTTATTTACTTTTTTTATCAGAAGTTCTCAGTTTTTTCTTTTCTTATACAGTCAGTATTGATTTATTTGTTAATGATATTTGCAAATTCAGTATCGATGTATTTGATGATAATATTTTCATTTTGAGAAAGGGTCCGTGATTTATAGGGCGTGTTAATGGCGACATTTTTTTTCTTTTTTAACAATTATGAATAGAGGAATAAAAGCGAAACACAGTATATAACCGATATATGTATGAACACACAAATGATTTAATAAAAACGAAATCGTATCGATAGCAGCGATTCTTCCTACACACAATGGACACGGCAACAAAAGCAATGACAGAAATACACAACATCCGAGAACAACAAAGCGAGTCATGCGGTGTCGTGTTACGGCATTCCTTTCGAAAAGCGATTTTTTATTAATGCCGTTACCCCTCTCGCCACCCGGTGAGTTACACGGGGGAGTCACGTTGGAGTTGTTCAGAGGAGTTACTTAGAGGAATGATTTAAAACAAAGGTATTTTAGGTGTATAGTCTTTTCTACGCAAATCAGCAGGAGGGTTGATAGAGGATGCATCCCGTCATGAACAAGCACCGAGAAAGAAAACAAAGATTGCAAGGGAAAATTGAATAAAAGCGGGAAGAGCCAATCCGTGGAGCCACCGGAGAGAGGGCGGTTCGTGGTGCCAATCCAGGAAGCGAAGGCTCAGCCTGTCACTGGCCTCTTCACGTGGTAGTTGTGAGGCATCTACTTCTGTGAGGTTATTTGCCTCCTCACGCCCCTGGCCGCCTCGTGGGCGCCTGTGCGGTGGCGCTGATGGCGATAGCGGCGAGAGGCGAGCGGGATAGTGTTGCTGCTCCTCTGTTGCCGTTTCCTTTTTTTTCAGGTTAACCGGAGTTCCTTCAAGCGGGTCTGTAACGAGATCGCGAGGGAAGACAGCGGGGTTTTGTTGTCTTCTCGTTTGGGAATTGTGTGAAGGCGAATAGGGGGGGGCGTAGAGGAAGGGTGTTTCAACATGTATGTTGTTGTGATCTCTCTCTCTGTTCTCTCCCTCTGCTCTCTTCTCATCTCTCTTCGTGTGTATGTGTCGTGTCGTGTGCTGTATGTATGTGGTGTGTGCGCGCGCGGCTGTATGTGTGTGTGTGTGTCCGTGTCCGTCCGTCTGTGTCCAGCTGTCTACCTCAAACACATATGTTCTTAAGCGAATGAACAAAAAATCACACCAAAGCCATGCTATTTTACAAACGAAAAAACAGTTGGGCTGATAAGGTATTTGAAAGTCCTTGTTTTGTGCAACAGAGGTCAGCCGCTCGGAATTTTAGTGGAGAATGGTGATGTTCATTTGATTTTCTTTCATTGTATGGATGTAAATGGGGTGCCACTGGAATTCTGTCTGTCGGCTTATGTATCTCTCTGTCTGTAGCATCTCATATTTTGTATGTTATTTATTACAAATAAATTAATAAATAGATTAGTAAATCTCTCTCTCTCTCTCTCTCTTTCTCTCTCTCTATATATATATACATATATATATATATATATATATATATATAGATATATATATATATAGATAGATACATAGATACATAGATACATAGATAGAGAGATAGATAGAAGTTTGTATGTGTGTTTGTGCACATATTTACATAGTCACATGCATAATGCATATATATACATATACATATACATGTATGTAGAGGCGTTATGTATCTGTATGTGCATGTGCATGAGTATGTGCGTTCGATGTGAAATTTTGCAATTATTTCACAAAAATATCCACAGTGTATTGAGAGAAAGTCATGTACTCACTGCATGCAAGGGTAGCCAACTGAGACAAGCTTTGCGAAACATTTTCTTTTCTCGACGCTGTCTCTTTCTTGTGTTATTGTCAGCGCTGTAAAATATGCGCCCTTTGATTATGCAGTGTTATTTTTATCTTATTCATGTACTACGCACAATGGTAATGGAAATAAGATAATGATGTTATTACTAATAATGATATGCATTGCTCGAAAGCAAAAAATGTATCCCAAGGTCTTTCTCAAATGCATAGTACAGTCGAGGACACTGTTTAGTGTACAATGTCATACCATCTGGTATATAGGCCTATGAAGACAGACAGACAGACAAATTGACAGACACAGGCACAGATGTAGGTATATATATATATATATATATATATATATATATATATATATATATATATATAAATTATATATATAAATTATATTATATATATATATATATATTTATTTAAGTTATTTATATATGTATATAAACATAGAATATATATATATATATATATATATATATATATTATATATATATTATATATATATATATATATATATATAGAGAGAGAGAGAGAGAGAGAGAGAGAGAGAGAGAGAGAGAGAGAGAGAGAGAGAGAGAGAGAGAGAGAGAGAGAGAGAGAGAGAGAGAGAGAGAGAGAGAGAGAGAGAGAGAGAGAGCGATGGATGGGGCGGAATAGACAGACAGACAAACAGAGACCTGGAGAGAGAAGAGAGGAGAGAGCCTTGCTGACTGAAACGCATGTGCAACGCGTTATAATTCCACCATGAGCAGGAGCCATGTTCACGGACCTTGATCCTGTGATGAGTTCAGACGGCGATCAGACACGAAATCTATCAAAGAAAGGGGAAAGATGGTGAGCATGATTATGATGACAATTATATCAGCAATCAAATAATAATGATGAAAGTAATGATACGTTTTTTGTTTATGGAGATTATGTTGATCTTAGTGATGAAGATAAGAGTAGGATAATGATGGCAATAATGATAATACTGCTGATAATGAGTATGATGATAATAATATGATCTTCTGAACTCTATGCTACATCAGAAGGATAGTTGATACAAAGTGCACAAGAAAAAGAAAAAAAAAGAAATACATTAAATAGTCCTGTTGGCTCTAGACCTACTGCCAAAGGTATTAAAAGAAAAAAAATGATTAGCGAGTGGACAATTAGCACAGAGCACGCACATCCTAAGGGGCTGTCTGTAACAACTGCCGACCGTCACCCATGGAGGATAAACAAGGAGATGCAGATCGACACTCCAATCTGGGCACGGGTCACGGGGTCACGCCGGGTCACAAGGTCACTGTGCCTGAAGATGTGTGAGGTTTGGGACGAAAGAGAAACCCGTGTTTATTTAATAAGGGATTTTGGATGTTGATTTAGATTTTGGAGGACGAAGTTAGGCTCGTTCTATTGTAGCTTGAGAATGATTTTATGAAAAACACCTGGTTCATCATATATATGTATATATGTATGTATGTATGTATTAATGTATGCATGCTGTCTCTCTCTCTCTCTCTCTCTCTCTCTCTCCTCTCTCTCTCTCTCTCTCTCTCTCTCTCTTCTCTCTCTCTCTCTCTCTCTCTCTCTCTCCTCTCTCTCTCCCTCCCTCCCCTCCCTCCCTCCCTCCTCTCCTCCCTCCCTCCCTCTCCCTCTCCCCCTCTCCCCCTCTCACTCACTCCTCACCCCCCCCTCCTCTCTCTCTCTCTCTCTCTCTCTCTCTCTCTCTCTCTCTCTCTCTCTCTCTCTCTCTCTCTCTCTCTCTCTCTCTCTCTCTCTCTCTCTCTCTCTCACACACACACACACACACACACACACACACACACACACACACACACACACACACACACACACATTCATTCGTGTTTATATACATGTATATGTAACAGAACGAGATACTTGCCTTGTGTGGTGCAAGATGTACTCGGACCCAGACAACTCCGACACATGAGAGATCGTCACGGTGAGGTAAGACACGTACCAAAGGATTGTTGATATGAGATATGTAAGTGTGAAAAGAAAAGAAAAATGGGTTCAAGACGCTGAAATGTAGTCATTTGTTACTGTGGAGGTCTTGGTTCTAAAAGACGTGCAGAATGAATGGGATCAATTTACTACTTATTTTGAAGATTTAAGAAGAATTATTGAGAAGACGACTTGATATTTTGGGTTCGTGCGGTAACATGAATCTGAATACTTAAAATTAGACAATCGATATCGGCCTGAAAGGTTTTAAAAAACGTCAAAACACGATGTTATTATTACCGCCATTAAGGGCGTGCGAAAACAAGAAGATAATAACCGCGGTGGTTGCCGACGTCGGTTTTATGAAGGAAATCTGTGTTACGATGGAGTGGCAACTTGCAGCGCTCTTGGTCTGTTGAGAATGTGTTTACGCAAACACTTGTTGTATTCTTAACGCAAACACTTGTAGTTTTAAGGGCTTGGCTTTTATGATAACTGGATGTTGTTTTTACACGAATGTACGTTTTGCACAACTTTGTAAGTAAATTGTAAGTAAACTGAGTGCTTTTATATTCACACACAAACGCACGCTCCTCCTTCCCCACATGCACCCAAACTTGGCACGTCTGACTGCCACCTGTACTTATGACGTCATAGCTCTTGTGCCAAATGCAAAGGCATAAAAGATAATTTGCAACATCTCTTTCAAGTCCAGTCAAAACAACTGTCAATAAACTGCCAAGGATCTTTGCCGATGAAAGTGTCAAGACACTCGTGCAATGTAGACAATAAAGTCAATTTATTTAATATTTCCTTTGAACACTGCGGCTCGCAAAGGTTCCTTTCTGTTAATAACTTCTTCTCTCGAATATTATTTATATCTAGCCCTCTATTATTCCCCCTCTTTTATATATTTTCTACATTTTTCTTTTATTCCCCCTCTTCTGTCTCTGCCATCTCCCACATCGCGGAAGGAAGATGTTGCGCAGACGGACCACGTGACCTTCCTTTTACAGAATCCCGAATGTAAACAAAAACACGTGCGTGGGCTTGTCGTTTCCTTGTGTAGGTGAAGATGATGTTCGATGCTTCGTTTGTATAAACTGATAATATTATGGCGTAGTGTCAAAAATAGTTTTATGCTATTGAAACCAAAATAATAGTTCTGTTATTACTAAGATATGCAGCCTATGTGAGCAACATCCAAATGAGATTGATATGATCCAGTGACGAGAATGGCGTTACTGTTTTCATTTGCATTGTAAATTTAACACTAGCATCAGTCATTTCCAGAGAACAATAGCAATTCCAGATGACAATGGCGAACAGCTTGAGTAAAAATGGACAAGAACTGAAAGAAGTGGCTGCTGCATTCCAGGCAAGATTTGCAACGTGGAGGTTAACAGGATGATTATAAAGATGTTGCTTCTTGGTGCAGGTGCCCTCTCTGACCGGTGTGACGTCACGGATGCATAAACAATTATTTGAATTTACACTCCGAAAAAGTGCAAGTCAAGAAAGCAGTGAGCAGTGACAGATATTTTAGTAACACTTATTCAAGTTACTTCATTTTAGCTTAGGCTATTGTATAGACAGCTTTATGAACAGGGAGCGAATTATTGCGCGCACGCAAGCAGCACACACACACACACACACACACACACACACACACACACACACACACACACACACACACACACACACACACACACACACACACACACACACACACACACACACACACACACACACACACACACACACACACACACACACACACACACAACACACAAGAGCACGCACGCACGCTCACACACATGCGCACACACACACGCGCGCGCGCGCGATGAATGTGTGCGTATGTATGTTGTATGTATGTGTGTATATATATATATATATATATATATAATATATATATATATATATATATATATATATATATATAATATATATATATATATATATTGTGTGTGTGTGTGTGTGTGTGTGTGTGTGTGTGTGTGTGTGTATATATGTATATATATTATATTATATGTATATATATATATATATATACATATATATACATGTGTGTGTGTGTTGTGTGTGTGTGTGTGTGTGTGTGTGTGTGTGTGTGTGCGCGCGCGTGTGTGTGTATTTATGAAGTAAATATGAATATGAATATGTATATATGTATATATGTGTTGTGATATATATTATATATATATATATATTATATATATATATATATAATATATAATATATATAATATATATATATATATATATATATATATATGTAAAATGCTGAAAATGTATATTGGAGAATATTATGTGTGGCCATAGCAATACACGTTCGGATAATTCTTACGTGAAGTACTCTACATATTTTTTTTTCTGAATAAGACAACGAAATATATATCATTACCATTTTTACACGGTTCGTACATATTTTCAACTTGCAAATTCTGCTATACTCCCTTGATTTTTTTGCATGATAGGGTTGCACAGCAGATTGTCTCCCTAATGCCGGGTTGAGATACCTGCATCGTGCAACTCGGCGGATATCTGGGTGTGATCCATCCCGAAAGCCTCAGGTCATGACTATACTTATGGATGATCTAACTTTAGGTGGTGTCGAAAATATGCTGGTCCTTCCTGGATATTCTTTGCTTTCGTATTTTGCTTTGTGTGTATTGCTTCTCAGCAGTGGCCCTGTCTGGTTAGGGTGGATACTGGATTAGATATTCTCGTCGGTTTTGAAAGTATAATAAGTATACTAGTCCTACCTAGATATTCTTTGACTTTCGTATTTTGCTTTGCATTTATTGCTCCTCAACTCGTGGTGGCCAATGTCTGTTTAGGGTGAGTACTGGATTAGATATTCTCATCGGTTATAAAAGTTGTGTGTTAGGGACGACGTCGATTCCTTTAAATACCTCTAAACCATCTAAAAAATTATAAGCGATTGTTTAAACAAGTTTCAGACCATCAACACCCCGGCCAACGCCCGATTCGGGGGGCCAACCAACACAGCTGGTCTTACCTTGGGCGACAGGCGGTTTGTGCATCACCTTCGTACTACACGTCCCCAACACAACCAGAGGCGCCCACCCTCGCCGCCTCCACCACCCACTCCCCGCCCGTCTTCAGAACGCCTCAAGTCGCTCTCGGGTTACGAGGAGGTTGATAAGCAAAGCCAACGGAGAATAATCACATGCGACAGTGGTCATCTTGGTCGACAATCCTGTAGGGACGTGAGGACAGAATGACCCCTGTTGGCCCGTTGCGTGCGGGTGCCGGGGTTGTCCGAGCGATGGCTAAGCGGATGCAGGGCGATGATAGGCGTCCTCCAAGTGTTGAAAGATGGCCTGCTTATATTACAATGCGACTCGCCTGATAAGCTTTGCCGACTTCCTGTTCGTGGAACTCAGGGGCCATTTTTGGTTTCAATAAATTAACCGGTGAAGGACGTCGTGGTCATATTCTCGAGTTAATTACTGATAGGCATTAGAACTACCACGAGAACAACTTCATAATCATAGCAGTAAGAACATCACTAGTAAAAGCTAAAAATGTCAATGAAAAGGGATAGATTTATAATAGGAGTCGAAAGTGATAACTAAGAAACACGCTTGAAAAGGAAAACAGCTGAGGTGAAGCTTATTCCCCTTGAGGAACTGAATGAAGATGATCAACAGCCGACCTTGCAGACGCCACACCTGGCCTGCTACGCGGACCTGAAAGGTTACGGCTTCTTGCGACCTGCAGGTGACATGAGCTTGTGCTTTGAGGTGGGTGGTGGTTTTTGAAGTGGCGATTCAGTCTCATCGTACGTCGGGTACCCTAAGTATTATCCCACATCGTTCGGTATCTATACACGGGGAAGCATAGCGTTTCGATAGAAATGGAACTTCGTGAATTTACTGCAATGGGCTGACTCGATGACTGAGCAATTATCAATGGCACTAGGTTGAATAGGATTTAATGCCAAGTCTGGGTCACTGATTGGGGGAAATGAATACCAATTAATAGGCTATTAGATGCTCATTCTTGACTCCTTTCCCCTCCCGAAGAAGGTCTTCCATTGAGAACGATTTAAAGATTATATTAAGCGTAAAAAAAACCTTCCATTGAAAACAATTATAGGTGATGTTAACGGTGAAAAAGGTACAGCAGATTTAATTCAAGTTTAAAGTTTTCCGGGACGACCCCCCTTGCAACGCAGCGCAATATCTCGCGTCGCGGATGTTGTTCGTAAGATTGACAGGCTCTTCGGACATGTCAGGAGGCTCTCTGTGTCTTGGGTGTGTGACTGGAACGTTCTTTTGCTGGTTCTTTTTTCTATGTCAGGTGTTTGTATATGTTTTGGGTGGGGAAGGGTAAGAGGTATCAGCATTATCAGTATGAACCTATTTTGTGTGTTTTCTGTAGATATAACTTATACATACACACACACACACACACACACACACACACACACACACACACACCACACACACAACACACACATATATATTTTTCTTTTTTCTTATTTCCAAACAAAAATGATGAAAAATAGAAACAGGACATTAGGAAGAATTCATTTAATCTTTATTCCGTATGCAAAGTGCCACACTTAAGATGTTTAAAAAATTACAAAGAACGTCTCTTTCTGTCGTTGCGTCCTTTGTCTCGGTCTGTTACTATATGTATGTGCATGCAAGTACGTATATCTTAAATTTGATTGCGATGATGAGTGTAGGTGTGTCAAGGTGTTCTTGAAATTATTATAATTTCTCGCAATTGCTTTTGTTTCCAGTGTAGTTATGGTAATTGCTATAATTAGTTACAATGTTGTATCACTGGTTCATACGCAGTTGTGCGTTAGAAATATGTTAACCCACAGATCATCTAGAAAAAAGTAAGAGGCTCGGTCAGAGAGAGAGAGAGAGAGAGAGAGAGAGAGAGAGAGAGAGAGAGAGAGAGAGAGAGAGAGAGAGAGAGAGAGAGAGAGAGAGAGAGAGATGAAAAGGCTTTTTGAAAATACACGTCGACCCCAAGTATTTCACTACAGTCCAAAATTAGCTATTTATATATTTTGCTAAAAAATATTTAAAAAATAATGATAACCAGATACTAAGAAAAAAATTGTAATCTTGGCGGAGACAGTAACAAGTGGAGAAAACTAATGCTGATGTGGAGATTGCGTATTCTCAGTTTTAAAAACACTGAATTCAATTTTTTTTATCTTTGGTAACCTACACTATTTCGTATAGCATAATGCCACGCAGACGAGGTTTCACATGCTTTGGTATCGCAATTAAGGATAGCGATTAGTTAACGTGAAAGGTAATAGCATACCAGTCATTACACACACACACACATATTCATTCATTCATATGTATGTATACATAATATGTAACAGAACGAGACACCTTGTACAGAGAAAGAGAGGCATAAAGAGAGGAGGGAGAGAGAGAGGAGAGAGACAGACAGAGAGAGAGAGAGAGAAGAGAAAGAGGAAACTCATGCAGAGAGACAGACAGAGAAGGCTAGAACGTAAAAACATGGCAGAAAAAAAAACAAGGAAGAGAATATATAATCAAACACTAATTGCATGAATTACTGATGCAATTAAACACGCCAAAGCAACACGAAAGCAGACTCCCATCAACATAAAAGAAATGAAAATAATCGTATAGCTTGACTGTGTATCGGAATTGCGTGCACAGGAGAGCAGTTGAAGAGATCTGTCGAGTAGTTTCTAGACCTCCTTTGCAATGGAGAAACTGAAAGCAAGCAGGCACAAAAAAGGAAAGAAATCAAGACCACGTTAATAAACAACCAAAGGTTTCTTAATATGTGTGAGAGAGATAGGTAGAAAGTGAGCGTGAGGATGAGAGTGAGTGAAAGTGAGGATGAATGAGGGAAAGTGAGCGAGCGAAAGAGAGAGAGAGAGAGAATTTTGTGTTTGTGCTTGCGTGCGTATCCTTGTGTACGGATTAATTAAGCCAGAAACCCAGCTCGTAATGAGTTCCAAGCGTGTTCCAATTAGCCGACGCCTTCGACACCCCGAGACTGCAGGAGCGTGAACACACCAAGCGAGCCTCAAGGTCGTCCTCGGGGTTCGTATCGGAGGCGCGAGTGTTGTCAATAAGTGAGTGATAAGAACCTCGGTGCTCAAGTACCTCCGTCTCGCCCTCTCAAGTGGGAGTTCGGGAGGTGCGCTCCCCGGGGTGGGAAGTTCTGAGGCTCGTTCTCGTCTGCCGAAGTGGTGGTCGAGGCTTGGCTCTTCGATCAGCTGGCCTAATTGGTCGGGCTGGGAAGGATTTTCGTTTTCTGGAATTGGAAGGAAAGTTTTGCTTGTGGACTGAATTTGTTGCTATCGTTGTTGGTGTTGTTATTGATACAGTTGTTGCTTTTATAGTTATTATTGTTATAGCCTTTAGTTATTATTATTGATGTAGCTCAATGTTATTACTTTTAGTTATCAACATCATTCATTATTATTATTGTTGTTACTGTTGTTATCAGTATCATCATCACCCTCACCATCACTCTCATCATCCTGAGACTACTATTAAAAAGATATATCTTAAACCTCACATTCAATTACAGCCTTGCCTCATATTCGACAAGGACATTTTCCGTATAGCTTGGCTTGTAGCATCCTTGTCTTCTTTGTCATCTGTCTTAGTAGGAGAACAAGCACACAGACGAGGAAGCTGTCCTGTGGGTGGCACGGGAAGCAGCTTATCTGAGGCAACCACGACCACCACCCACGTCAGTCGAGGAGAATATGAACTTGGGGAACTTAGATTAACTTGCACTTGGGAGTCTCAACTTGAAGGCGGATGGATGGGGGGTAAAGATTTAGGGGCTGCGGGTAAGTAAAAGTGATTTTAGTGATGGATGTATTTTTTACAGAGTGATTTTATCGGTAAGTATTATGTGTTGGGTGAATTAGATAGGGATGTATAGAAAAAAATAATGAATATTGGAAAAGGCCTTTAATAATCGGTCTCTCCTGATGAAGAATATCATTCTTTGTAACTACTGCGTCAGGTCTTGTTCTTTATGTTTGTAATTTAATCTACGGAGATTCCCGTAAAGTTTCAACGCACATTTTTAAAGTAAAGATTTTGTTTACTTTTGTTATTTTAAGTCCTAAGTTGGTGGTATAAGCAATTTAGAAATTAAGAAAAGTATTTAAAGATTTGGAAAATGTATTATAAACAAGTAAACATTACTTTCACTGATGAGTTATTATAGGTTGCGTTATACGCAGTGTTGCATATGTCGTCATTGCTGTTTATGTTAATTGGAATCGAAATCGCACATCAACACTAACTGATCTGCTTATACCATTAATCCAGGGAATATCTGTCTATGATAATTTTAATAAAAGAAATCGAGGTCACCCTAAATTCGCGATTTCGAAACTGCTCTCACACTTGTAAAGATATTATCTAGGTCATGATCCTTAAAAAAAATAATAAATAAAACAAATAAATATGATATTAGAGATGTTGGAATGTATATGCCATGAGTGGGAAAAGAAGGCAGAGAAAGAATGAAGAGAAAAAACAGATAGTAAAAGTAGGATTAAAATTACAAATGAAAAGCAAATGACAAACAGGATGCGCCGTTGAGTGGCCCTCGTTCGTTATCACTTTATATTTCTTTTTCGCT
>NW_020868306.1:697327-702327 GCF_003789085.1 Penaeus vannamei
TGAAAGGTCAGGGAGCCGAATTCTGCTCGAGTAATGAAAGTTGTTTCGCCGTACGGTTGGCAATATAGCAAATGCGTTCATAAATTCGTATAGTATATAGTCAAGCGAGCGTGGACACGGGCGCGCACACGCACACACGCATGCACATACACACACACACACGCACACATGCACACGGACACCACACTAATGATGATAATAGATAAATTAACAGTAAAATACAGAAGACTTATGCATTCGGACTCTTATTTTCATAAGCAACTAAACAAGCAGTTATTTCACCGAGAGATTTATAGATTTTCTTTCCACGAAAATATGGAGCAGAATTTTTAAATTTCATCAGTGATAATAATGAAAATCGAGGGAGAAAGAGGGGCGAGAAAGGAGGGAGATGAATGTCGTGTCATTAATCAAACAAGATAGGACATTTAAGACGAGCAAATGCAGAGGGCAAAAAAACGAGGATTAAAAGAAAAAAAAAACTAAGAAAAAAGAT
This sequence comes from Penaeus vannamei, assembly GCF_003789085.1. Classification (NCBI taxonomy): domain Eukaryota; kingdom Metazoa; phylum Arthropoda; class Malacostraca; order Decapoda; family Penaeidae; genus Penaeus; species Penaeus vannamei. Next base: position 697,824 of record NW_020868306.1, read on the forward strand.
TCACCACCCAAGTCTACCACGAAGCTGGCCACCGTATCTGCCTACCATCTCTAAACTACCACGCCACATTACCCTATCACTTACCATACTACCATAAATCACCGGGGCACTAAGCCATAGTTAACTTCACAACCTTACATCGTGCAGGGCGACCATGATATCACTTAACACAACACCACGAGCGTGTTACTTGGCCCTCTACAGACACGACCTTGGCTGCCCGCTCTAGTTTCCCAGGTCATCTGTCCTGGAGGGAGGCGGGGGGGTAGGGAAGGGAGGGGGGGTAGGTGATGACAGGAGCGTTTTGAATTTATGAATGTTAAAGGTTAATAGCGATGGAGAGTCTGTGTCGTGGGAGATGAGGTAGGGGCGGGGATTTATTTAGATTTTTTTAAGTTATTATTATTATTATTATTTTTTACAGTATGTACTGTTATTTTATAAGGATAAAATGAAGTGGCACATATACAAATGCCTATATATGTACAGGCTCACTCACCTACTCTATATGCTGTGTTTGTAGGTATACCATACCCTGCGACATTTCTCACAATTATTTCCATCTTATCTCTCCCGGTACTTGCTTGAAGCTTGAAAAAAAATCACAGCATTCTCTCTCCTCGAGCTCTTTTTATCTCCACGCCGCGTATAAAGAACTAATAAATCATCCAGTGATTCAAACCCCAGGCAGACTCGTCCCTCACCGACCTCCACTCAGGACCTCCACGTCGTCGTCCTCATTACCTCATCGCAGGTCGAGGAGACGGTGCCTCACTCCCCTCCTCCCCGCCCCCCCACCCTCGCCTCACAGAGCTTAATGAGGGGGCGTGTCCCGTCTCACCCACGCGAAGGGAGGGCGGAGTTGTCGCACAAAATGATAAGGGAATCTTTATTTTCGTGTTGTGAAAAAGGAGGTGGGGGATTTTTTCAGAGGAGGATTGAGCTTTGAGTTCGCTTTGACTTGTGGGATATTGGATGTTTCCTGTCGTTTTGATGTTGGCAGCGTAATAACGATGTTTTGGAAATAAGGTCATGCATTGATAGCAATAGGCAGGGAGGCCAGGAAAGACCAAGAGAATTGAGAGATAAAGAAATAGCTTGAGGGCTTTATTTATTTAAGGTTTATTTGTTTGGTTTATAGTTATTTTAAAGATGATTAGAAAGTATTTTAGCACTTCGTTACGAGATGGTATTTATGACAATACAGACTGGCAATGACCGCTCTCAGAATAGGGGTATTGAAAACCATAACAACACAAATTAACGCAAGATTAACCATTTGATAATGATTGTTTTGGCAGAAAAAGTACGAATACAAAACGTGATACTGATGATGCTAATACCAGATGAATATTAAAAGTGAAATGGTTTATAATAAAGTGTTTAACGTTCATGATAGTCATTATGCACGGTGATAATAATGTTGATAATGACAAAGACCAGCGCACTCTGTTCATAAAGAAAATTATAACAAAAACGATAACCACAACAAAAATTGCAATAAAGGGAGTTATGACCGTAAGAAGAAAGTTCGTCTGAAAGAAAAAACAAAAACAAAAAACAGAGTAAACACCATTGCAGGATTAACAGTAAGCGAGTGCAATTCCAACGCACATATGTTTAGCTTGAGGGAGATAGGGAGGGGGTATGTGGGGGGGGGGTTAGTTTGGTTGTAAATCCTTGAGATTGGAAATTAAGACTAAGGAGAACTGTTTACTTTCCAATGAAATAAGTGTTTAGAAATAATCTTCGCTCACCTCCGCTATACACAGAAAACGTACGAGGAAGAAGATTGAAGGGGAGACTAAAGATTTTGTGACCAGGTAGCGCTGTGCTATTTATGAGACATTTTCTTCTGTATAACAAAAGCTTTAAGTTATATCCCAGGCGTTAGAAGAATATTTAAAAATTATTTCAATCCATTTTAACATTTTTGTTTGGTAATTTCACGATAAATGTGCATGTGTGGGTTTAGCTTATATTTGCTTGCGTGCATATATGTGTGTTTATTTGTTTGTGTGTGAGTATAATATATATTATTTATTTATATATTTATTCGTTTAATCAGTCATTTATTCTTTTATATATATATATATATATATATATATATATATATATATATATATATATAATATATATACTAGACATAGGTGTGTGCGTGTTTATATCCACAGATAAGAAAATAATATTTTCAGAACAGGATTTTCAAATTGGTTTCCTGCAAGAAGGCAAGACAGGATGTATATAATCATAAAATATGAAGAATATAAAAGAAATATTTTAATAATAGTGGGCGTTGGTATGATTTTGACCGGTTTGAGTTATATTCTCCTGATAAACGACACGCGTGCAATGTATGATGATTTTGTCTCAGGCGAATAGAGAGATAAATGAAAGTAGAAATAGAGGAAATAGGCACAGGGCGTAAACAGCAAGGTTCTTTACATGGATTGAGGTTCAGCCAGGCCACCCGAGTTCGTTTTCGTTCAGTTATTTCCTTTTTTCCTTGTTAGAGTATTTATTATTTTACTTTCTTTTGATATGACTTGTATTATGGAAATAGAAAAAAAATCATATATATGCATAGGCTTATAGATACTTTTTCGCTCTTTACTCTTGATATGATTTGTATTATGAATATAAAAGATGTTCTAGTTAAGCTTGCGCCTATTTGTGAAAATTGTATAACTTATCTTTTATTCAGTTACTTCCGTTTTCCCGTGGTAGAGTATTTATTATTTTGCTTTTTTTTTTACATGATTCGTATTATGGAAATAAGAAAAATATATATTCATAAATAAGCATAGGCGTATAGACGGAAATTGCATGACTCATCTTTCGCTCAGTTATTTCCAAGTTCAAGTATTCATTTTTTACTTTCTTTTAATATGATTTGTAGTATGAATATAAAGATATTCGTAGTTTAAGCTTAGGCCTATATTTAAAAATTGTATAACTCATCTTTTATTCAGTTATTTCCGTTTTCCGTATTATATAAATATATATATATATATATATATATATATATATATATATATATTTATTTATTTATTTATTATTTTTTTATGATGTTATATGTATTATGAACATTAAAAAGATATTCGTATAATTCGCATTAAAGCTCATATATAAAAGTTATATAAAAGGATCAGATGTATCAGGTTTTACATATTTTAACTGAAGGCGGGAGATCAGTTGGTAATTCCTTGAGAGAAAACAACGCGCCATTTTTTTCCCGCGTCTTTGTGTCAGGGAAATGAGAAATGACACATGAGCCTTTTACACACAAGCTCTCTCTCCGCCCGTCTCTCTCTCTTTCTCTTTGTCTCTGTCTCTCTATCTGTCTCTGTCTGTCTGTCTGTCTCTCTGTCTCTCTGTCTCTCTGTCTCTCTCTGTCTCTCTCTCTCTCTCTCTCTCTCTCTCTCTCTCTCTCTCTCTCTCTCTCTCTCTCTCTCTCTCTCTCTCTCTCTCTCTCTCTCTCTCTCTCTCTCTCTCTCTCTCACACACACACACACACACACAACACACACAACACACACACACACACACACACACACACACACACACACACACACACACACACACACACATGCATATATATGTATGTATAATATATATATATATATATATATATATATATATATATATAATACATACATAATATATATATATATATATATAATATATATATAATTGTGTGTGTGTGTGTGTATTTGTGTATTTGTGTGTGTATTTGTTTGTTGTGTATGATTGTGTGTGTGTGTGCGTATGTGTGCGTGTGTGTGTGTGTGTGTGTGTGTGTGTGTGTGTGTGTGTGTGTGTGTGTGTGTGTGTGTGCGTTATATATTTATGTAACACTGGCTCTAATCATAATTAGTTTCTCAAACACTTATGTAACCATCTTTATCATCTCTTTCCTTGAGCTTCGATTTTGTCTCCGTAGTTTCAGTACTTTCCTTCCTTTTCCTTTGTCGCCAAACTCTTATTTTTCTTTTCTTTTATTATTATTATCATTATCTATACTTTCCCCTCCTCATCTATTTTCTCTTTCTTTTTTCATCCCCTTTCATCATCCTTTCCTATTTTGATCCTTTTCTCCCCATCCTCCATCTTATCACCCCCCTGTCCTTCCTTCTCTTATTCCTGTTTCTACTCTTTTTATTCCTTTCTCATCTTCCCACACTTTTTATTTCTTAATCCTCCCCTCCCACCTCCTCCAGCTCATTTCCCTCCCTTCATCTCACATTCATACACGAGATAACAGCAGCATCTGACCCCTTCTAATTATCCTCCATCCTTCACACCTCATCTCGGATTCGCGCCAGATGCCCGCCGTGTTCTCCGTCAGGACCCGCGAGTGATCCTAGGCTGACATTTTTTCCGGTTTGTGTACTGGAGACTAACGCGGGACAACGACATTTTTTTCCGGGTTGTATAAAGGAGATTAATGTGGGCAACGACAATTTTCCTGGTTGTGTAATGGAGACTAACGTGGGGCAACGGC
>NW_020868306.1:707327-716624 GCF_003789085.1 Penaeus vannamei
AAAAAAATCGCCGTCGTCAACCCCATCTGCACTGCTTCCTCATCCTGCTCTTCCGCTTCTTCTTCTTCTTTTCCTCTTCTTCTTTCTCAGTTTTCTTCTTCTCCCTCTTCTTTTCTTTTTTTTCCACCTCCCCTCCTCTTCTTTTTTCTACTCCTCTTCCTTTCCTCCTCCATTCCTCCTCTCCTCTTTTCCTCCACCACCACTTTCTCCTCTCCTCCTCCTCTTCCTCGCTCCCCCTTCCCCTTCCTTCTGCATTATCCGTCAGCATGCGAGTTCCTTGCCGTGGCCTCATGGTGCAATAATCATGCTAAGATATTGATCTCTTGGTTGTCACGACCAACTCAGGTCATGAAGGCCTATATCAGCACCCCCCCCCCCCCACACACACACACCTCCACGCACATTGCTCTGGGTTACAGTGAGACGCTGAGTGTGTGATGTTAAAAGGCGAAGTGTTGTGCTTTGAAGAGCCTGAAACGAATGGCTTCCTTTATGCACTATATTTAAGATCCAGCCAATTCTGCACTATATTTGAGATCAAATAATTTGTGCACTATATTTAAGATCAAATAATAGCTGTACTATATGCAAGATCAAATAATTTCTGCACTATATTTGAGATCGTCGATCTGCACTATATTTAAAATCAAGTCATTTCTGCACTGTAATTGAGATCAAATAATTTGTGCACTGTATTTAAGATCAAATAATTTCAGCACTATAATTAAGATCGTCATTTCTACACTATATTTGAGATCGTCATTTCTACACTATATTTAAGATCAAGTAATTCTTATTAAGATCAAGTAATTTCTGCACTATATTTAAGATCAAGTCATTTCTGCACTATATTTAAGATCAAACCAACCACATAATATGAATGCAAAGCCGGTCCTCTTTCAGAAGCTGTTGTTTTTCTGTTGTTGATTATAGTTTCATAAACAAGTCAGAGGCTAATCACCATTTTATCTCCCACAGGTATGTTGATCGTCACGCCGCGCATGTCACAGGGGAATGAGGTGAAGGTAAATGATTTTGTGTATATGTTAGAATTAAAAGGCAAAGGAAAAGGAGATGGAATAGAAAACAGAGCGAGAAGACGGAAACGAATAGAAAACGGAGAATGAAAAGGGTGAGGAAGAAGAAAGAAAAGAAGAGGAAGACCAATTAACGAGAAATTAACAAAAACAACACTTGTACCATCCTCACTATAGCTAGCAACACCAATATCACAACCAATACCGCCAATAATAGCAAAACCATCACCACCACCACCACCACCACCAACAACAACAACAACAAATAGAGCAACAGCATAGTCACCCATATCAGCATCGTTTCCAACATCAATAACGAGGGAAGTACCATTGCCATCGCCAAAAACTGAAGCATCAAGTACCATCATTACCATTATTAACATTAATAATAACAGATGATAGATTGGAGAAAAATGTCGAGAGAGGAAATTGAAGTTACTTGGAGTATATGAATATAAGACAAAAAAGTATGAGGAGTAAATATATCTCTTGCGAAAAGGCATAATGCAGTGTCGCTGCAGTGTCGCCTAAAGTCATCAGAGTTGAAATTAGATGCAGTGTCTGTGTGTCAAGAAACAAGAAACATGTCAAACAGGCGTCAAAACAAGCGTTCAAAAATTTCACTTCGCATCCTTCGCATCTTTCCAACCTCTGTGTTGAAACGGCATGCATGCAACCGCTGTTTCACGTCAGATATTGCAATAACTCTACGAGAAGAAATTGGGTTGGTAAAATCGCTTATGAACTAATGCAGTGATTTCGGACCTTTGTCCCTTCGTTCTCACTGGTTATTCTGATAATTTTCCGTGTATTTCTTGTAACCGTAAGAGTTAATAAAAAGAAATGATGAAATAATGCAGACGCTATATACAAAATAGAGTACTGATTGCCTCAACTTAAGGAATTTGTAAAATATCTTTGGCTGTTCCACGCATAACGAATATATAGACCCACTAGAACTAATAATACACAAAACATTTCAGAGCAACATACTAAAACAAACAACTCGAATTAATGAAACTGTCGAGTCTATTTTTGGCAATAACGTCATTACAGCGAAAGGAAGTTTTAGCGACTGCGCGACGATCATGTTCAGGTGTTTTGAGATTTGATCTGTGTTTTGATTCTGTCCCCAACGGCACTGAAAATGTTCAATCGCTGAACCTTGCTGTCAGAAATAACTGCAGTGTTAGAACGGTAGGATCAAGTTGCTTCTCTTCCTCATTACTCACGGTGTGCACTGTACACTGTACGTAGTGTATGCTATGTTTATACCCTCAGCCCCTGTTTATCCTTTGAAAAATTCTAATGCCTGATTTCTCTCTCCCTCCCCTTTCCCCTCCTCTACATATACTCTCTCTCTCTCTCTCTCTCTCTCTCTCTCTCTCTCTCTCTCTCTCTCTCTCTCTCTCTCTCTCTCTCTCTCTCTCTCTCTCTCTCTCTCTCTATATATTATATATATATATATAATATATATATATATATATATATATATATATATATATATATATGAATGGACACATACATATACATATACATATACACGCATTCATACTCTTTCTCCCTCTCTCCTTCCGTCCCTTTCTCCATGCATCACTGTCGGCTTCTGTATATACCTGTTTATCCACCCGTCTATCTGCCAACACCAGTGTCGATAAAAGACTAAAGAAGAGTTGTTTGTTCCGCTTGGGAGACGCCGCAAGAAGCCCTCCATGCGGTAGTACCCTGTCGCAGCCTTGAGGGCCACGCAAAGACTACCGTGTAGAGGCGTCGAAAGATGGCCATGTAGAGCTGGCCATGTGTAGGGTAAAGGTCAGTATGCTGATGGCCTTGTGAAATTGGCCCTGTGTTAGCCATCGCCCTGGTAACGAGTCTGGCACCATATGCAACGGTCCGCGTGCATCGGGCATCAACCAGTTCATTAATAGCAGATAGAGAGATGCCATACGTCTTATCGAGGAATTGGTTAATGTCAAGCCTCGTCAGAAGCAAACTCGCCAGTCACGGAGGGATGTTTCTGGTAACCTTGGAGTCAGACAAGGATTTTATTTTTTTTCGATTATAATTTGATTTACGCGGAATTATATCCCAGTAATCAAGGATGACCCGTCTAGTATTATCGCCCCGGAGAAGTTCGCGTAATCCAAGCAAGAGGCTGAAGGAGCTTGTGGTTCGAGGTCGACCTTGAAGGCAGACGGCGAGATTATTAATTAGTAGGAAAAATGGAGGGGGAGATGGAGGGATTATTTACAAAAAAATGGAAAAGTTCAACAGAGGGAGTGACTAAGTAGAGAGCCTCAGAGCAAACACTCGCGGCGCCGCTCGGCCACGCCTTCCCGAGGGCGGTGGGAGGCTGGCTCTGTTGTTCCAGCGCCGCTCCTGTCGGGATTTATGCAGCCAGTTCCTGAGAAAGGAGATTGGGGAACAAGCCGGTATTTTTTTACTTTGTATTTATAATGAACCGGGCTTTATTTATAACCCCCAAAACTAGGAGTGCTGTGTGCGTGCGTAATTGTACATTTATGTTTTTTTTTCTTAATGTTCCTAGATTCAAGATATCTTTTTCATCTAGATTGTAGATAGACAATATTACGCAAGAGTGAAGAACAAGTTTCCTCTGTCCTCAGAAAGGCATTACAAAAGACCTACACCCTAACCACAGCAAATCACACCCAAACAAACACACTAACCAGAGGAAACCACACCCAAGCAAACGAACCCCGGAGAGGAAAAAAAGACCATGGCAATAAACAAAACATCTCCCTCCCTAAAGTACTATCCCTTACACCCTGTTTACGGCTATTAGTAACTGATATTTGTACACTCGCGAAACAAACGTCCGCAGCTGTTTACGTCTCCGGTGATGACGTAATGGGAGATCTAGACGCCTTTTCTTTTTTTCTTTTTTTTTAAGACTGTCTTTAGCGAGAGAGTTGACTTGCAGCTTCCGTGTGATAGATGCGGGTTCTAAGTTCCGGCTGGCGCTATCATTGGGAGATGTCTCTAGTCATGGCGATCGTGGAGACACCTGCTGTAGATTTTTGTTTCGAGATGCGGGGGAGAGGGGGGGGGAGTCTCTTCGAGAGTGACGCCGTGACGTTTCGTGTGTTTTGTTTTTCAAGGGCTGTATTTCCTCTATGGCTTTTTGTTGTTGGTAGGTGTTTTTCCTTATTTTTTATGGGTCACACTGGTTTACATAATTTAAGTATGGAAGTTTTCTTCATTAGCATAAAAAAGACAAGAAAGAGAAATATGTAAGCGCACACACAAACACACACACACACACACACACACACACACACACACACACACACACACACACACACACACACACACACACACACACACACACACACACACACACATACAAGAAGAAATGTTTATAAAAGCTTGAAATCCAAATGCTTTGACAAATATACTGGTAAGTTTTTGTATGAAAGCAGCAGGCTAATATTACTGTGACATTTAAATGGTTTATTTCAAGACCTTTTTGTCATAACATAATACCTCCTTAACATTGATAATCATCTCTCTTAAAATATATTTGCCAGGGATTACCTCCCTCTTTCCATTATTTTTTTCTCTTTGCTTGGGTTCGTTTTTTCTCTTTTCTTTTTTTTTTTGCATGGGTTCGTATATATCTTTTTTCCTTTTTTTCCCTTGGGTTCGTATTCATCTTTTTTTTTTTTTTTTTTTTTTTTTTTTTTTTTTTTTTTTTTTTTTTGAATGAGCAGAGCGGCGAGGCCAGGGAGTAAACACGGGATCAGGGCTGTCAGATTTGACGTCGAGTCCGGACGTCTCTCGCGCTCTGTTTACATAACCTTCTATATGTCCATCTGTCTGACGAGCTTTTAGTTTATACTCTCGCGTGCACACTCAGGCACACACTCGCAGATTTTGTTTAGATATGTATGATTGTGTGTGTGTGTATGTACATATATATATGTATATGTGTATGTATGTGTGTGTGTGTGTGTGTGTGTATGTATATATGTATATCTATATATTAACATATGTATTTACATATGTGTGTATATATATATGGATGTATCTATATGTGTATACATTTCTATTTCTCTCTATGTATATATGTGTGTGCGTATGCGTGTGTGCGTGCGTGTGTGTGGTGTGTGTGTTGTGTGTGCGTGTGGTGTGTGGTGTGTGTGTGGTGTGCGTGTGTGTGTGTGGTGTGTGTGTGTGTGTGTGTGTGTGTGTGTGTGTGTGTGTGTGTGTGTGTGTGTGTGTGCGTGTAGAGAGACAGACAGACAGAAATATTTTGATATTGATGTAATTTGATTTAATAAAATAATCTCTCATCATATAAAAAAACAAGACCAGTGTCTATAATAGAATAAATCAATATGTGCTGGTCTTTGGACAGTGGTATTTGATCGAAAGGATACAGTAACATTATGTGTAAGAGTATGCGACTTGGACACATTGTACATTTTGCAGTGAGAGGAAGAGATAGAAAGAGAAAGAGAAAGACAGAGGGAGAGAACAGACAAAGAAGAAGAAAAAGACAGAGGGAGAGGACAGAGAAGGAAAAAGACAGAGAGAGAGAACAGAGAAAGAGAAAGACAGAGGGAGAGGAATAAGCGCAAAGCAAGGAAGAAGGACGTGTAGCAATGAGAGGCCCGAACAAAAACAAGAAAAGTGAGAAACATGGAGACCAAGAGACAGGTAAACTCTGCCGCCCTCCCACGTAAGCTCGCAAGGCCTACCTACCCCAATGAATGAGCGGCCGTTGCTAAGGTGTTTGGTCCGGGGAGGAATGCGGCCGGGGATCCTTGGCCTGAATAAGGTAAACCAGACCGTGCTTAAGCGTGATGCTGCATGATGGGAGTGATTATACCGCAGGAGAGGTTACTACGCCATTATATTCTAATGTGTTTATGCGGGGGAGATAGTCTCCGGGCGGTACCTCGGGCTGAGTAGATATTTTTGTGAAGAGGGCGAGGAGCGTTTTGGGCTCGTCGGTGCTCTTGCTTTTGCCCTTTTTCTTTCTCTCCCCTTTTTATCTGTCTGTTTTTGTAACTCTCTCTCTCTGTCTCTCTCTCTCTCTCTCTCTCTCTCTCTCTCTCTCTCTCTCTCTCTCTCTCTCTCTCTCTCTCTCTCTCTCTCTCTCTCTCTCTCTCTCTCTCTCTCCTTCCTCCCTTCGTCATCCCTCCTCACCCATATCATCCTTCTATCTTTATTCATTTTCCTCTCATCCAACCGTTTCCCTTCCCCTCCCCCTTTACAGACCTTCTCCCGTCCTCCCTCCCTCTCTCCCTACCCCCTCTCTCCTCCCTTTATCCTTCACCCTCTCATTCCCCATCCTCCTAACGTCTCATTACCGCCCCCTGTGCCACATATGGACCTCGCGCGGGCCAAGCAGGACCTCGACCGGCGCCTCGAAGGATGCTGCAGAAGTGGCCGTTGGAGTGGTCGTTGAGATGAGGAGCATCCTTGCGCCGATGACCGTTTTTCCCGTAACGTTTCCTTACTTGGGTTTCCTGCCGATTAAGACCTTCGTCGTTTGAAGAGAAATTCGGCTAGAGGTAGATAAAGTGTGTGTGTGTACTACAATGTTGTGCATCTGTACAACTATATACTCACACATCATCGTAAATCCGGGCCTAATCATACCGAAAGAGCCAATGTATATGAGTGGAAAGGACTCACCTGAAGCTCGGGAGCCGGGACAGTTGGATGTATTAGAGTGTAAATATATATTCAATTACATATGTATTGATAGATACGAAGAGAGAGAGAGACTAGACGAGCGAGAGAGAAGCCCAGCGAGACCCCTATCGAGAGAAGACAACGAAAGAACATAGATAGATAGGAAACGAGAGAAGAGATGAGACTAGATTAGATAGGACTACATACGACTATAGACGACCAGGACGTACTGAATAGTGTGGGATGTGGTGAGACGATGGAAAATATATGTTGAATTCGAGCGAACTACGTATGTAGATGAGTTGTCCCAAAAGTATGTAGTGGACTGGATGAGAGACTGAATTCGGCCTCAGTGCGTGTGTGTTGTTATAGTATTACGTAATATATAATGATCGCATAGAGTATATCCAGTACCCCTATGCCCATTACCCCTACCATGATTGAATGAATTCATCCTGGTGACTACTGTTTCTATTGACTTTTGTATGCTATATGTATCACTAGTATAGTGTATTGTTATTAAATAAGTACCGGTTGTATATATATTATATAACATATATAGACATCTACGCGTAGGAAACTAAAGTCTACTGCGCCACTTATGTCATTCATTATAAGTTAATGTTTAACCTTGGTTTTTCATTTACTACTAATCTTTTTAATAACCATCCCTACTAGTGACTATATAGACTATATATACTATTATATAGAAGTAGCATCAGCAGTAGTAAGGAGAGAGAGAGATAGATAAAATCGAAAAATTATGAATATGATAGTAATAACATATCATCTAGACCACACGCACGCCACACACACACGCCAACTGACACACACACCACACTCTCTATCTACACGAATCAGATCACACACAACGAGCCACACACACGGACACCTACACCATCACGAACGAAGCAACAATCAACCACAACATACGACAAAAAGCAAAACGAAAGCCTATCATCGCAAAAACATCTAATACAACTCACAAATAAAACATCACACAACACGAACATAACAGAGAATTATCGAATAAAGAAAATAAAGACATATAACTCTAAGTACTAAAGCCAATATAGGAAACTATATTAAGAGAAAAAACCATATACAATACAAACCAAAACAAAATAAAGTATATAACGACAAAGAGATTAATATATGTACGAACCATATAAAGTAATAAAAGAGTAATATAAATTTAATTATATTATACACCATACACTTGCATAATACTTATCGCCCGGTATCCGACTCAGGATCACGTTACCTTTTTACTACCAATGCTACTCTAACACCACCGCTCACCCGTTCCTCTAATACCCACCTTGCCCCTCTAACATATTTCATACCAATATATCCACCACACACACTGCAAACATGAACACGAAGGGAAGATCAAGAAAACAAATATGCTGCGATGGCCTTTTCGCCTGACAGCTTCACACGTGCATACCTTTTGAAGTGCCCTTATCGGAGCATAAAAGGCGACACAACACATTGTACTCTGTGTTGCAATTGTTTCAGCACCCGCATGAATTGGACGCAACCATCCATCACTGCGTGCGTGCGATGAGGTGTCCGCATAGGCACACATTATGTTGTGTCGAATGGCTATTCTTTAATAGTCTCTATAATAATCATGCCATCCTATAGTTATATATATATTATATATATATATTAGTGAGTGTATTATTATGTCTAATTCTCCTTATCTGTTCCATACCTTCCTACTATATTTATTCTTTCTACTGTATCGTTTCCTTTACTATCTTCTCACTTCCCTATTACCATTCTTTTTTTATTTTTATATTTTTTTTTTTTTTATATATTTTGCCTATATGTGTATCTACGTATCTACTTATCTCTATATAACTCTATCCTCTCTCTCACTTCTACTTTCTTCTCTCTCTCTATGCTTATCATCGTCTCTACCTATACTCTCACTCTATCTTTACATTTATTATATACCTTTATATGTTTTTATTATTCATTTTTATTTACCTATATATATATTATATTATAGTGATAATTTGTGCGGTTCGCATGTCCGTCTTTCTTATTTTTCTCTCTCTCCTTTTTCTCTCTTCTTATCCTTCTCTGGTCTTTTTCCTCCTTCCTTCTCTCTACCTACATTCCCTCTCTCCCTCCCTCCGCCACCACTTCTCTCAATGTCCGTCCTATGATGTGTGTTGCTGTTCTCTGTCTGTGCGTCGTATCGTAATAGTAGAGATTAGAATTTATTTGTATAACTGTATGTGTACTTTCATTATAGTTACGTATCGCTCCCTATCATCTATCACTATTCCACTTACCACACTACCTCTTCATAGCTGTACCTATAATTTCATCTTTATATCATTATATAGTATGCTCTCGTAGCTCCTCATGTTATATACGCTCACACACTATATATTCCACACTACATACCATATAATTCTTATTATTGCATTTCCTACATCGCGCTAGACTAGTATCGCTCTCTCATCTCCTCCATTCTCACTCCTCTTGCTGCATCTACCCGACCTCGTGGCTAGATGCCCATTATCCTTACCTACTAATAGCCCTCTGGCCAATCATGATACAGTCGCCACTCAGG
>NW_020868306.1:719738-724738 GCF_003789085.1 Penaeus vannamei
TGCCGGCGTGCCGTTCTCCTCCCTCAGGCTCTCGTCTCTCACAATTGTCTCTATATGAAAGCGTCATATTATAATTATATATATGTATATAGTATATATATATATATAATACTATATACATGTGTGTGGTGTGTGATGATCGTATTTATTATATATATATATATATATATATATATATATATATATTTATATATATCACTTTCTTCAATATATTTAGTTTGTGCTGTGTGGGTTTTTCTACCATATGTATATATGTATATATGTGTGTATATATACAAATATTTGAATAAATATTTATATATATACGTATATAGATATATTTATATATCTTTGCAGACACATATGTTACATTATTATTATATACACCTCCCCTCTCTCTTTGCTTCATTCTTCTCCCTTTCCACTCTTTCGCGGAGTTGCTCTGTCGCCCACGCCCTCCCCTTCGTCGCGGAAATGACTGGTACAGGGAGGACGCGGGCGACACCCTTGGGAATATACTATTATCAGTGTCCTGGTCTATGATTGGGTGTAAGTATATGGATTCAGAACATACATACTTGGATACTTACATAGATGGGGAGAGGTTGGTACGTAGCTGCCTGTATATCATGGGAAATTTGTTTCATAATGTAATTCTATGAGAAAAAAATTGTGTTGCAAGGGATTGACCAAAGATTGCAGGGGGAAAAATCGGACGTTGTTGCCGAATACGTGATTACGTTTTTTTTTTTTTTTTTTTTTTTTTTTAGGGTAAGGAATTATCTATTATGGGGCGAGAAATTGTTTATAGGAATCGGTATCCACTTTCGCTTTTTTCGTCAAGAGAAATTTTAGTTTTTTTATTAATTTTTTACTCCCGTTCAGGAGAGGTTATTATCTTATCTTAAGAGGTTACTTCTTTACGATGTTATTATGTTCTCAGTTTGTTTACACGAACTCATTTTTTTACTGACTAGAACTACTTAATTAATTTACATTGCAGGGTTAGTTCATATCAAAGGCATTAAACTGTTCATTTCGAAAGACAGATCTTAGCAGTAACAATAAGTGTTTAGGAAATATATATTATTTTTCTCTCTCTCTCTTTTCCTTTCTCAAGTACAGTATATAGGCGCACACGCACACGCACACATGTCATATATATATATATATATATATATATAATATATATATATATATATATATATATATATATATATATATATATATATATATATATATATATATATATATATATATATATACATATATTATATATACATATATATGTGTTGTTGTGTGTGTGTGTGTGTGTGCGTGTGCGTGTTCACGAAAATGCATATATATGTATATATCATTTTCGTGAACATATCTACGTGAGGATACACGGAGAGACACACGCAGATATAAATAAGAGATGACATCACCTTCTATCAGACTCATGTCGTCTTCATCAGTAACCGGTTTGATGAGCGTGTGGGTTTTAATACCAAACAACATATACAGGTAATTGTATGAGAGTGTGTTCGCTTCTGTAGGAATCTGTGTGTGAGTCAAACCTCGCCCGTATACATTCGGTGTGTATATGCGAGGACACGGGCTGATAACGCTATACACCACCTGTACATAATTCATTCATTAAAAAACAGCGGAAGTGTTGGCCAGGTAAGGGAAGGGCACGTGTGTGGGCATGGCACCTTGCGCCCGCATCCTACCTCCGGTCCGTTTTTTTTTTTTTTTTTTCTTTTTTTTCTTTTTGCACACACACACACACACACACACACACAACACACACACACACACACACACACACACACACACCACACACACACATACATACATACATACATACATACATACATACATACATACATACATACATACATACATACATACAATACATCACACACACACACACACACACAATACATACAGACACACACACCACACAACACGCGTATATATTTATATATACATGTATACACAGAATGTTTTACAAATCAAACTCAGTTTTGTGAAATCTCTGTAAAAAGCTATTAATCATCCAATATAATCATCTTCATCCTCTTCATCATCACCATCAGTCCTTATCATTCCCACTGCAGGATGTAGGCCTTTCTCAATCTTTTCTTATTCACCATATATGCATGTGTGTGTGTGTGTGTGTGGTGTGTGTGTGTGTGGTGTGTGTGTGTGTGTGTTGTGGTGTGTGTGTGTGTGTGTGTGTGTCTATGTGAGTGTGTGTGTGTGTGTCATGTGAGTGGTTGTGTGTGTCTATGTAAGTGTGTGTGTGTGTCTATGTGAGTGTGTGTGTCTATGTGAGTGTGTGTGTGTCTATGTGAGTGTGTGTGTGTGTCTATGTGAAGTGTGTGTGTGTGTCTATGTGAGTGTGTGTGTCTATGTGAGTGTGTGTGTGTCTATGTGAGTGTGTGTGTGTCTATGTGAGTGAGTGTAGTGGTGTGTGTGGTGAGTCTATGTGAGTGTGTGTGTGTCTATGTGAGTGTAAGTGTGTGCGTGCGTGCGTGCATGCGTGCGTGTGTTGTGTGTGTGTGTGTGTGTGTGTGTGTGTTGTGTGTGTGTGTGTGTGTGGCTGTCTATGTGAGTGAGTGTGTGTGACTATGTGCGTGTGTGTGTGTGTCTAAGTGTGTGTGTGTGTAAGTGTGAGTGTGTGTGTGTCTATGTGAGTGTGTGTGTGTCTATGTGAGTGTGTGTGTGTGTCTATGTGAGTGTGTGTGTCTATGTGAGTGTGTGTGTGTGTATGTGTGTGTCTATGTGTATGTGTGTTATGTGAGTGTGTGGTGTGTGTGTCTATGTGAGTGTTGTGTGTGTCTATGTGAGTTAAGTGTGTGCGTGCGTGCATGCGTGCGTGTGTGTGTGTGTGTGTGTGTGTGTGTGTGTGTGTGTGTGTGTGTGTGTGTGTGTGCGTTTGCAAACTACAAGCATGTGTGTTTGCCATCAAGGTATCTGTCAACTACCAGCTTTTCTTTAAATGGAAAATGTACCAAGTAGAGGAGAAGACGGCGGCCCACGCTTGCCAAACGCAGCAAAAGGAGCCTGAAACAAACCTCCTCGCCTCCCCAAGTGCCTCTTTGACGAAGGTCGCTCGCCTGTGCGGCCGCCGCGACGACCCGCGGGCGCGCGATTCGGCTCATCAACGAGGCGCGGCCGGGACGAAACGCGTTGCTCAACAAGGCATCGCTCCGGCCCCGCTGAAGGAGGACCACTGGGCAGTTTGATTAACCTTACGCCGGCCGAACGGGTAGGGTGGACCGGCCCTGCTTCGGGCAGTGGCGCGACCTAGACGGCGTTCAGACAGACATACAGGCAGATAGGCACAGCAGGCCATGCAGGTCGGCGTTGGTTCTACGCCCCTTTTTTTCTCCTCCGCCCCTCATAAGTTTACAATTAGCATGCTTATTTTATCGCGTGTTTATCGCGTTAAACCGTTGAAAGTTGATAGGATCTACACGCGAGCCATGTTGGGACGGTCTGCAGGCGGGTCACTCCTTATCGCATTGTTTAGATTTTGTTAACCATTTTAGATATGTTTTAGTGCTTACAATGTTTGTGTTTACTCGTCTTCTTCCTTTTATGCCATTTAGTCAAGTTGGCGTTTCCCTCATAAATCTAAATGGAAATTAGTGTCTGGTCAGAATATACAACTGCACGGTTCTCCGACTCTTAATATCTACTAAATCTCGCCGAAATTCTGAGGACGACCACAAAACGAAGTTCAATGTTTTGTGGTGAAAAGGGTAAACTTGACCACGTGTATGTTGTTAAGTAGTAAGAGATGTCTTCTTGGAGTTCTACACTATTCTGGGTAAAGGGTGAAACGAGAGCAGCTGTTCACTGAGAACAGGTTTTATTTTTTCCCTAAAGAATTTTCAGAATGTTGTAATTGCATCTGACGTGGAGCCATGTACATTTACACCAATTCAGACACCTTTGCATACACATACACGTGTGGACAAACGCGCTCACCTGTCGTCTTGCATTCAAGCCAAAATTAGCCATTAAAAAAGGAAGAAAAGACAAGGCTGTTGATGAAAGAAGGTGCGAAAATGATGTCTCGATGCAGTCTGTAGTTTCTGATGACCATTCCGCAATGATGTGCAATTTACTGCAACAATAAGATAAAGTCCAACGAAACGCGAAAAACAGCAGTTGTACAGTTGGAATACCTTTGTTTTAACTCCATTTGCAACACACGATGTTAGAACGTCCCATATTTGATGAATTACCCGCCTTTTTCTCGAATTTACCTTCACATGTTCAGGTTTACAAGGCCAATTACTGTCAGTCTCGCGAGCGCTGGTAAAAATTCATCACTCCCTTGTATGGTTCACGCTGAGAGTGGCGTCACCTTTTCGCGGGATCTTGGGATAACATGCAATCCCTTATCTGACCCAGTCATCAGGCCGTGGAAGAAAGGTGAATCAAGGTGAATAATGGCGTGGGGGAAATGGGAGGAAAATGGGGGAAGAGGTGAACTAAAAGTGGATGGAAAATGGAATTATGAAAAATGAGACAGAGGCAGAAGCAGACACAGACAGACAGAAAGAGGCAGCCATACAAAGGCATACAGACCACAGCACGCACACCACCACACACACACACACACACACACACACACACACACACACACACACACACACACACACACACACACACACACACACACACACACACACACACACAGGTGGGGAGGAGACAGATACTGACAAAGAAATAAAGAGAGAATAAAGGAAATGCAGAAACAGAGATTTCATTTGTTCAGAGAAAATCCCCTCTCACCCTCCTCTTACTTCTCCCACCCTCTTCCCTTACCTCCTCCGCCTGTCTCTCCCTCCCATTACCCCTCCCCTTCAGGTACCATTGAAGAACAATGTTTAAAGAGGGTAAGAGCAAAAGATCCTTGCAAATAAAAGAAGAAAACAGTTATAAAAAGGTAAAGAGAAACATGGAAACTAACGGTGGACATTTTGAATAAGCAGTGTGTTTTCGTTGGCTATACCAAA
>NW_020868306.1:744738-779738 GCF_003789085.1 Penaeus vannamei
CACAGTTGGGGGCGGGGTCGGGCTGCATTTTTATATCATATGGTGTATGTCCAGAGGCCGATTAGTTGTCTACTCAAAAACGAACCCAAACATACATTTACATAAATAAATAAATGTGTATATATATGTATACATATACATACACAAACATATATGCATACATATATACATATATATATGTGCACGTGTGTGTGTGTGTGTGTGTGTGTGTGTGTGTGTGTGTGTGTGTGTGTGTGTGTGTGTGTGTGTGTGTGTGTGTGTGTGTTATATACATATATATATATATATATATATATATATATATATATATATATATATATATATATATATATGTATATGTATGTATGTATGCATATATATTGTATATATGTATGTGTATACATACACACATACATATATGGGTATATATATGCATATATAACGCTTCTAATTTATAAACACCTTACCCTTTTTATCTTACTTCCATCACCTTCCAGGCATAGAAGATTAATAATACAAATTTGTTTTCTTCGCAAGTGTTTCTCCAGTTTTCCTCCCGAAATCCACCCGAACAAAAAAGGTCGGTTAATCCACTAAAAAGCCGACTGCGATCGCTCACCTGTATCCACTTAGCGCGGTCAGGTGAGGCGGTGTCGGAGCCAAACATCGATCTCTATCTCAACTTGAGGGAAACTAAGTGCAGCTAGACTTTGGATAAGTGTGAGATGCAGGTCTTCCGCGTCCTCTTATTAGGCACACTAAGTTGGATGTTTAGTATGCGGCGAAGGGAGGGAGGCGTTGGCATCTGAGGGCGGCGGGAGGCGTAGAGGCCGTCTTTGCTTTATTCACGGAGGTTAAGATTTTTTTTGTGTGTGATTGCTGTAAGATCTTAGTGGAATAACTAATATAATTTGGGATTAATTTACGTGTGTGTCTGGTGTGTTTGTGTGTGGTTGGGTTTGTGTGTAGGTGGGGGAGGGGGAGGTGGAAGAGTGTGGGTGGGTGCACTTGCAGATGCTTATGCACACACGTCTATATGATTTATATCCAAATTAACTAAAAATAACAGTTGCACAGATATCAGGTGCCACACTACTCTCTCGAGGAATGTCTAGACGTATTTTAAGTGCGAATCTATTGCATGTGCGGTAGTGTACACCGTGCAGCGCCAGAAAACAGTGCCCGACTACAGCCTGGGAGCGGGACAGCCCTGCTAAAGAAGCGCCGCGAGCAAAACCAAGTAGCGCTCACCGCCCGCTCAACCCCCCCCCCCCTCCCACCGGCCGGCGTTGCCCTCTCATTCCTGTGTAAGCCGATCTCGCAGGACCATTCAATCCCAGGCAGTCCCGTAGGTGTGCACAAAGGGCCTCTCTCTCGCCGCTTTCCTCTGAAGCTTTTGGGAAGAGGCTGTTCCCGCCTTTGTCTATGGCGAATCCGCAGGAAATACTTTGGTTACCGCGAGGATTTTGGGAGTCTTTTGAAGGGGTAAATAGGAGAGGCCCGCTCGGTGAATGGGACTGGGTGGAAGGATGGAACTCTCAGGATTTACTTTCTCCTTGAAATGGTTGGGTGGCGTAAGGATGTTTGGTAGAGAATATGAGGCAACGCATTGGCAACGCATGGAATAGAATAGTTTTTCTCGCATGCTAAAAAATAAGAATCCGTCCGGCGTCAGCATATCAAAATAGAAAGCTCTCATTAAATCGTTTATGTCTACTGCTATTACCTCGCTCACTTGCCTTCCTTTCAACTCTAAATGCAAGCCCAGACAGTCATGCTAAAACATTTGCACGGACACCAGCCAGGCCTCCGGAGACGAACGATACCGAAAGTTCGGCTCCTGTTTATTATGGCGGCCTTTAGCAATGATTCCCGTCAGAGCTGTTACGGACGACCCCTTCGCCCCTCCCCGTCTCCCTGCCTCCTCGACCTCAGTGTTTGGCTGAAGTGTGTAGGGGAGGGACCCTGTCGTCCTGCTCCACTGTGATTGCTTCACTACTACATGTTTACAGTGTGTTTTTCGAGTTACTAGGATATGTCCTGAGTATTTTAGTGGCACATGCTGATCTGTGAATTGTACAGAATGTACCCGCTAAGTGAAAGAGCGTAGATATGATTCAAAAGTGTTAGTGTTGTCACATGGTCTAAGAGATGACGGAGGAGGAGGATGCGGGGGCCAGCAATGGCCATGATGACGACGACTTCGTGCAGCCTCTGGATGACCCAGGTCAGTGTTGACAGTGTTACAAACATCATGGTGAATTGCAGACTGACATGAAGTTACAGGAATCATTGATATTGAATGAGTAAGTTATACACATTAGCCAAAGACTGAACACGATCTTACCATTCAGTGATGAGTTGATGTCCTTACCATGAAGGTACATGACACCTTACGTTTTCCTTTCAACGCGATATCTTTGGCTTAATAGGAACAAAATAATCGTAAACATTCATTGAATTTTGTGTTAACATAGATGTGAATTATTTACCTGGTTTTAGCTACTTGTTATCGCTAATTTAGAGCTGGACATGAGTCTCCGACATGTTTGACATTAGCAATAAACGTCGAAGCTAAAATTAATAGGAATTTTCGCGTCTGTTTGGCGAGTGAGCGTACAAGGTGAATGGCTGATGGAGGCAAAATGTTACAAATATTTGAACAAGTGGATGATAAGCCGTTCACTTTACGCCTCCCCAAGGTCAAGGTTTGACTTCATTCGCATGGGATTTGATCGATTGTGTGATCCTTTCGATACTCGGATTTGAATTCGGTGCATCTTCTCGCGTATTTTTTCCTCTTGACGCAACGCTCACCGTCAGATCATTCTCGAGATCGATTTCATTGTGAACGATAGTGAGATCTGATCACGTGTCTAGATGTGATGGCAAGCACGAGGAAGAATTTGGAAAGGCTATACGGATTTAGTGATATAAATGAACGTTTGCTACACATATCATGTAAAAGGAAATGATGTCATAGCGATTGTTCGATTCTGCATAGCAACCGGTCTTTTTTATCACCATGGTTGCCTACACATTCATTGCAAAAGTTATGATGAATAAATAAACAACGTGCAGCATGGTTTGTGATATCTATAAAACTTTGATTTTTTATACGAATTTTCATGGCCAGATTTTATCTGCCACTTAAATTCATTCAAGAATATCATATTGCAAGATCAATCTATGCATTGGGTGTGCGTAGTTATATGATTCTTGCAACACGTTCACTGGCAAGTGGTTATACGAAGTGTTATATTTATTGAGTAATTAATTAATATACGTGTTGGTTTTAATCATAGGGTGATGTTTGTGATGTGAATCATTACATGGGATCACGTTAACGAGAGAGAGAGAGAGAGAGAGAGAGAGAGAGAGAGAGAGAGAGAGAGAGAGAGAGAGAGAGAGAGAGAGAGAGAGAGAGAGAGAGAGAGAGAGAGAGAGAGAGAAAGAAAGAGAGAGAGAGAGAGAGAGAGAGAGAGAGAGAACGACAGCGACAGAGACAGACAGGCAGACAAGCAGACAGACAGACTGACAGCGTATGATAGTACGAGAGAGAGATTACAGGAAAGGAAGGAGGAAAAGGGGGAGGGGGACAGTTCGTATGTCAGACTGAATGATGAGAAAAAAGGTATTGGTTACCGTCTCGTCTTTAATCACTGCAGTTCCCAGCTTCACAACCCATGGCTGACCCTGGGAGCAGGACTGAAAAAGGGAGAATAACTTGTAAATAATTATTTATTTAGTTATTTTTTAGGTACTGCTGTTGTTTATTGTTATTATATCGTTATTATTTAGTTGTTGTTGTTTATTATTATTATTTTATTTATTGTTATTTATTATTATTATTATTATTATTTATTATTATTATTATTATTATTATTATTATTATTATTAAAATGGAATGATGATTATAATGATTATGATGATGATTATTGTTGTTATTCTTATTATCAATATTGATATCTATTATTATTGTTATCAGTTATTGTTATTGTTGTATTCATTATTGGAAACTATTATTGTTATACTTTTAATGACGATGATGATGAGTTAATATTTTTATTATTATTGTCATCATTATTTTTGTTTTTGTTATTGTTGTTATTGTTTTGTTATTATATTATTATATTATTATTAATTATTTATTATTATTATTATTATTATTATATTTACTATTGTTATTGTTATTATCCTCATTATTATTACAATTATTATTGCCATTATCATCATCTTCATCGTCACCATTATCATTATCAGTATTATTGTCATTATTAATTTTGTTATAAATGATTATTAATAGAATTATCATAATAATTATTATATAGGTGTTTGATTTACATCATTTCACTATTTTAACTTATTCTGTACGCGTCAGAATAACCAGAAATAAAGTTGCACTTTCGCCCGTTGTGAAATATGTCAGCACCATGAAAATCGAACTATATATTTTTTCACCCCGCCGTTAAAGTCATTTCAATCGGACGCCCAACGCTATACATGTCGGATAACGAACATATTGCACCTTTCTAGGGCGACCGCATTTTGTTTTTTGTTGGTCAGGGGCTGTCATTCGGTTTGGAGGTTGAATTGCATGTTATATTCGACTGGTGATGGCGGACACTTTGGACAGAGCGTTGAAATGCGTTGGGGCGAACGGGTTAGCTTGGTGTTGACATCCGGGAACGTTTGGCTGCGTTTTGGGCTCGTCGGTGATGAGTTCTTGTGGGGTTTGGTGCTGGCTTCGCTTTGCTTCGATCTCTTTGTTCTTCTGCCTTTGATTTATTTTGGCTTTGTTTTTTTTTTTTTTTGTTGTTGTTTTACTTTCCTCTCCTTGTCTGCCCCCAGTGTTTTCTCTCCACTTCCCCCACCTTTCTCTTCTCATTTTCATCTCTGTCTCTCTGGTTCTCTCTGTCTGTCTGTCTGTCTCTCTCTGTCTGCCTCTCTCTCTCTCTTCTCTCTGCTCTCTCTCTCTCTCTTCTCTCTTCCCTGCTCTCTCTCTCTCTCTCTCTCTCTCTCTTCTCTCCTCTTCTCTCTCCTCTCTCTCCCCTCCCTCCTCCCTCTCCTCCCTCCCTCCCTCTCTCTCTCTCTCCTCTCTCCTCTCTCTCTCTCTCTCTCTCTCTCTCTCCCTCTCTCCCTCTCCCTCTCCCTCTCCTCTCCCTCTCTCTCTCTCTCTCTCTCTCCTCTCTCTCTCTCTCTCTCTCTCTCTCTCTCTCTCTCTCTCTCTCTCTCTCTCTCTCTCTCCTCTCTCTCTCTCTCTCTCCTCTCCCTCTCTCTCTTCTCCCCCCCCCCTCTCTCTCTCTCTCTCTCTCTCTCCCCCCCCCTCTCTCTCTCTCTCTCTCTCTCTCTCTATATATATATATATATATATATATATTATCTATATATTATATATACATATATATATATATATATATATATATATATATTATATATATATATATATATATATATAATATATATATATATATATATATATATATGTATATATATGTATATATATGTATATATATTGTATATATATATATATATATAATATATATATATATATGTATGTATATATATATATATATTATGTTATATTATATATTTTTTTTCTCTCTCTCCTTCTCTACCCCCCCTCACCATCCACCCCACCCCCGTCACTTTTTTTCCCTCGGCTATGTGTGGCATTACAGAACGAACTAGATCATGACGAAACACGACAGCGTACGAGCTTAACGTGAACTGCAGCGACACCTTCCTCGGGATCCGTGGGAGTATAGGCTCATCCATGACAGACACAAGGCCCAGACTCCGGTATTGCCATGGTAATTGCGATCATTATAGATCCCCTTTGAGCGTCACATCGTGGGTTTGGGTCATTATTTACGAGACAGTCAGCTGGCGGTGCACATGTTCCGATCACTGTTGCCACCGGGGGGGTAATGTTTTTGTTGTCCTGGTGAGGCGTGAAATCGTAATTTTACTTTGCTTGTGTTGAATAAATTAGTGGAATTTTCCCCATTGTGATGGAATATTATGCCATAAGTTTATTGTGACATGCTTAAGAACAGGATATTTTCGTTACGCAGTTGCCTGCATTGTGTGCGTTATACAGGAAGGAAGAGAAATAGAGTGAAAGCGCACGTGTGAGTCACTCTCCTTCCCTGATCCTGGGCTCCGTAACGTTAATGCTTCTTTTGATATTTAATGCGTCATACTGTTATTTATGAGCAGTATATCATTGTACCAGAAAGAGCGACAATAGCGTTCGGTGTTGGTGACTTACTTCGAAAGATATATTTATTCGTATCCGAAGAATAAATTACAAAAAAACTATTAATAAACGCCCACGAAAAGTATTGTAGTCACCAAGAGAAGGGAAAAAAGTGATATCGTATGTAAGCTTCTTAATGAGGTTAGTAATTAAGCTTTGTCTTGTATAATTGCTGTGATTTTTATTTTGCTTTCTTGTATAATTGCAGTGATTTTTATTTTATTTTCTTGTCAGATCCGAAGCCACACCCTAAAAGCAATTTAGATTCTCACAGTTCATTCCCAGAAGAGGGTCATTTCTGGTAATAATTTTCTTTGTGAATTACGATTTTATTTGACCGTAAATTGTGTGAATGAGAGGGAAATACTCCCATGGCCAACCATTCTGCCTCTTTATTGTAAGGAGGAAAAAAAGTCTACACAACTTGTGCCTGATTCCAAAATTTTTAAGACATCGAGGTATGGTGATGTAATTTTTTTTTCTCCAAAGGATTCGAATCGTAAATATCCTGTTTGTTTGTTTGTTTATTTTTTTGTTTTTTCACCGAAGGGCATGGGTGTCCGTCCGTCCGTGAACCTTACCACGGTTTTCCTCTTGGTCTCGTATTCGGGAAGGACACGGCGTGCATTGTTGCGGTCTCTGCGCCGAATTACGTACACACGAGCACGAAGTTCAAGACCGAGGTAGGAGGAGGAGGGGAAGTGGTGAAGGGGAGGGAGGGAAGGGTGGAAGTGGAGGAGAGGAGGGAAAAGGGTGGAGATGGAGGAGTTGGAGGTGAGGCGAGGGAGGGAAATGGGTGGAGGTGAAGGTGAGGCGAGGGAGGGAAATGGGTGGAGGTGGAGGGTAGGGGAGAGAAGAGAAGGGAAGGGGTTGGAAGGAAGGGAAGGGATTGGTGGGGAGGGGAGGGATAGGAATTAGTGGAGGGAAGGGATTGGAGTGGGTGGAGGGAACGGAAGTGAAGGTGTAGGAGTGGGAGGGAAAGGTGGAGGAGAGGGAGAGGAAGGTGGAGGAGAGAAGGGGTGGAGGGAAGGGAGGTGAAGGTGGAGGGGAGGTTGGGGTTCAGGAGCTTCCTCGTCGTGGCCTTCTGTAGGTGAGACAAGGTCATGCTCGCTGGATTTATTTAACCTGAATGCCCCAGAGGCTGATCTCGCGTGATTTTATTTATATTTTCTTTTCTCTCTTTTCCTTTTCTTTTTTCTTCTTTCCTTTGACGTTTCTCTTTTTATCCTCTCTCTCTCTCTTTGGGCCTTCTTTAGTTTCCCTTCCCCATTATTTTTCTTCTTTCCTTTCCATATTGGTCGCCTTTTTAAACATGTATTATCTCCTTCCTCTTTCGAGCGTCCTAGCCTGTCCTTGAAGGTTTTCGAATCATTTTCCATCAGCTCACCAAACGGCGGTCAGGCTGTGGTCCTCGGGTTCAGGGGTGTTTTAGACGCTTCTTATTTTGTCAGTTTTGCTGTTCCTTGTCCACGTTTTCCTCTGTTTCTCTTCGTCTCTTTCTTTACTTCTCTTAATTTTCCACCTTCTCCTCTTCTCTCCTCTCCTCGTCCTCCTGCATATCCTCTTCGTTCTCCTCTTCCTCCTCCTCCTACTCTTCCAACTGTTCTTTCTCATTTTCCTCCTCCTCCTCCTCCGGTTCCTGTTCCTGCTCCTACGTCTATTCTTCCTGTTCCTACTCCTCCTCCTGTTCCTCCTCTTCTTCCTGTTCTTCCTCATCCCGTTCCTCCTCTTCTTCCTGTTGTTCCTCCTCCTGTTCATTCTGCCCACTCCTCCTCCTGTTGTTCCTCCTCCTGCCCCTCCTCCCCCCTACTCAGTTTTTTCTTCCGGTAACACTTAAAATTGCCCATCCTTCACCTTCGCCTTACTCACTGACTATGAATATTGCCGTTTCCGCCTTCACATTTGCAATTACACAGGCATTCCCACTGCCACTGCAACGTTATTCCACTGTTTTCCAGTGCCGTTTACATGAAATTTCGGAGTTGCAACGCATTTCTTCCGCCGCCGTCCTTGAAGGAGGCCCGAGACAGACCTGGATAGACCTAGTATGGCGTAGATAAACCTGAATAAGCATAGCCCTAATGAGGCCTAGATAGACCTAGAAAGGCCTGGTTAGGCCTCGATAAACCTAGATCAGGAAAGGCTGAAATAGACATGGATAGACCTAAGTAGACCTAGATAGGCCTCCATTGACCTCGGTAGTCATGGATAGACTTAGATAGACCTAGATCTGGATAGGCCAAGATAGACCTAGATCTGGATAGGCTTAGATAGACATGGATAGACCTAAATAGACCTGGGTAGACTAAGATAGACTTGGATAGACCTAGATACAAGTGAATAGACCTGGATAGACCGAAGTAGACGTGGATAGACTCAAGAGATACCTAGATAGGGCAAGGTAGAGACCTAGAGAGACCTGGATAGACCTACTGTATAGGTGTTTGGAGATCGTCGGCCGTTTGACCTTGAGCTGCGTTGCGGGGCTTGTGGCCTAGTGATTAATCGACGCTGGTACTAGGGTCTTTTCCGTGTTATGTAACCTCTCCACCTGTCTGTCTGCTTGTCTGACGGGGTAGATGGTTATTCGGTTAGATTGGATATCTGTCTGTGTCTGCGGGACAGTCTAATTGGGTGAAAGTGTTCAGATGTGTCTCTTGACTGATTGGCCGTGTGTGTTTTATCTGGATTTTTTTTCTATCTTTCTGTCCTCTCTCTTTTTTTTTCTTTCTTCCGTCTCCCACCACTTTCCCTCTCCTCCCATCCTCTCTCTCTCTCGCTCACACACACACACACGCACACGCACACGCACACGCACACACACTCACATCACACTCACACTCACACTCACACTCACACTCACACCACACACACACACACACACACACACACACACACACACACACACACACACACACACACACACACACACACACACACACACACACACACACACACACACACACACACACACACACACACAAATGAGCATGCACGCGCACACACACACGCTCATGAACACACACACGCACGCACGCACATACGCACGCACACACAGACAATCGCACACGCAGGAGTATGTGAGGCGATGTGCGTGTAGAGGGTGGTGACCTTGCCTGGGGCGACGCGTCGGGCCAGTACCAGACCAGTTTGTGTTATCTTCATGTACCTTCGTCCGCGTCACTTAGAAACCGGCAGAGCAGTTTATCTTCTCTTATGGTGAAAAGAAATGGAACGGGAAAGCGCTCTGAGCTGGAGTCTGCCTGAAATGGGCGTTGAAAAAGTGGGATTCGAGTTCCTACTGACGAGCAGGCTGACAGGCAGTTCTGACCGCTTGACCTCGGGACGCCTGCGATCGCTGACTCACTCTCCGGAAAATGCATGTCTTTTTATTCTTGATTTTTTTTGCGTGTGTGTTCGTTTGTTTTCTTCGTCGGTCATTCACATAATATTTAGACCGATGATAGTGTAACTAAATGCGCCGTTGTTATGGGCTCGACCATTGCCGGGTTTCTGTCAAAGGATGTGAAGGTAAAAGAGAAAGAACATGTTTATCAAGATGCAGTGACTATCCCATGCGTATCGCGAGGTCACGGGCGGTCAGAGGTCAGCAGCCAGCCACGTGTGATTCCAGGTGTGGAGGGAAGTGCGTGTGGGTAAGCTACCCGCACCTGTCCGGGCGAGGGACGTCAGTGGGAAGACCTCGCTGGCATTGTTTTTGTTTAGGTACGTTTCAAAAGGTTGGAAAATCCGGGGGAACTATTCTCTTTCCGGCCATTTTGGAACGTTTTGCCAACCACGTCTTATCACAATCTTAACGGTTAGTGGAAGTCAGGGGAAGTGCATTTTAGACCATGCTTATATAGAGTGACAGCTAGAATTCGAAAACAGGTGAAAGGAACCTCACTCCACACAACAATAGAATTTATCGATCGTCTGAAACTTTGGGGTCTGAGGCCAGATGGAACCAGCGAGCCAGCGAAAGGAACATGTACAGACCACAGACCGCGGCGAACCGGGTTGGGGGGAGAGGGGAAAGAGGGAGGGAGGGGGAGGGGGGAGAACAGCCTCTCCGTCAGCCGTGACCACTCCCTCCCCTCCCCTCCCCCCTTCTCTCCTCCCTCACTAAGAGTTGACAGCGAGGGAGTGAGGGAAGTTACGCGCGTGTTGGGAATATTTACATGAGCGGGAGTCCAATGTTATGGTGATGGAGGAGGCGGACCACATGGAGTGACACAGGCAGTCTCTTGTTTTTAGCGGTGTTTGCCTGCGTGTGTTGGAGGGCGGTGGGTGGATGCATTTACCAGGGTGTGACTTTGGTTTGGTTATTCCCGTATAGGAGATTATTTTAAAGGTTGAAGTGCAGTGTAGTTCCTTTTCGGTTCGTTAAGGTCTAAGCGTCAAGCAATCTTGTCGATTTAATTTTCGCTGAGAAACTCTTGCAATTCTAGAATGACTACAAATCCCAAACTCGCCATTGACACTCTTTTTCAATCCATAGACCCATGAGAACAATACCTCTCAAAAAAACAGCAAAAACTTTCCCCATTTTCAGGCCCCAAAGTAAAGAAATATATACGCTGGCACTAGAAAAAATGGACGATCCAAAAGAATGATTTTTTTCCGATTTAAGGTACCAAAAGAAAGAAATATAGACGTTCACCTAATATAAAAGCAGACGATCCAAAAATGAATTTCCCCCCGATTTAAATTGCCCAAAGTATAGAAATATATCGCGGTCCTAGAAAAAAGTGGACGATTAGCCTCCGTACAAATCAGCTGACGAGCCCGCGCCGCCGCCGCCAGACCTCGACGGATCCGAAGCCACAACAACAACAAGGCGAGAGAGATGTCACTCCCTCGGCCGCCCCTCGCACTTCCCTACCCTTGGGGAGATTATGTCAGGGGTGGGGGAGGGGAAGCAAGGGGGGGCTAGAGCTCCAAGGCCGGATCAGGGTGGTATGGTGGGGAGGGGGGGGGCGTGAGTGTGATAAGGCAAATACTCTCATGAGGAAAGTGTAAGGGTAAGGCAAGTGTAAGGCCCGAGGCGTGATATGGAGAGGATATAGAGAAGGACGGATGAAATGTTATTATACTAGAAGAGAGTTGCAGGGATATGATCACTTCTCGACAGATCCTTCCACCCTGAACTGCCCGCGATACGTTGCTGAAGATGTTAGGCAGATGTGAATATTATAGTAGACGAAGTAATAGGTTTGTAGAGATAGATAGATAGTATTTGTAGGAAGGCAGAGAGAGAGAGAGAGAGAGAGAGAGAGAGAGAGAGAGAGAGAGAGAGAGAGAGAGAGAGAGAGAGAGAGAGAGAGAGAGAGAGAGAGAGAGAGAACAAGCGAATGAGTATATAAGCGCGCATAACCGGATGTTGTATTCGGGGTGTCTAGCCAAGGGGAATTGTAGCAAGTATAATGGAGACTGATGGGCGAAATGAGGGAGGATGCGGGCGTAGGCCTATCATACTTGAGGGCCTTGGTATCAGCGACGTTCTCTTAAACAGAAGGAGTTTAGGGCGGGATGCTGAGGGAATGGCGTCGGCCGTGACTATCTGATTAATTCAACGCGAAGAGGGGAGACAGATATGGCGAGGGGAATCTCCAGCGAGGCCCCAGAGAGGATGCGCAATGGCGTAATGTTTTCTGCCTTAAGCACGAGGGGAGAGCAGGATTTAGGACCAGATTAATGGAGGGAAGCGAACTAACCAATTGTTCCGCGTTTTTGATAGCAAGGGTTAACCCAGGGAGCTACTTCCGGGGAGGGGGAAGAGTGGGAGAGGAGAGAAAGGAGGAAGTCGAGAAACATGTTTATTCTTGCCATTGTCGAGTTTCCTTGGCCATGTGTCTTTCGTAGGAGCTGCCGCCGCATCCGGTCGAGATGTGTGGCGTTTTCTTAGTCGGGGATTAACATAGAAAACGGGTGTGTTGCAGGCCGATTGATCACAGCTTGGGTGCAAATTCGAACTTGGTTTACGAAAGAGAAGCAAGTTTCTCTTCTGAAAAGTTTAGACAATTTTTTTTTATTATCTATTGATTCTTTTCTTATTTGTCACTTTTTGGTAGTCCTGAAAGAAGGAAGGTTATATGAAATTATAGAAAGTTTTCCCTGAATGACAAAAGGTAATGAGAAAGTTATTCCAAACTAACGGAGCGAGAATAAACAGTCAGTTTGGTATTATATAGAGAATCATAGTATCGATGGAGAGACTTTTAAGGGAACGAGAAATAAAGATTTTTATTTGTATCGACGCGAGAGCCTTTATTTGCAGTGGAGAGGTGTATGGGGGAGGAAACAAAAGGAGTGAAAAGGGAAGAGAAAGAGAGAAAAATAGCCTCCGTAATGCACCATGAACATGATCCGGGACGCAGATGGCAATAAGGAAATCAGGGGAGGCGCCGACAAAGAAGTCACAGTGTGAGATGTTTGCCGAACAAACAAGACACGCGAAAGTTGTCGCAGGGTGTGCTTCCTCTCCCCTCCGTGTCCCCTCCCCCTTTGTCCCCTCCTCAATCCTTAGACGACCCTCAGGGGGTAAGGGATGAGGGGGTGGAAATATTCAGGAAATAAATGCCTATTGATTTTCGTCAGATTTTCGCCGGGTCTCCGTCGGTCCGTAATGTGAAGGGAGGCGCTGCAGAAGGGTGCGCTCGACCGTAGACTTTCCGACGAGGGGAGGGAAGAGGGAGGGGAAAGGGGGCGAATTAGGAAGAGGGGGATGCCGGGAGGAGGGGAAAGATAGGAGACGGGAGGGAGAAAGACATTTTGTTGTTTGTTGAGGAGAGCTCCCCTCGCCACCGAGCTAGACGTCTTGATAAACATGCTCTCGTAGGCCTCGGTTTCTTTTCATAACATAAATGAGTTTATTTTACAGGATAATTGTTCGCGAGAGGGCGAGAGGAACAGCCAGACAGACTGAGAAAGGGTAGGCGGAGAATGGCGAACGGGGATGTGTAGAAAGACACTCTCGAGAGGAAAGGAGAAGAAATAAAGTTGAAATGAAGAGAAAGAAACGATGAAATGAAAACAGAGTAACAGGAGAACGGTAGACAGGGAGAGAAATAACGAGCGAGCATACCACCCTTTTTGACGCGCACATCCCGAGCCGGGCTCAACTACGCGTAATTGCATCAACTAATGAAACGTGCAATAAACCTCATCAAGAGCAATATGATAGCGGACGTACATACAATTAAGCAACAACGAACGGCACATACGCCATCCAGCGCCTTTAAAGCGACTCGCAGCGACTCGCGCGTTTTATTCGTGCCGAGCGCCGGGAATATGCAATCAGTGGCTCGTCGGTTTATTGTCATTCAGGATCGGCGTCCGCGCGTTGATTGGCGGGCCTCGTGTGCGCTACCTGACGACGGGCGAGCATTGCGCCCATTCAGCCGCTCTCGGATTCGCTGCGTCAGGAGAGGAGGAATGGACGACCTGCCATTCGCATCTCAATTTTCGGGGGGAATTGGGGATGAGGGGGGGGGGGGGCTGATTGGTTGTGTGTCTGCTCTTATCGGATTGTGTGTAAATTACCCTCTTCACCCTTTTCCCACAGCTACACACCCCTCTCACCCTCTTTCTCCCCGTTTCTCTCTTCTCATTTATTGACCGCGGTTTCCTTCCCTCCTTATCCATGTCGTCGCAGCGGGGAACAGAGGGAAGTATAAGGGATCAGGACAGGTCACGTGCCTCGGAGCCTCGCAGTCACGGGTGGGGGCGCTGCCACGGATCCGCGCCGACAGCTGCTTAAGACTGGAGGGGGAGGAGGGAGAAGACTGGAGATGAGAGGGAGAGAAAGAGAGAAGATGAGGGGGAAAGGAAAAGAGGGGAAAGGGGGAAAGGAGAGGGCGAGGAGAAAGGGGAGAGAGGAGAAGAGAGGAAGTAAGAGGGAAATGGGAGAAGATCAGTGAAGAAGGGAGAGGGAGAGGGGAAAAGGGAGAAGAGAGGAGATGGGGGATGAGTGGAAAGGGCAGGAGAGAAAGAAAAGAAACCATTACAAAACACGGACAACACAGCCAAACGGAATGAAATCCAAGAAAATAAAGAGACACTGAAGTCGAAAAGGGCAACGATCGCCTTCGGTAATCAAGAGTCGCATTGTATCGACGAGCGACGCCATCGCAAGGGTCCCGGTGTCGATGTCAGTAACCCCCGCGGCGGACAAGCGGGGGAAAAACAGGAGAAAAAGGACAGTTACTCAATACCGGGGCGACTGAGGACTGTTTGATATTGCTGCTTTTTGTAAGGTCTGGCTCGCCCCAAGCGGCTGATGTTGACACTGTGCAGTATTACATGTTAGATGAATGCAGTTGAATGTGTTGGACGAACTCGCACTCTTTTTTTTTTCTTCTTTATTTATATTATATTATATTATTATTATTATTATTATTATATTATTATTATTATTATTATTATTATTTTATTTATTATTTATTATTATATATTGTCATAATTATTATTATTATTATTATTATCATCATCATCATCATCATCATCATTCATCATCATCATCATCATCATCATTCATCTGTGCGTGCGTTGCGTGCGTGCGTGCGTGTGTGTGTGTGTGTTGTGTGTGCGCGTGCTTTGCGCGTGTTGTGTGTACTTGCTTGTGTGCGTGAGTGCATGCGTACATGCATGTTTGTGTTTATAACCATCTGATTGGTTAAAAGACATAGCCAATCAGAAAGCCGAATAGATTGCGTTTGATGCGACCGGCAGGAGATGCGAGCAGCCGATGTTATTGTGTCAGTCGGCTTTTTGTTGGTGTCCTGCTTGCTTTCTCAGTGCTTTTTCGGGAGGTCGCCGGAGCAGCTAGAGGTCAGCCGAGGGTCACGGCCACTGTGCTGGCTAAGAGACCTTTTGGAGGAGTAGCTTCGCCGTCATAAGAAGTGAATTTCGGGACCTTTTGGCTGACGTCGCCACGTTCGTTGAGTCCGGACGTTACAGACGGAGGCCGGGAGAGGAGGGAGAGGGAAGGAGGCCACGCCACATGGTATTGTTGTGGGCAGGAGGGTGATGGAGTGGGCGGGCGAGGGTGAGGGTGGGTGTCGCCGCAGGGTGAGGGCGCTGAGCGGGGGGCGAGGGGCGGGGGTGAATGCCAGGCGTGCTGACCACGACAATAATGAGGCCTGAGGGTGAAACGGGCATGGGCGTCGATGAGGACCGTCAGCCTTCTTTCTCCCTTGGGTGGGGTGCGACGATAAGGGGTGGGGTGAGGTTGGGGGTTGGGGAAGGGCGGGGTTAGGGGGGCATGGGGTGCGATCGGCGGCGCTGTTTCATCTTGAATAATCACGATACCGGAGAAGGGGGCGGGGTTCAGTGGGGGTGGAGGATGGGGCGGGGTTCAGCGGGGATGATGGCTGAGTTCTCTGGGGTGGAAGCGGGGTTCAGTAGGGTGGGGGTTTAGGATGGGGGTGGGGATAGAGGGAGGTGGGGGTAAGGGGATAGGGATAGGGGTTGAAGCGTATGTGGAGCTCTTTATCAGCCTCTCGCCGTGGACTGCGTCAGGAAAGACTCTCGGGAGATGACATAATCGCCCACCTCATAACACTTCTCGGAGAATCTCGCGAGAAAGTTAGAAGGAAGTAAGAATCGAGAAAAGGAAAGTACTTAATATAAGAATATTACCAAACTGTACTTCCTTGGGGCGAGTTCTTCCCTTCGTAAGATACTGGGCGTTTCTCCCCTCTTGGACATATGATCTACACCGCGCCCCCCCCTTGTTCCTCCTCGGTTTCCTCTTCTCCCTTTTGCTTTCTCTTTTTTATTTTGCTTTCACTTGTCCTTTTCTTTTTCATTTCCTGTTATTTCTCTGCTTCTCGTTCCCCTCTTTATCGTATTATTTCTTTTGTGTTCTGGATTTCTTTGTTGTTCTTTTCTTCTTCCTCCTTTGTCTTCCTCTTCTTTTTTCAGTCTAGTCCCTTCTTCTCCTCTTTTCCTCATCCTCTTCTTCTTCTCTCATTTTTCTTCTCTTCCTCCTCTTCCCCCTTCCTCTTCTCTCCTCTCCCCTCTCCTCCTCCTCCTCTCTCTCCTCCTCCTCCTCTTCTTCTTCTCTTCCTCCTCTCTTCCTCTTCCTCCTTCTCCTCCTCCTCTCCCTCTCTCTTCTTCCTCCACTTCTTTTTTCTTCCCTCTTCCTCTCTTCCTTCTCCACATCCCCTCCCTCCTCCTCTTCCTCCTTCTCAAACAGTCCTTCCGCATCGAGTCTCATAATGTTCTTGTGGTCCATCGCCATGCATTCTGATTAACTTTTAACATTGTGCTCAACATTCTGATTAACAGCCTTGATTAACATGCCAGCCGCGAGTGTGTTGTTAATGCCTGGTTTATATTTTATCTCGTGGGGAATACTGTTCGATTTTTTTTTAATGTGTATTTTATCTCGTGGGGAATAGTGTTCGATTTTTTTTATGTGTATATGTATAGGAATGAAGACAAGAAATTTTGTTTTGGTATGACGGCAGCATTTAAGATTCGTGGTTTTGTGTTGCACATCATGCTGGCGTTAGTTGTTTTAAGCATGCGGCATTGAAGCATAGCATGGTGGTCTGTCGATCTGTCTGTTTTTTTTATGTGTGTATTTCACTGTGTGTTTTTTTTTCAAGGAGGGAGAGAGGAAGAGAAGAACAAAGGAATTAATAAATTAATGAATGGATATATGAGAGAGAGAGAGAGAGAGAGAGAGAGAGAGAGAGAGAGAGAGAGAGAGAGAGAGAGAGAGAGAGAGAGAGAGAGAGAGAGAGAGAGAAAGAAAGAAAGAAAGAAAGAGAAAGAAAGAGAGGGAAATACGACTAGAAAAGAAATGTATAAAGAACTATTTCGAATCGCCCCTCATTCCTTACCTTTTTCCCTTCCTCATTCTTCCCTCGCATAAGCCTAGCTGCGCCTCCTCTCCCCTTCTGTCTATACACGCCCTTTTACAAGAGTTATCTGCCGCATCCAGTCAGAGGAACGTGTGTCCTTTTTCTCAAGTTACGAGCTCATAAGAAGTGCCATATTTAACGTGGTTGAGGCGGAATGCCCTTCTGTTCCGTGCGTGTGGCTGGAAGGGATCGCTACCTCACGCACTCTCGCACGTACTCACTCTCGCACTCTCTTACTGACTTATATATTTGCTGTCTTTTCAACTCACTCATCAGTCAGTCTTTCAGTTAGTCAGTTAGTCACTCAGTCACTCAGTCACTCGGTCACTCATTCACTCTTTCTTTCACTCACTCACTCATTCACCCACTCTCACTCATTCACTCACTCACTCACTAACACTCATCTACACCCATCTACTCACTCAACCACCCACTCTCACTCATTCACTCACTAGCTCATTCACTCAGCCAGTGCACTCACTCACTCACTCACATTCATATACACACCAATTAACTGCTCCCCTTGGTGTAATTATTGTCCTTTATATGACATTTTATTTTTTTACTAATGAGAAGAAATGTAATTAAGCCCATAGGATACGGGACCCACGATTACAAATTAAGATCATATTTGCCAATGGTAATGAGATCATATTTAACATTTGCCACGGTTTAGCTGATGTATTTCATGGCCATTAATTTGCAGGCTGGCAGTGGTACTGGTCGTATTAATTACTCTTATCGCAATGATTGTCCCTAGTTGGCTGTTATCTCGAATGATAACAGCACCCTTGGGAATTGGGGGGGGGGGGGGAGTCGCCATCTCGCGGCGCCTGGGGGAACTATCTTCCCGTCTGAATATGTTCCCGTATTCTTAACCTTATCGACCTTATCCTTAGGGTGGTTTTCGTGGGCCTGGTTATGGTTGATTTTTTGTTTTGTTTTGGAGTATCTCTCCCACTATATATTTCTCTTTCTCTCTCTCTCTCTCTCTCTCTCTCTCTCTCTCTCCTCTTCTCTCTTCTCTTCTCTCTCTCTCTCTCTCTCTCTCTCTCTCTCTCTCTCTCTCTCTCTCCTCTCCCTCTCCTCTCCCTCTCCCTCTCTCCTCTCCCTCTCTCTCTCCCTCTCTTCTCTCTCTCTCTCTCTTCTCCCTCTCTCCCTCTCTCCTCTCTCCCTCCCTCCTTCCTCTCCCTCTTCTCTTCCTCTCTCTTTCCCCCTTCTCCCTCCCTCCCTCTGAACGTATCAGGGATTGTGCAATTGCATATCAAGAGGGCGATTAAAGCCTCTGTGTTGAATTTGTGGCAGAGTAAACAATGAGGTGTTGGAATATTAAGCAGAGGGCGTGTTAAGGGCGCCGTTTGTGGTGGAAATCTCGGAAATAATGAGAGAAATTTGATGCAGGCGTTCGCTTCTCGTCCCGGGTGAGTGTGCGCTTTTGTCCCAGACGGGGAGATGCCTTTCCGCCGCCTCCCCGCATGCTTTTCCTTCTGCATTTCTTTCCCCTTCTTTTTTCGCCATATTTATTGCTCTTGTCGTATTATGTTTCGTTTGGATGGGGTGGGGGGGGGGAGGGAGAAGAGCGAGTGAGTGAGTGAGTGAGTGAGGGAGGGTTAGAGTGAGGGAGGGTTAGAGTGAGGGAGGGTTAGACTGAGGGAGGGTTAGACTGAGAGAGGGTTAGACTGAGAGAGGGTTAGAGAGAGAGAGAGAGAGAGAGAGAGAGACAGAGAGAGAGAGAGAGTCTTATAGCCTGAGAGACAGCAATAAAATTCTTACGCAAAACCGTGCCGCAGGATGACCATAGGATATCTTGCCTGTCTCGTCCCATTCCCGCATCCCTGTAAAACAAGCAAAAACTTTTCACCGTTTCCTTTCTCTCTCTCTCTCTCTCTGTCTGTCTGTCTCTCTCTCTCTCTCTCTCTCTCTCTCTCTCTCTCTCTCTCTCTCTCTCTCTCTCTCTCTCTTCTCTCTCTCTCTCTCTCTCTCACACACACACACACACACACACACACACACACACACACACACACACACACACACACACACACACACACACACATCCACAGATTTTTTGTTATTCATTGATTTATTCTTTATTATCATCATTATTATTAATGTTATTATCCTCATCATTATTATTGTTTTTATTAATATTATGATTATGATTATGATTATTTTGCCTCCTCGTCTCGGTTCCTTAGGTACGTCAGGTCAGCTGCAGAGTCTCATGTCTTGGGGCGTCGGTATGGTGTCTTTGGCGGGCTGATTATGCTATTACTAAACCACATAATTGGCGGTTTGCTGGTTTTTGTTCGCTATAATGATGCTATCTAATTATAGATTAGATTTACTGCTTTGGTTCATTAAGTTAAGGGAATGGATGTTGGTTGTGTTCTTGTGGTATTTGGTATTTGTTTGCTGTTTCGCGGATGTTATATTTACCGTTTATGGTGTTATTGTGAAAGGGCAAAGGTGATCGTAGTAACGGGCAGTAGGATGTTTACTTTTAAATTTCGTCCGTTTTGTGAAAGTGAAGCGAACGTTATTCCAGCTTGCGGAGGAGACTTTTATGATAGTCATTTCTTGAAGAAGTACAGTAGTGTTTTTTTTTTTTTTTTTTTTTTAATCCGGGGTGTTTTTCATTCGGAATTTCTGCGGTTTCCTGTCTCGTAAGGTTGAATGACTTCCCTCGTTATTTTTCCCTTGGCGTTTCGACCCTGCAAACCCTTACCCCCTGTAGTCTTTGTCACCCTTTCCCTTTTTTTCTTCGCCTCCTTCTCCTCGCTTTTCTCCTCCTCCTTCCTCTTCTGCTTCTTCTTCTTCCTCCTTCTTTCCCCTTCTCCTCCTCCTCCACTTCCTCTTCCCCTTCTTCTTCTGCTTCTTTTTCTTTCTTCATCCTCTTCTCTCCTCCTCCTCCTCCTCTCCTCCTCCTCTCCTATTCCTCCTCTCCTCTCTCCTCCTCCTCTCTCCTCTCCTCCTCTCTCTCCTCCTCCTCCTCTCCTCCTTCCTTCCTCCTTTCCTCCTCCTCCCCCCTCTCTCCCTTTTCCCTCCCTTTTCCCTCCATTCCCTCCATCTTCCAAGTACCTCCCTGACTTAGCCTAATCTCTTGACCTCCGGGGCGCTCGCTTCCGTCCGCCATGTTGCTTGAAGAGAAATCAGTTTTATTACTTTTATCGTACTGTGTGTGTGTGTGTGTGTGTGTGTGTGTGTGTGTGTGTGTGTGTGTGTGTGTGTGTGTGGTGTGTGTGAGAGAGAGAGAGAGAGAGAGAGAGAGAGAGAGAGAGAGAGAGAGAGAGAGAGAGAGAGAGGAGAGAGAAGAGTGAGTGAGTGAGTGAATGAGTCAGAGTGAGTCACAGAGAGAGAGAGTGAGTGAAGTGAGTCAGAGTGAGTCACAGAGAGAGAGTGAGTGAGTGAGTCAGAGTGAGTAGAGAGAGAGAGAGAGAGAGAGTGAGAGAGAGAGAGAGAGAGAGAGAGAGAGAGAGAGAGAGAGAGAGAGAGAGAGAGAGAGAGAGAGAGAGAGAGAGAGAGAGAGTATGTAAATATGAGGTTGGAGAGAAGTGATGAGGTTAGGACGTTGCTCTTGGTAAGTCATGACTTTATATGTATATTTTTATGACGTTTACTTTTTAGGACTAAGGTCCCAGACACAATGAATGATATGACCTTTAGGTAATGATGTATCAGCTGTGTTTGTGTCTTTTGCGGGGTTAGGGCGTATTTGTTTTCTCTTTTTGTTGTCCGTTTCTTCCTTTTTCTTTTTTTTTTTTTCTTTTTTCCTCTCCTTTTATCCTCTTCTACTACTACTTACTTTTCTTGTGCATATCATTAGTATTATCACTGTCATTGTTATTCTTGTTTTTTATTGTTGCAGTTGCTGTTGTTCCCATATTTATATTTCTGCGTTTATTGAAAACGTTGCTATTTATTGTGGTTATTAGGGAGTACATTTTGCTCAGAGTAAATAGAATAATGAAGAAAATATAAGTAACAACAAAGAACCAGACTCGCGTTTTTTTCCAGGTCTCGATTTCTCCAAAAGATGTCCACACCCCCACCCCTTCCTCATCCCCGCACCCATTTCCTCCCCACCCATACCCATCTCCACCCCTGTCCATCCCTCCCTCACCCAACCCTCACCCCCCCTCCCCGCCTGGCAATAAGGCACCAAACACGACTTACTTTGCTGGTTCTTTTTTTCTAACGGTGTCACCCCTCCCCCCTTCCCCTCTTTCTCTATTTTTTACACCCTCCCCTTCCACCTTCCCTACCATAGCAAGTTTTATTTTATTTCTTTATATATATACCTTTTTTTCTTTCCCCCCTTCTCCCCTTTCCTTTTTTTCTCTCCTTTTTAAAAGAAAAATCCCTCCTTTGTATGGTCTATATGGCGGAAGGAATGGGTTGTAAAGTAGCCGAGAAGAGCTTGGCGAAGGAAGGAGGGGAAAGGGAGGGAGAGAGAAGCCATTGCGACCGACAGGCGAGTGATTCTTAATGTAGTTTGAACGGGCGTTAAGATTCTTTTTTCCTGTCTTTCTTTTCTCTTTCTCTTTCCCTTGTAATGCGCAGTTTTTTTTATGGTGTGATTATGCGTACAACTTCTTTTTTGTGGAAGAGGACTATAAAGGGGTTAGAGTAAATGTGGAATAGATATGCCTTTGTTTTTTTCTTCTTGTTTTTCCTCTTCTTCGTCCTCTTCTTCTTTCGTCTTTTTTACTCTACTTCCTGTTCTTTTTATTATCCTTATTATTTTATTATTATTATTATTCCTCTCATTCTTCTTCCTCTTCCTCTTCATTTCTTCTTCTTCCTCTTCATCTTATTATTTTTTTCTTCTTCTTCCTTTAAGTACGAAGTCAAACGTTTATTCGTAGAGAAAGAAGTGATGCTATGTAATCCCTACACTTTTACGATGCTGAAGCCTTTTGGAGGCAACACCTGCGTCTGTTGTGTTTATTTTGTGGCAGATCTGTGTATTTCTTTTTTCTTCTGTAGGCCTAAAGCTTAAATGTTTATTATTTATTTATAGTTTTGATGAAAGAAGGTAGGATCTGTAGAATATGACGTGGAAAAAGAGAGAAATGCATTCGTGTGAAATATGAAAATGTAGGCCTATTTATTTTTCCCAATTACTAGCATTCGCGTGAAATAAAATTGTAGGCCTATTCATTTTTTTCACAATAACTATATAAATGAAAATGTATTGTAAGGATTACGAAGGGAAGAAAAAACAGAAAAGCCGTGTGTAAGTGACAGGCAGCAATAATTGGTGGCGTGATTTAGGGTCAGACGTCATGAAAGCGTTGCATGACTGGTGAACATGAATGGGAAAGGGTCTTGATGGAATGGAGGGAAAGGGACGGGCAGGCTCGTGTATGGAACGTCTGGGGGAAAAAATGCTTGTTTTTTATATATGAAGATGGGGGATTTGTTGAAACGAAGTACCGAGTCATTATTTTCGTCGCTATCACCTTTTTTTAATCGGTGAATTTTTTTTTTTCTTCTTCCTCTTTTTCCTTCTCCTTATTCTCTTCCTCTTCCTCCTTTCCTCTCCCCCTTTCTTTGCTTCTTTCTCTCTCTCTCTCTCTCTCCTCCCCTCCTTTCCCCCCTCTCTCTCTTTCCTCCCCTTTTCTCTCCCCCCCCACCTATACACTAAGCGGAACACCTCTTGTTTGCCGTGCGTCGCTTTGTTCCCTGTTTGCCCGCCATTCACTTCCTTCGCCCTTTTTCGCTTTCACTCGCCTCTTGGCTGCGTGGAACGAGGAGGGTTTCCTTTCTGTCCTTATTCCTCTCCCTCCCTCCCTCCCTGTCCTCCCATCCTCCTCTCATCTCCTCCTCTCCTCCTTCCTCCTCCCCTTCCTCCTCCTCCTCTCCTCCTTCCCTCCCCCTCCTCTCCCCCTTCCTCCTCTCCCTCCTCCTCCTCCTCCTCCTCCTCCTCTCTCCTCCTCTTCCCCCTCCTCCTCCTCCCCGTTCCTTCGTAGGGGCGGGGCTTTGTTCGATACACTTTAACTTTTTTTTTTGGGTCGATTTCCTCTCTGATTTCTTTATGTCTCTATCTGTATGGGTATCTTCTGTTTTTTTCGATTTCTTTCCATCTGTGTGTGTGGGGTATCTTCTGTTTTTCGGTTTCCCTTTCTCTCTGTTTATCTGTGGAGTACCTTTTTTCTGATTTTGTTTTCTCTGTTTATCTGTTTGGCATCTTCTGTTTTTCGTTTTCTTTCTCTCTCTCTGTCTGTGGGGTATCCTCTATTTTTCGATTTGTTTATCCTTTTGTCTGGACAATGGCTTATTTTTGTAGATATTTTCTGTGAGGTATTTGAAAAGGGTTTCACTTGCTGTTTATTTTTATTTTTTATTTTTTTTTATTCAATTTTAAATGTTTCGTGTGTTTTGCTCTCCCTTCTTCCCTTCTTCCAAACACAGGCTACACAGAAAAGAAGAAGAAAAAGCGCCACAGAGGATGTGAAAGATAAGATAGAACAGGGAAATGAAGAAATGGGATATGTTTAACCAAGATCTTGAATGTGTTTTTGCTTTTTTGAATATCAGTTTTGTAAAAGGTTTGAACAGCGGGAACATAGCGTGAACACTGGATGCATTGCTGTTGAAAGAAGGGAAATATTTTGACTAAATGTTCATGAACTTTATTTAACCTAGAAAAAAACTTTTCTATGTTTGAAGTGGCTCGTGAACGTGACGGTTGTGTGTGTGTGTGTGTGTGTGTGTGTGTGTGTGTGTGTGTGTGTGTGTGTGTGTGTGTGTGTGTGTGTGTGTGTGTGTGTGTGTGTGTGTGTGTGTGTGTGTTGTGAGTGTGTATGAGTGTGTGTGTATGTGTGTGTACGTGTGAGTGTGTGTGTGTGTGTGTATGTGTGTGTGAGTGTGTGTGTGTGTGTGTGTGTGTGTGTGTGTGTGTGTGTGTGTGTGTGATAGAGACAGACAGACGGCCAGACAGAGGTGAAAGCTCCGTGTGGGTGCGGTCTCTTCCCCCGGTTGTATCAGCAAGAAACCGACTCCTGGGTTGCCTGGATAAACACAGTAGGCCTAGATCAAGGAGTCTCAGTGGGACGCCTCTCCTCCTTTAGATTTCTTCTTTTTCCTTCCTATCGTTTCCGCCTCTAGTTATTACTCTCTGTCTGTTGATTCAGAAACCTTGCTTTATCGCCGAGAGGACCCAAGGACTGCGGTAAGAGAGGGAGAGACAAGGACAAAGTTGTTTTCCAAGAGAAGCACCTCGTCCCGCCTCCCCGTGTGTTCCTCGTCCCATTCCGTATTGGACTGCGACCTGCATTAAGCATGAGCAGCAGGACCTTCTCCCCCATGCATGCTCTTCCTCAATTAGCCTCGGAGATATGTACTTTTAGCGACGCAGAGAATGATTGCCTCATCAATGGTACATTTTGAGGTCGAGCGCACCCCGCCTACTCCACGCCTCCAGCCGATTGCCCGAGCGCCGTTGGAGGTACGGGCTCTTTCGTCTTGTTAGGGGCAGCGGGGTATTAATGGTGTCGTTGCAGATAAGGGTTGCTTGTTTTCGGCGTCCGCACAAGAGGGATTGATCCGCTCTGCTGTTTGGGCGGCTTTTTCGGACTCTTTGTTTTCATTGCTGGTGCTGAGGACTTTGGATTGTGTGGCGAACCTCAACTAATACAGATAGATAGAAATTGTAGCTCCGGCGATGCCATAAGCTATGATGTTAGAGATATTTTCCGTTTCCTTATATCGCACCCTGTAT
Source organism: Penaeus vannamei (assembly GCF_003789085.1). Lineage (NCBI taxonomy): Eukaryota > Metazoa > Arthropoda > Malacostraca > Decapoda > Penaeidae > Penaeus > Penaeus vannamei. The sequence continues at coordinate 769,580 of NW_020868306.1, forward strand.
AAGCATCTGCCTTTGTGTACATTTGGTGGTGGCAGCAACCCTACACGCAGGTTAGGGTGGAGTGTTTGTATGTGTCTGCAAAGGGAGATGCCCCAGGGATCCTTATAAAGGGTGGGCGCGCCCCTCTCCGGCCGAGGGATGGGCGGAGGAGTCTGAGTTACGGCCTGGCCACGTCTGAAGATGTCTGTCGATGGTGAACTTCTTGATTGTTTACAGATGGATGTGTCGAACAAATGGCGGTGTTCTGAAGGCCTCTGAGCCCTTTAAGTAGTAAAGAAAGTGTAGGAAACATGTGCTTTGACACTGGCTCTGGAGCGTGTGAGGTGCAGCGTTGAGAGTGCACAGATGGCGCGGGCTCGTCTTCTACCTGCATTATTAACGATGAGAAATCGCATATGATACTGATGTATGGACTGAGAGGCGAGGGTAATGAAGGCTATATATGGTAATAGCAAGGGCGCTGTATTTATGTTGAGCAGATGGTTCACACAATGAGGTGTAGCGGGCTCTCAACATGCAATGAATAATGCTAGTAGGGCATTTCTCGCTAGGATGATAAAGATGATGGAACTCCGCTGATAATGGTACCTCGGAACCTGCCAGACCATTCCCTTATAAGAGCGCAAGTGTACTTTTTATGCAAAGTAGCCACTGGTCAAGTCACTATCGGTAGCTTTATGTCATTACAACCCTTGCCGCCTTCGTAAGTGGGACGCAAATCAAAGACTACAGGCGGAGATTATGTGTTGTAAAACCTCCCTCCCCCCCAACCACCCCCGCCATCCATTGCCCCCCCCCCTCCGCTGTCCGTATCCCCTCCCCATCTCTCTCTTTCTCTGTCTGTCGGTCGGTCTCTCCTCTTTCTCTCATTCTCTCTGTCTTTCCCTCTCCTTCCTCAGCCCCTCACCACCTCCCTCCCTCCCTTCCTTCCTTCCTTCCTTCCCCACTTCCCTCCTTCTAACCCCCCTCTCTCTATCTCTATCTCTTCTCTCATTCTCCCTGTCTTTTGCCTCTGTCTTTCCTCTCCTTCCCATCTCCTCCCTCCCTCCCTTCTTCCTTCCTTACTCACCTCCCTCCTTTCACTCTCTCTCTCTCTCTCTCTCTCTCTCTCTCTCTCTCCTCTCTCTCTCTCTCTCTCTCTCTCTCCTCTCTCTCTCTCTCTCTCTCTCTCTCTCTCTCTCTCTCTCTCTCTCTCTCTCTCTCTCTCTCTCTCTCTCTCTCTCTCTCTCTCTCTCTCTCTCTCTCTCTCTCTCTCTCTCTCTCTCTCTGCGATGGTCAAGGGGAATGACTTAAGCCTCGAGGCGGGCCTGTCCCGCCGAGGTGACCATGACAGAAAGGCGATCAAAGAGATAAGCGATTATTACCCCAAGTTTTTGCGGCGGTCGAGGAAGCAGACGAAGGCGCTCCTTCAGATGCGCCATGATTCCGAGAACGCAATGACGCTCTTCAGTTTCTTTGTCACATCGTCTCTTGCTGCGATTTCTGAGAAGAGAGGCATAGTCGGGTGTTTGCGTAGCCTACATTTGCTTGCATGTTTCTCTATCTCAAGCGTGGAATGTTGAGACGAAGGGGGAATTTAAAGCTCTTGATACATCAGCGTCCTGACACACAAACCCCATATTTGACATAGCGGAGAGTCACCTAAAGCACAAATGATGTTCTCATTACCTTTAAGTGTTGAAGTTGAATGTGTGTGCGTTGTTTGTTTGTTTGTGTGTGTGTGTGTGTGTGTGTGTGTGTGTGTGTGTGTGTGTGTTTGTGTTTTATTGTTGAAGGGAACTTCATGAATTACCATGGACACCCAACAAAAACGACGAGCAAAATGTTCTGCAATAGAGAACTACAAATGTACATCTGAACAAATATATCCTGTCCGAAAACCTTGAGCAAACGGTATAGTATTTTACTAGCTTTATCGCCAGGCCGAATGAGGGAGTCCACTCTCAGTGTGAATTTTATAAATGCGTATTTTTTCCCTTTTTTTTTTTTTACACTTTTAGACTCCGATGAACGATGCCCTTGTTTTATATATGTTAGGGCTGTGTGGCGTCATTTTAAGGCTAGTTTAGGTTCATTGTTTCTTCACATTTGAGATTTGCGGCTGCAAGAACAAACGAAATGTTGTGTGGTGTGTGTGTGTGTGTGTTGTGTGTGTGTGTGTGTTTGTGTGTGTTTGTGTATCTTCGTCACGAGATGGTAACAACAATCGATGTTGCACATGTTGCTAAGGCTGGATCGTATTCTTTGCATCCACTTAAGGTCAAGTCTGTTGCGTCATGAACGTGAATATAACCATTGTCGTATTTTGATACGCGGCTATCTGCTTACGCCCACTCCCCCCCCCCCCCACCCCCCTCAGCCCCCCCTCACATAAACAATAAGCGATTTAAGAATCAGCGTGTTAGATCAACTCCACGGCGCGAAAATGGATCAGTCTCGTAACACATGTGGCCAAGGGTCTCTGAGGAGTCGCTGGCGGTGATATAGCCTATGTGTCGCCCGGAGAAGTCCGTCCATTTCCCCTCTCCGGAAATCGATTTCATAAGGAAACTCGTATGAATTGCCACTTGAGAGGCGTTTCCCCCCCTCACCCCCACCCCCTCCTGCTCCCTCCAATTTGGTCCTGACATTGATCTGATTGTTGGGGGTGGGATGGGGGAGGGGAGGGATAGGAAAGGGTGGGGAGAAGAGGGAAATGGCAGGGTGAAGTTGTATATAATATATGTGTGGGGGGGGAGGAAGGGCCGAGAAACAATAGGCGATACTTGGACGTTTATTAAAACAAGATGTTTAATGTGGGACGTTGAAAAGGGGGAGCGATGGGCAGGAGGGAGAGGGATGAGGGAGAGGGTGAAGGATGAGGAGTGTATGAGAGAGGGGGATGGAAAACGAGGGAGGGAAGGGGCATGAGGGCGAGGAGTACAGGGGGCGGCAGCTGAGTGTTTTTGTGTGTGTGTGTGTGTCGTTTGTGTCGTGCCAAGTGTGTGTACTTAACAGGGTGATCGCAAGGCCCCCTTTCAGGACAGAGGAACAAGGAGGCCAGAGAGAAAGGGCGTCGTCTGGGCGGGGAGGTTGGGGTTGTGGTGGGGGGTGGGTAGGAAGGGGGAAGCAGGGAAATAAGAGATGGAATCGATGGGAAAAAGTAGAAAGTTCGTGACTGCAAATGTGTCCCAGGAACGACCCCGAGTGTGAGAGCAAGAGCTTTATCAGTTCAGAGTGGAAGAGACAGAGTGAAGGATTGCGTCGGCAGAATCACAGCAATTAATCTGATGTTTTATCTTAATTAAGGCTGACATATAGCTTGACTGGCATTGGCGCTCAACCCGTGACAGATGCCGACAGTAAGTTGACTGACGATCGCGGTCATATTGCCTCCGAGGCACGTGACAATTACACGGCATGATTGACGAGGTTTTGATAGAAAAAAATCTATTAAAAAAATACACAAAGCTATTGATTCGGTAAAGAATTTCGAACCGTTCACTCGCTGGTATGCAAGTGTATATTTTTTAAGCAATTGTTTTATAAGTGGAGAGAATCTCGGCGATTCAACCGACACGTGTACAAGCACCAATCACAGACGTTGCTTGTGTTTGTGGCAGTCGACAAGGCCAACGAACATGCAGCGAGGAAATTACTTTTGGAACAGAGCAAATGATGAGAGAGGGGGGCGAGGTTGGTGATTAAGAAGAGCTAAAACAGAATGAAGATCGACTCAGCGCGGTGGGTGTGGGAAAGTAAACACGTGTTCGGGCGCCGTTGTCACGAGAGAGCCGTCGGACGTGCCCGGCTGCCGGGCAGCGACGGTGCCACGTGACCCCGCCTCTACTCTTGTTTTGTTTTTCCTTTCCCTCTGTTCTCTCCTTATGGCTCTCTGTTCTTTTCGTTTTCTTTATGTATTCTTTTCTTTTCTTCTGCTCCCCTCCCCTCCCCCGGTTCTGATCTCTGTATCTGCTTGTTTTTGCTTTATTTGTTTTCTCAACCTCCCTAATTTCTCCTCCCTTTCTTTTTTGCTCCCTCCTATTTATTCTCATCCTGCCCTCCCCCTCCCCTTCTTTAACCCGACGCACCCGAAGGAGATCATTTTGACTGGCCATTGTCGTAAACTCTCCCGGCCGACAATGGACGCTTATGTCGCTGTTGATGCAAGTTCGTTTTGATTTATTCTTCTCTGTTTTTCCGAACATTAATATTAGATTAGATGATGTTATCGGCGATCGGAAATGGCGGGTTGTAAGGAGGTTATTTTGTGCCAGATGTTCGGGCGATCTGGGAGGGAGGGAGCGTCTGTGAGGGCGGTTCGAGAGGAGGAAAAGTGCTTCGTTTTATCGTGAAGGATATATCACTTGCTGTTGGATATGTGCGTGGAGGGAAGGAGGGAGGAGTTGAGAGAGAGAGGGAGGGAGGGAGAGAGAGAGAGAGGGAGGAAAGGAGAGAGAGAGGGAGGATATATATATATATATATATATATATATATATATATATATAATATATATATATAATATATATATATATATAATATGTGTGTATATGATGAGAGAGAGAGAGAGAGAGAGACCGACGTGATGAGGAGAGGTACACACACACACACACACACACACACACACACACACACACACACACACACACACACACACACACACACACACACACACACACACACACAGAGACAAGATGCATAGAAAAGAACGAAAAAGAAAAACGAAAGTAAGCGACTAAGTGAACGTAAGAGTAATTTAGCAAATTAGAATCAGGAGAGACGACGGACGAGGAGAGAGAGAGAGAGAGAGAGAGAGGAGAGAGAGAGAGAGAGAGAGAGAGAGAGAGAGAGAGAGAGAGAGAGAGAGAGAGAGAGAGAGAGAGAGAGAGAGAGAGAGAGAGAGAGAGAGAAGAGAGAGAAAATGAATGACGTGGGGAGAGAACGCATTTCCCAAGCGATAATTCTCGTGTCATAATTTTTAAAGATGGCGCTTCTTGCCGTTCAGATGACGAGCGCTTCCCAGAACTGCCAGAGTTGTTTGTGTTTTAGCTGTTACTTCGAGTTTCACTTTCCATCCGAGTGCTTCTATAATTAGAATATACGTTTGATAATGATTCTGTTTTATTTTGTGTCGTTGTTTGTATGTGTAGTGGCTTTGTTCTGTTATCGTGAAATATTAGGGACATGGATGTGGTGATGATTCAACGTTGCATGGTTTGCATCAGGATATGTTGCAATTAGTTGCTAATGAAGAATATGAATACGCTGGTGGTGTGTGTGTGTGTGTGTGTGTGTGTGTGTGTGTGTGTGTGTGTGTGTGTGTGTGTGTGGTGTGGTGTGTGTGTGTGTGTGTGGGTGTGTGTGTGTGTTGTGTGTGTGTGTGTGTGTGTGCGTGCGTTATTTCTTCTTTTTGTGCGTGCTGGCGGGCGCTTACAACTGGATGTGTAGATCTACATGTGCGCGTGGGCGTGGGCAATGACCCTGCGAGCGCACAGCGAACATCTGCATTATTAGCCATGAGAGTCAATCAGATGAAGTCAGTCCCTGATTTCTTTTGCGTAATTATTTTTTAGAGGCACTCATGAACCTCTTTTTCTCCCCCCTCATAAAAGTCGAGTGTTCATGTGTCGCTTGAACTCTCGGGGTTGAAGTGTTACCTAACGCCACGTGGCAGCTGGCGGCTCCTGCGGCCGTGGCAAACTTCCGGCACTTTAACGGGTGAAAGGAAGGACGTGTCGGGGCGAGGAGAGTCTTCGAGGAAGGAGAAATGGCTTCGGGATAAAGGAACGGGCGGCGGAGATAAAAGAAGCTGCGTGGCCTAATGAGAGTGTGGTTTATGGGATGCGGATGGATGGCAAGGTGGTGGGTGTGTATATATATATATCTGTGTGTGTGTGTGTGTGTGTGTATGTATATATATATATATATATATATATATATATATATATATATATATATATATATATAACACACGCGCGCGCGTGTCAAGATTCTATGTATATATGTATAATATATAACACACACACACACACACACACACACACACACACACACACACACACACACACACATACATATATATATATATATATATATATATATATATATATATATATATATATAAACATACACATATATACACGCATATATACATATATATATATATATATATATATATATATATATATATATATATTATATATATATATATATACGCACACATATGTGTGTACACACACACACACACACCACACACACACACACACACACACACACACACACACACACACACACACACACACACACACACACACACACACACACACACACACACACACACACACACACACACACACACACACACACACACACACACACACACACACACACACACAGTGTGTGTGTGTGTGCGTGTGTATGTGTGTGTGTGCGTGTATGTGTGTGTGTGTGCGTTAATAGAAAAAGAATATATAATTTTTTGATTCAAAGCAGCATTAGTCGCCGAAATGTTTTAAGAACGCAGGAGATATGAATTGAGACGTCCTCAAGGGGGAAACAGAAAGGGGAAGAGGAAAAAGCAGGAAGAGCCGCCTAATGGAAGCAGACGAGGCAGAGACAACAGGAAGTGGGTCGGGAAAGGGAGAGGCAGACGCGAAGAGAATTATTAAACAGAGGGGGGAAGAGGGTGGTAAGAGAGGGACTGATAATGGAGGATGAAGAGATAGAAGTGGATAAAGGAGGGAAGGAAGAGGTGGGGAATGTTAGTGGGGGTGGGGAGGTAAGCGGGCCTGGATATATAGTGGATTGTGAAATTGAAAGGTAATTTGTCTTCATTTTTTAGGAAAATGTCTGAGGTTTTAAAATGTGGATAACCTTCAGGAAACTATTCTTTCTATTTTTTTCACGCACGCACACACACACACACACACACACACACACACACACACACACACACACACACACACACACACACACACACACACACACACACACACACACACACACACACACACAACACACAACACACACACACACAACACACACACACACAAACATAGAGGGAGGGAGGGAGGAGGGAGGCAAGGGGAGGAGAGGGAGGGAGGTAGGCAAGGGAGGAGAGAGAAGGAGGGAGGTAGGCAAGGAGAAGAGGGAGGGAGGGAGACAAGGGAGGAGAAGGAAGGAGGGGTAGGGTAAGGAGGAGAGGGAGGGAGGAGGGAGGGTTGCAAGGGATGAATGAATGGCAGAGGACAGGAATAGTAGCGAGGCGGCGAGGGGAGCGAGGGGAGCGAGGGGACGAGGCCGATAAGAGCTGGGCGGTGAAGCTGGAGAGGCTGAAAGTCTAGGGAAGGAGAGGCTGAAAGTGGGGCGGAGGAGAGACGGCGAGGGCGGGAGGAGGAGGGCGTGCGATAAGAGGAGAGAGGAAGAGGGAGGCGAAAAGAAAAATGGAGAACGAGGAAAACGAAACCGGAGGGAAATGAAATGTGAGAAAGAAAGTCGGATAATAAAAGGACTCGGGACAATAGAAATTATTAAGAATGAAGTTTGGCGAAAAAATGCACTTATATAAACCGGATTAAAGAAGAAAATACAAATAAAGACCGATATGAATAGAAATCTTGAGCTGTTCAGGGCACCACGTCGAGATTAAAAAAACAAAACAACAAAACAAACCCATCTGTAACGCGTTAGGTAGACCTGCAGGTAGAACTTAGCCTGTGTTTACCTTTGGGGGCTTATCTACCTTGTACATGGGGGAGGAGAGGGTTGTATGCGGGTTTCAGTTCTCCACAAACCGCCGCGCGCACCACTCCATACTCCCGGTCGTGCGTTTTGGGGATCTTTTCAAAAGTAATTATATTGTTTATTTGACAATATAAATTGATCTTCGTGGAGTAGATGATGATAAAGACTGATCCTCGTGGAGTAGATAATGATAAAAAACTGACCTTGTAGGGATGATTTGTGTGATGTAAATATTTTGAGAAAGACGTGCGCCACTGTCAGTTTATTTACGTTTATTTATGCTCTCTCTCTCCCTTTGCCCTCTGTGTAAATAACGGCAATAAGCGAGAATAGATTAATGAATGCGGTATTCGAACATGCAGCCTCGAGTACGGTTGATTAATGCTCATGCCTTCGCTTATGCACATGCACACGCACGCCACCTCATGCAATGCATGCACATGCACGCACAGACATCCATACATTCATGCGCGCTTCATACACATGAACATTTTTTTAAACAGCACACATGAACCGATAGACACATCAAGACAGCGCCCACATGCACACACACGCACGCACATGGACACGCATATGCACACACAAACACGGGCAAACACACACGCGCGCGCGCGCACACCACACACACACACACACACACACACACACACACACACACACACACACACACACACACACACACACACACACACACACCACACACACACACACACACACACACACACACACACACACACACACACACACACACACACACACACGCACACGCACGCACGCACGCACGCACGCCATTACGTCATTTCTTACTCTTTGTACAGGTCTTCTTTCGGTCCCCAAGGCCAAAATATCCAAATCTAGATCTGCTTACATCATTAACTCTCACGCCCAGCTTTCTCTTTTCCGGTTTATTTTTACCATTTTATTTGGCTGTTTATTCGTAGTATTAGTTCGCACGAAACTACTGCTATTCTATTATTAACTACTGTGCTACAACTACTACTATTGCTACTGCTACTACTACTTCTACTATTGCTACTACTACTTATACTACTACTACTTATACTTCTTCTGCTACTACTACTGCTACTACTACTACTACTACTGCTGCTGCTACTACTACTATTACTACTAGTACTGCTGTTGCTGCTGCTACTACCATTACCCCTAACAATACCACTAAAACTATTACTACTACAACTGCTATTACTGCTGCCATTACCACACACCATCCAACTCTTCCTCTTCTTCCTCCTCCACCTCCTTTTTCATAACTACTCCGCTCCCTTCCTCATTCCCATCTTTTCCTTCTACCATGTTTTTCGCAACTTCTCCCTCGCCTTTTCCCTTCTCCTTCACTTCCTCCAGAATTTCGTGTTATCATCCTGTCGTATCCCCCCTTACCCCCTTTCTCTCCCTCCCTTCACCCCTCCTCCTTACCCCATTATTCCTTATCTCGGTGGTCTTTCACGTCTACTTTCACTCCCTCTCCTTCATCTTCCCCTTCATCTTCGTATCGAGAGCTTTTCAATTTTCTCTCTCTTCTTCCCACCCTTTCCCTGATCGATCGGCGGCTGGGGGGTATGTCCATCAGGGTATGTTCGGGGGGGGGGGAGTATATTCATCAGGGTATGTTTGGAGCAAGTATATCAATCAGGGTATGTTCTGAGGGGGGGAGTATATTCATCAGGGTATGTTCGGAGGGGGAAGGGTATATTTATCAGGGTATGTTTCGGGGGAGTATATTCATCAGGGTATGTTCGGAAGGAGGGTATATTCATCAGGGTATGTTCGGATTGGGGTAGTATATTCATCAGGGTATGTTTGGGGGGGGTATTCATCAGGGTATATTGGGGTGGTGGTTGGCATATTCATCAGGTTATGCTGGAAGGGTATATTCATCAGGGTATGTTGGGGTGGTGACTGGCATATTCATCAGGGTATGCTCGTCTTGCGGTATGCCCCTTTTTCGCATGTGCGTTATTACCCTCCTGATGTACATGTCCGTCGTGGGAGAAATGTTCTTTTGGCCAAGTGTTTTGCCTCGAGCTGTGTCCTCCTCGGGAAGTGGGTTTCGCCCTCGGGGAAATTCTCCAGGGCATATCACCTTAACCTTGAATGTCTCGCTCCTTCATTCATCACGTTTTCTTTTCACAGTCTGAATCTCCTGGGAACAACTCCCCCCCCCCCCTCACATTCCCTCACCCCCACCCCGTCTTCCTCCTTCCTTTCCTCCCCTCCTAGATTATCGGGAAATCTCTTTATTCTTTTCCATTTGTTATTGTTTTTTTTTTGTCTTCACTTTTGGTTCGTTCTTTCCTTTTTTTTTGTTTTCATTCCTGTATCGCTATTCCTTTTTCGTTTGCCTCCTTAATCTTTCACACTTTCCTTCTGCTTTCTCTCTGGCCGCCCCTCTCCTCGGCACGCCCTTCCCTATCG
>NW_020868306.1:784738-788147 GCF_003789085.1 Penaeus vannamei
CTCTTTCTTCCTCTCTTCTTCCCCTCTTCTTTCTTTTTTTCTCGCAATGTATTCATGTCGCATCATCATTATTAAGACCTTGTGCTACTTGCGTTCGTGTTCAGTTCCCCACTTCATTTGCCAAGAAAATGGCGAGCATGTCCGGAGCAGAGATCATGACGCCTAAACTTATCCTGGGAGAGAAGTCGCTGAAGTCACTCGTACCTTTTCGGACGTCGTGGGCACTCGAGGGCCAGGAAGTGCCGCTGATTCCTGGGGCCGAGTCGCTTCTCTGGCACTGTCCGCACCTTGGCGTCGTGTTTTTGTTTTGGTTGCGTTGCCCATATTTGGCATGGCTCGGTGTTTTTTTTTTCATGTGGGTTGTTTAGTTGGATTTCTATAGTTTATATGATTGATTTGTGTACAGCACAAGACGCGCGCACACGGATAACGTACACGCGCACACCCACACGGACATAGTACACACACGCAGACACAGACAACACAATACACACACGCATACGCACGCGCACACACGCACACACAACACACACACACACAACACCACACACACACACACACACACACACACACACACACACATACAGACACTACACATACATACACCTCACTCACTCATCATTTAGACAATTATTATCTTATGAATAAAAAGAGTGAAGAATGGGGAGATCTAGAATTGTATATGCATGATTATTGAGCTATTGGGATGAATAATGGCTATGCGCTTCCTTTAAATTTGCAGTTTCAATAACATATATGCAAACGCAGTATATGAATAGAGATATCTAACTATTTTTTTCCTTTCATTTCAGGTACGCAAAATACTCAGTGAAGAAGGACTCGACCTGAGCCATAGCAGATAAGTGGGTTAGAAATATAGTTTATACGCAATCTACGATAACGCATCTTGAAAGGCGTTTATTTATCTTACGGGCCATGGTTAAATGTGGTATATAATTCCACCTTTTTCTCCCTCGGTGTGTTATTTCTTCCTTCAAGTGTTGTGTGTTATTTGTGGGGCGGAGATATGGTTGCAAGGTCGCACTGTATCAACGATATGTATCAGGTACGACGAGTTGTGGAAGGGGGTGCGAATTGTGTGTCGTGTTGCCGTGTTATGTATGGATCGAGATACGTCGTGTTCTCGTGGGATTTGGATGGGTCTGAAGGTCGTTTATTATTATTATTATTTTTTTTTTTAGGTTTTACTTGTTTGTGTGTGTGTGGGTGTGTTGTGTGTGTGTGTGTGTGTGTGTGTGTGTGTGTGTGTGTGTGTGTGTGTGTGTGTGTGTGTGTGTGTGTGTGTGTGTGTGTGTGTGTGTTTGTGTGTTTTTGTTTAGGGTGGGATGTGTGGAGCGGGGTCATACTTTTAGGTTTTGTTTGCTTGTGTGTGTGAGTGTGTTATGTTCGGGGAGTGGGGGCGGATCATGCCTTTAGGTTTTGCTTGCCTGTGTTTTTGTTTTGGGTTTGTGAACTAGGTCTTGCTTTTAGGATTTACTTTTGTGGAATTCCTGACGAACAAATTGCAACAGGATACCCCGACGAAGCGATAGCGAAAAGGCCTTCGGCATATTCGTGTTTTTTTCTTGTTCTTTCCTTCGCAGGATTTACTTTGCTTTGGTTATATTTAGGTTTTTGTTCATATTTTTGGGGGGTTGTCTTTGCTTTTCCGTGTTCTTGTTTGTTACTTGTGCTTCTTAGTTTTTTAGGTTTTACTTTGCTTTGTTTATCTTTGGGTTCGTTATATTGGGGTCTTTGATTGTTTTGTGTTTTATTCTCCTTTTTTTAGTCTTGCTTGCTTGTTTTACTTGTTTGTGGATGTGTTAGGGTTTGTTACTTAGGATCTTACTTTTAGGCAGTACTTTTCTGTTTTGTTTGTTTTGTTACTTTTGGGTTCTTTCCGTCCGTCCTTTTCCTCTCTTCCTCGTCCTCACTCTTTTCTTATTTTCCTCTCACCTTTTACTTTCATTCGTATTGGCCTTCTCTATTTCCTGTCTTTCTCTCCTTACCTTTTTTTTTCTTAAATTCCTGTATTCCTCCCCCCTCTCTCTCTCTCTTCTCTCTCTCTCTCTCTCTTCTCTCCTCTCTCATCTCTTCTCTCTCTCTTCTCTCCTCTCTCTCTCTCTCTCTCTCTCTATCTTTCTCTCCTCTCCTCTTTCTTCTCTTCTTCTCTCTTCTCTCTCTCTTCTTCTCTCTCTCTACTCTCCTCTCTCTCTCTCGTCGTGCTTCCCTACCCTCGCATCCTCCCGCTCTGCTCTCCGTCATCTCTCTCTACACGCACACCAGCGCGCGCGCCAGGCGACGCACGGCACTCAGTCAGATCACTCCCTCCACTCACTCATCACTCAATCACTCATCACTCAGTCACATCACTCCTCACCTCACTGTAGAAGGTTCGTCACTCACTTCACACCACGTCACAACACACACACATAAGACCAAGCGTTCAACCACACACACATTACCACATGATCTACAACAACACGACCACATTTTCGCCTGATTTCCACAGATTCACTCTTATTCCAATTTTTTTTCTCTCGTCACTTTTCGATTCTCCCCTCTCCTCGCCTCTGGTCTCCCTCTCTCCCTCTCTCTCTTCTCACCCACCTCCTCCTCCTCTCGTTCCATTCATCTCCTCCCCTTCCTCTTCTCCCACACCTCTCTCTGAATACATGTAACTCTGGGACCTTGTTTCCGTGTTAGTAAAAGAAAAAAAGAAAAAGAAAGAAGAAGAAGGGAAGGCAGATAAGGAAGAAGAAAATAAAAGGAAAGAACAAGAAAAGAAAGAAGAAGAAAGAAAGAAGAAGAAGAAGAAGAAGAAAACAAGAGCAGAAAATTGCGACAGCGGAGGCAAGCGGACTCGCCACGTGCCTCGGTGCCAGAGTTCAAGAGTCTCGGATGCGGGGATTAAGCAAGGGCAATAAATCCAAGTTCTTGTTTTCTTTTGAACTCAATAACAACGTCAGTATCAGTATCAAGAACATCGTCATCGTCATCATCATTAACAACATCAACATCAGCACCACCGCTACCACTACTACCACCAACAACAGCAACAAAAATATCATCATCTTCATCAACTTCAACATCAACGTCAACATCAACACCATCACAATAATAACAACAACTTCAACTTCTACAACAACAAAATCATCAACACCAGCACCACTACCACCACCATTGACACGAACACCATCCAACAACAAATCAGCAACAATAAAAAAAACATCACCACTACCGCTACAGTACACACCACCTAACGCCAACAAGAAAAGACAACAACAACAACAAATCATCATCATCTATACATCATCATATATCATCATCCATCATCATCATCATTCATATCATCATCATAAACGACACCACACCTACACCACCACCACACAACAACAATCAACAACAA
>NW_020868306.1:788522-793522 GCF_003789085.1 Penaeus vannamei
AATTGTTATGACTCGAGTTATTCTATTTTTTTTTCTTTGTTTTCCGCCTTTGCCTTCTTCGTATTATTCATACATAAATAAACTCGTACCCAGATATTTTATCCCAATCTTTCTCTCATTCAAGTTTTGTGACGTGATACTAATTGTTATGAGTGCCTCTTCTTTTACGTTTTAGATTCAAGGATGCTCTATCGCTCTCCTTAGTCTCTTCTCCATCTTTCCATTCATAGAGTCGTTTGTATGGCTGCCAGTTAACCCACGCAGTAGTATTTTATTCCCCAAGGCCTCGGATTCTTTGTTGGGTGGTCAGCGTTTCAGCTATTAAAGTCCCCTACAAATGGAACAAGAGTGGCAGTCTAAATGTTTATTCAACCGCAGCTCTATGGCATGTTTTCTGCGTGATACCGGCATGATATGTTGATTCCTACGACCCTTATTCACATAGAATACTGCCAGCACTCGGTGACGTAAGTGAGGATTAGGTTTTATTAGGTTTATGTCTGATTAGGTCAGCGGGGGTGAGTGTCTGCCCCTTCCCGTGGCCTTCGCTGCGGCGGCGAGCCTTCGCGGCAGACGGTAATTAGCGATGGAGTTAAATTTTACGGCAGCCATTCATTCGGGGCTCTCGGGGAACGTGCCTTAGCTCGGGGTCCTGGGGCTTCCATCCGCCTCCTTCTTCTCTCTGTCTGTCTGTCTCAGTCTGTCTGTCCCCTCTCTCTCTCTCTCTCTCTCTCTCTCTCTCTCTCTCTCTCTCTCTCTCTCTCTCTCTCTCTCTCTCTCTCTCTCTCTCTCTCTTCTCTCTCTCTCTCTCTCTCTCTCTCTCTCTCTCTTCTCCTCCCCAGTCCTTTTTCCCTTACGTCTGGACCTTCAAGGAAGGCTCAGTCCACAGAGGGATTATCCCAGGCCAACTCTGTGGTGTGGCGGAACCTGGTGAATGGAGGGAGAAATAGGCCTCTCTCTCGCTCTGAAAGCTGGCGAGGAAAGTTTAAAATTGGAGGAATTCCCGCGTGTGAAATGCCTGTAGAAGGTGAGGAAATCACTGGCGTTAAATTTTAGGAATGTCTTTTTTCTTCTTTCACTCGAATCCGTGAAGGTGAATTGAGTTTTTGCTTTGTTTATCTTGGACTTGTCGGTTTACTTTAAACAGAATGGAAATGCTCCGGGTAGTGTGGTCGAGAGGACGATGTGTTCCCAGCCACTCGAAACGCACTTCCCTTGTTATTGTAATACGGTGTTTATCGTCGTTTTACTACACAGTAACAGTCTGGACCGTGTCTGTAACAGTAACGTGACGCTGCCGGCCGTCACGAGAGCCACTTGTTCTTGAAGAGTTCCCCAGACACTCGAGGAGGCACAAGGAGGCTGATGCCAGTTGGTGGCACTCGTCAAACTGGCACTCGTCAATCGGCTCATGTCGTCGGGGCTCGGCGCTACTTGGACTCGTAGGACTAACTCGTACATGGCGCGAGGAGGGGCGTTTTGTCGTGTTATGAAACAGTAGGGAGTGAATCATTGAATTTATTAAAGAGAAAGTGAATATTACATTCATCAGAAGCTGTCCAAAACGATTCAGTGACGTAAAAAGTGAAATATAGAAGTAATAAGAATAAATGAATAAAAGAGAAGCGATTACCTCATGCTTCATTATGAGAGAACGACCGGTATATCCTCTAAAAAAAATCACTTTTATTCAGTACGTTCCGCTAATTCCATGAGGCTTGAAAATCGGTTCGTGACCTTCGCTCCCTATCACGTTTTCGAAAAGGGAGGCCATTGATCCGGGGGGATGATGAGTGGCTCGAGTGTTTCTATTTTTATGCTCGAAATTAAATGGTGGAACTTTTGTATTGAGACTCGCAAGGGCTCGGAGTATATATCGTATTACGTGCATTATCCGCGTTAAATATTTAGGTATTTATCTGCTGGCTTGTTCGTGTGCATTTCTGTTTATGTGTGTGTAAGTACAGGATACGGGTTTAGTCTGTGTGCGAATGTTTAGGATACTGAGAAGCTGTAAAAAGCTACTACACAACAGCGTTAAAGTCCAGTCATATCTCAAGTTAAACTAGCATCATATTTATCATGTAACTCAATGTAAATAAAACTACAAAAAAAAAAAAAATGTGTAGTGTTACGTTTACTTGTAAATTTACATACAAGGCAAATTCTTGTTTGTAGCTATGTTGATACATAACTTTTTGAAAATCGTTGCTCCATTGCATCACGTTAAAGCACTTTTCCTTTTCTTTTTCCCTTTGTAAATTTGTCACGTGACTCAGTAACCAACGAAACGCAACTGAGGAAACATCGGCGAAGATGGACGCGTTTGCCATTCCTGGTGGGGTGTGAGGGGGTGGGGGTCTAAGGAGGGGGTGGGGAGGGAGGAAGGCGAAAGGAAGAATTTGCAAACCGAGAAGTAAGGGAGTGCGAAAAAAAAGAATTTTGCAAACCGAGAAGACGTCGGCCTTGGCTTCGGGTTCCTCTTCGCTGTCTCGCGCTTCTTGGAACCGCCGGCGTGACGAGATGCGCACATATATATGTATTATTTTTAGTGGTGCTTTTTTATCTTTATGATGTTTGTATATTCGTGCGTTAGTGTCTGTTTTCAGATTTTTACTCGTCTTTTTTATTCCTCCGGGCTTACATTACTTGGCCGTCCGCATGCCTTTCCCGGTGATTTGCTTACGCGGGGCAGGCATTTCCCCGAAGGCTCTAGCGCTGACCGCGAACAAATGAGAGAAGGGAAATTTTTCGCTTTCTTCCCACCCTTTCCCTTTTCACCTCGGAGGAACAGCTGGGTTCGAGGGGAAGAGAGAAAAGCCATTCCCTCCTTGCTCCTCCTCTCCCCTCACAGGCGCGGAAGGTTTTACGGATGAAGACATAACCGGCAAGACGGCCACGAAGCTCCTTACAATAAACGTCTTTATGGGTCATTTCAATGCGGGAGTGGACTTGCCAGTCGTGTGGACTTGCCCTGCGGGTGCTTGCCCTTCGTATGGACTTGCCCTTCGAGTGGACTTGCCCTTCGTATGGACTTGCCCTGCGAGTGGACTCCCCTTCTTGTGTTGCAGCGAGACTACATCCTGTTCTTGACGCCGTCTGTCAACGCGACTGCTGATAAATGTTTGCGTTTTGACGTTCGCTCGGATAACGTGCATTGTTGGGGAGGAGTTGTTTTGCTCGTAAAAAGGCTTCTTTCGCTGGATGCTTTGTTTATGTTCCCATTCATTTGCTGTGTTTACAGGTTTTTCAGACTGCTGTATCTCGAAAGAGAGTCGTTAAAGTAGCTTATTAGCCTTAGTTATTTTGACGTTTGCATTTAGCTGTGCTGACAACGGGGCCGTGGCGTTTCATGTGGTCCTCGTGTGAGTCCTTGCAGTCAAGGCTAGTTATCAGCGTATGTTGTCCATGAAACTTTTCTATTCATTTTTTAGTGCTGTGACTCATTGCATTTCCTTCTCTAAAGTTATTTTATTGAGGAAGATATATTTTCTGGGATAAGCCTTCTCTTTCTCCATTTTTTTTTATTCCCAGTGCGATTTTATTACCCTGTCCTATATCCTTCCTAGCGATCCGCTATTACTACGCGTTTTTTATGGGTTTGTGCATTTTTAAGATGGCCACTCGTCACTCTCGGCGGTCTCCGAGGCTCGTGTGGATGGCTGCTTGTGACTGCTCTCTGTCTGTCTGTTTGTCCTCTCTCTCTCTCTCTCTCTCTCTCTCTCTCTCTCTCTCTCTCTCTCTCTCTCTCTCTCTCTCTCTCTCTCTCTCTCTCTCTCCTCTCCTCTCTTCTCTCTCTCTCTCTCTCTCTCTCTCTCTCTCTCTCTCTCTCTCTCTTCTCTCTCTCTCTCTCTCTCTCTCTCTCTCTCTCTCTCTCTCTCTCCTCTCTCTCTCTCTCTCTCTCTCTCTCTCTCTCTCTCTCTCTCTCTCTCTCTCTCTCTCTCTCTCTCTTCTCTCTCTCTCTTCTCTCTCTCTCTCTTCTCTTCTCTCTCTCTTTCTCTCTCTCCTCTCTCTCTCTCCTCTCTTCCTCTCTCTCTCTCTCTCTCTCTCTCTCTCTCTCTCTCTCTCTCTCTCTCTCTCTCTCTCTCTCTCCTCTCTCTCTCCTCTCTCTCTCTCTCTCTCTCTCTCTCTCTCTCTCTTCTCTTCTTCTCTCTCTCTCTCTCTCTCTCTCTCTCTCTCTCTCTCTCTCTCTTCTCTCTCTCTCTCTCTCTCTCTCTCTCTCTCTTCTTCTCTCTCTCTCTCAAGCTATCCCAAACACGCTCCATGCAAATCCCATACTTACTCTCCCCCTTGTCCCTCCTAGTCTCTCCCTCCCCCCCCTCCGTTGCGACTAGTATATCAAATAACATTACATTCGTTTTAGCTTCACAAGGGCGACGACCCAGCGGCGCCATTATGCCTCGCAGCGATTTTATGATCACGCATTTGTTTCCATCTATTGTATGCGTTTTTATGATGTTTTTTTTGGGGGGAATCAGTCGAGGAGGGAGGGTGAATGGTGACGAGGAGGGGGGGGGAGGGAACGGTCAGTAGTGGGGTGGGGTGAACGGTCAGTGGTGTGGGGGGGGGTGAACGATCAGTAGCGAGGGGATGGGGGGGTCAATGGCAAGGGCGGGGTGGGGGGTAGGGATGAGGGGGAAGGTATGTTGATTCTCGCTTGAAAGTGAACGTAGTGTTTGTAAATGAAAGAGGAGGATGTTTGGTTTGGAATGGGCGACGTATTGTAGCCTTGTTTGTCGTTTCCTTTGCTTGATCAGTGTCGTCGGCCGCGTCGGAATTTGTTTTTGCTGTTGCCTGTGTCATGGAGACTATGACGATGATGGTGATAATGTTGATAAAAAAAAAAAGTATTAGGGATGCCAATATTGATGGAAGTGTTTTTGTCAATGGTGGGGTTGGTTGGTTATGAAACCATGATGTTTTTATTCATAATGGCATTGGTGATGATCATAGCAACACCATTTAGTAGTGATAAGAGTTGTGATGGTAATGATATTAAT
>NW_020868306.1:798522-803522 GCF_003789085.1 Penaeus vannamei
CGGGGAATAAATCATGCGTGGTCAAAATCTCAACAATTATATACTTATATGGCAAGCGATAATTTTTTTTTTCGTGGATGTTCATAAATTTGATTAAAAAGGACTTGACGAGACGTTGAAAATTAAGTTATCAGTTTGCTAGTTCGTACCTTAACTACACAGTAGATTGAAATAACGGTTAACGCGGCGCCATTTAGGAGTCAAGAATGGGACACGTTTGGCACGACGCCATCTTGCGAGAGGTTTTGGAGTATTTACCGCTCCCAATTTGTTATAACTTTAGGACATTGTAAGTCCCTTAACATCAGAAAGTTGGTAAAGAATGACATTAAAAGGAATATATGTTTTTTTTTTCTTGTTTGTGGTTCTATAAATAAAGATATGCCTATGTAAACAGATTTTTTTTCTTTTTTGCATATTTGGCTAAGATTATGTATGCGGATGTATATATTGTTTTCAGTGTAAACGTATTCCTTTTTTATTTTTTTTTTTTCGGGGGAGGGGGGGATTATATGACTATAATTGTTCGTGTGTACGCATGTATTCATTTGATTGCTTGTTTTTTATACGATAGATTGTGATTTGATTCGACAGTGAACAGCATCACCTAGTGCAGTGTTTGCAGCGCTCCGAGTGACGCATGCGGCGCGGCTCCCAAGGCCTTCCCGACCGCACACTACAAACTTAGAAACACACCGCAGGAATTGTGGACTGTGTCAATCTATATTTTAGGCAGAGTAGGTAAGATAATTGGCACACAGGTAATTCGCTCAGGGAAAGAATGGGCCAGAAATAAGGTTTTATTGGTATCGAATGGGTTGTGACAAATTGGGTAGGAGATATTGCAGCGAAATGTTGGGAGAACGTGACTGGCTCGTATTGCACCGAATTATGGCACGTCGAGATAATCTGCAAATATGTATGATTTCCGGAGTGAGATTTACACTTTTCAGATGACTCTGAGTTCGAATTTAATGCCTGATTTGGGTGATGATACTGAAGATGAGGTGGCATGCGCGCGCGTATACATATTATTGATAGATTTATATAAGTTTGAAGCCGAATTTTGGTGCAGTATGAAGCTGTAATCTCGACCATTCATTTTTATTCATTCATTAATCAGTAGGTAACTGATGCACTGTTTCTATTGGGGAAGAGGGAGGAAGGATGCAGACAGTGCTAGATGGAATAGGAGAAAGCGAGTGTTACTGATATGCCTTCGTGCATCAGGGTATTAGAACATTTTGTAGATTGGAAGATATGAGAAATGCCACTGAAAAAAAAATACAGAGAGAGAGAGAGAGGAGAGGAGAGGAGAGGAGAGGAGAAAGGGAGAGAGAGAAAGGGACAGAGACAGACAGAGAGAAACAGAGGAAGAGAAGGAGACCAACAGACACAGACAGACAGAAAAAGGAGGGAAGGAGATAGACACAACAACACTGACGCAGACAGAAGCAGCTACAGACACGCACACCGACGAAGATAATCGAAGCTGAAGAGGAAAAAAAATCAATAGCGCTTGCAATTGTCCTTGAGCTTCGCGCTTGTTAAGAACTCATTTCACGCAAATAACTATCCAGCCGAGGGGAGTCTGATTAGAAACCTGCCAGTAGTTTGAAATAAAAGCTCATGGCATCTCTTCGTTTGTCTTTGCGTTTCTTTAGAGTGAGTTTGAGGCTTCTGGTTGTTTGCTGGGTTGATGGGTGAATGTTGGTGGGCATCGTTACGTTGCGGTAGGTTTCGTGTGTTGTAATTTCGTATTGTTTTCTATTGTTTTCTCTCGTTGTGTTGTGGCACTTTTCGTGTATTGTCTTTTCGTATCGTTTTCTGTTCTTTTCTCCCCCCCCCCTCCATTTTCTCTGTTGTGGTAGTTTTCGTTTTCCAAACAACAGAATTTTCCCAAATTGCGTTGATATTTTGGGTGTGTGTTTATGATTGCAGTTTGCTTTGTTCTGCGTTTTTTTTTTTTTTTTTTTTTTTTTATATCAAAGACAATCTCTGTTGTGGGAATTTTGATGCATGGTGTTGTTTTGTGGTATTGTGCTCGTCGTTTTGCCATCAGTAAAGGAAGCGATGAAATTGGTCATTTTTAGACGTTTGTGAATATCATCTGTCAATCTTGTCAACACTTGTTTCGCGTAACAGGAAATTGCAGAAAAATATAATCACATTCATGATAAAATCACATTCACGATGACGCGTTTTAATACAACTCAAATCGCCAAATCAACGTTATTTCTCTCTTATTCAGTCTCAAGGTTACGCAGGCTCCTAATAGTAGTCCCCGACAAAACACGGCGCTCCTCCTCCTCGAAAATTGATCGAGTCGCTTCCCAGAGAATTCAAGTTGCGAACACGATTTTCGTTTTAAGTCCCCAAAATGATTGCGTTTTTTTTACCCGTCTTCCAATTTTCGTCGTGGAGGAAATATTAATAGCGAAGTAATTACATTTAGATAAGCGTCAGCTGATGTTGGAACTCGAAGCCAAAAAACAAAAAGGAAAAAGAAGAAAAAAAAAGGAATATATGTGGGAACAAAAGCTTTCTTGCTCCCTTCGAAAGATCGTAAACACATTCTCGAAAATTCGAAAATTCGTAAGTATCCGATTTTACGCAGCAGGAATGGGTACGTGACGGATTTGAACGATGGCGCAGGCGGGCAAAAGCGCAGTCCAATTCCTCGGTAATGTTGCAAGAAAAAATAAAAAGACGGAGACCGAGGTTAAAGCTACTTAAATAAGTTACCTTGAACTGTGCATAGTTGAAAGGGCAAGGGAGTAAAATCGGCAGTGACTCGATGGAACGCGAGAGAAAAAGTGTGTCCCAAAGAGGCGTGAGTTGATGAAAGGACATCACTCACACGGCTTTGCTACGGTTAGTGTAGAAGTTCATGGCTACGCAATTATCCAGATATAGATAAGTACATCTATTTCTTCTATTATGCGTTACACAACCTCTCGCATCATGATTTTCAGGGTCACTTTAGCGATGACAAATATCCCAAAATACAAGTCACTCTACACCGCCGGTATATATCGCCTCATCCCAGTTATTACAAAGATCATCTACGCGCCTGTCTGCTCTGGGCGTGACGTCATCCCTGCCGGGTCTGTTTCTGCGTTCAGCATTTTTTTCATTTTTGTTTTAGTAACGCTATCCAAGCACTTGTGATGAGAAGCAGAAGTGGAAAAGGGGTGTTGTGCTTGCAGCGGGGGTTTGTATGTACGTGCTCGTATTTGTGTGTGTGTGTGTGTGTGGATGAGTGTGGATGTATGTTTGTGTGTGTGTGTGTGTGTGTGTGTGTGTGTGTGTGTGTGTGTGTGTGTGTGTGTGTGTGTGTTTGTGTGTGTGTCTGCGTCTGGTCAATGTGTGCCTGTACGTGTATCTGTAAATATGTCTGTATTCCCGCGAGTGTCTGTGTGCTTCTTTCCCTAAGTGTGTATGTGTGCGTGAACGTACGTACGCAAGGATATGTACGATGGCTCACGCGTTTTGGGATCAAAGCCGCACCCACGAGCCCTGGTCCCTCGTCCGCCTCGCCGCCGAATTCCAGCCGCGGCGACACCAGCTCGTCCTCGATTTCGGGGCGGAGTGAAGGACAACCCGAGCTCAAGGCTTATCTCTCGAGGGTGACGTAGTGGGCCGCTCAAGCCGCGATGCTTGTCAGGACCTTGAAGTGTGAGCTTTCAGAGCCCTATCTCCTTTTTTTGGGATCTGTGTTTTTACGACTTTCATGTAATCGCACCTTTTCTCACGAGAGGTTTCTGATGAAGTGAAGACAGCTTGGATGTCGCGCGTTGGGTCTTGGCTTTAAAAAAGATGCTAATTTGCTTCTCTCCGTCTTTCCTTTCTTTCGTAATTTGCTTATTTTTTTCATTGACTTGTGACACGTTGAGCGATAATGAGTGATAAAAGTGCCAGAGTCACGTCAACAGTGTTTGTGCATTGTCGTCAGTCTTGTGTCGTGGGGGGGGGGTGGGGGTGGGGGGGTCGTGGGGCTGATGAGAGAAATTGTAAATGGGCGAGCGAGGGAAAGGTACGGAAAGCCCCGATTTCGGAAGGGGAGATCGAGCCAATTAGAATAGTTGCCAGTTACGTCTGTCTTTTCGTATTTATTTCGTACTTGCTTTGAACTTCGCTTTCAGGACGAAAATGTAAAAATGTGGGATACATGATGATACCGGGAAAATGTTTTAAAAGTTCCCTGAACGTTTAATTTTCGACGTTTATTCTCCAAGCCAAAGCGAGAACGTTTTCGCGTCATTTTCCCTTCTCGCTTTCCGCCCTCTGGAATAGTTCACTTTAAAAATGTATTCGACATCACGTTAGTGCCACCTACACGCTAAATTGAATCAGCGAATTCCAAAGCCTTTGCGAGTTTCCTCCGTGTGCTCCCGTTTCCCCCTCGTTTCCTTAAGAGCCGGAGGGGAGGACGAGGGGAAATTTATCCTCGAACTAGCCCCCCCCCCTCTCCTCTCCCCTCTCGCCTCTCCCCACCCAGCCTCCCTCGCCTGTGCTAACTCCCCCCCCCCCCATTTTTGGTCTGTCCCTTTGGGATTTCTCTCCCTGCTGCGCTCCCCCCGGTGTCTCCCCTCGACTGAAGACGGTTACTAGGGGGATGAGGAAGAGGGGAACGAGGGGTTTCTTTATATATTTTTTCCATTAGGATTTGTTCGTGAAAGTTATGAGGCTGTGTTGCCTTTCGCGGGGTTCATTTTTTTTCCTCCTGTTTCTCTCTCTCTTTCTCACTCTGCTCTCTCTCTCTCTCTCTCTCTCTCTCTCTCTCTCTCTCTCTCTCTCTCTCTCTCTCTCTCTCTCTCTCTCTCTCTCTCTCATCTCGCCTTCTCTCTCATCTCCCCTCTCTCTCCTCCCCTCTCTCTCTCCCCTCTCCCTCTCTCCCCTCCCTCCTCCCCTTCCCCCTCTCTTTCCCCTCCCTCCTCCCTCCCTCCCCTCCCTCCCCTCCCCTCCTCCCTCTCCCTCACACTCTATTCCCTTTCTCC
>NW_020868306.1:811022-816022 GCF_003789085.1 Penaeus vannamei
GGTTCTGATAGACAATGATTATGCTGATAAGATTAAGAAAGTAGTAGATGGGCGGATGCTGATGATAATAATATAGTAATAATGAAATGATAATTAATAATATTATTATTTATTATTTGTATATTATTGTTTATTATTTTTATATTTATTATTATTATTATTATTATTGTTATTATTACATCAATGAAAATGTTGATCCTAACAAAGTTATTAGTGAAAGTACTGACATAAGGATGAAAATAGTGACTAGAAACCTCGTTAATTTGTATGGATGCAGTTTCCTTTGTTTAGTGGCCAGTAACCATTTTCCCTTCTAACAAACAATTTTATTTTATATTTGTCTGTCTTGTCATGCGGTTTTATATATGCCATTTGGTAGATTCATCCACTCATCCACACATCCAGCACAGACCTCACCTCTGACGCAGCCACCCACGCAAATACCCACTTGTAGATCCGCCAGACAGTCTCTCCCGTCGATTCAGTTGCTCGTGTCTCTGTCAATTGCGGTGGATGTATGCGGGTGCTGAGGCTGTGTTGACGATGGGCCGCAGATTCTGCTGATATGTATTTGCAATTATGACGTGAAAGCAAGTGGATAATTAGATACAGAGACTCTTGTAAAGGATCGCTGTGGCCGACACGACCCACTGCACACACGCACACACACGTCTCGCTGAGTAGGACCCGCACATGGCCGCTAATGCACCCACATATGCTGCTTCTTCAGTAAGCCTATGGCGTTTTGTGGCAGAATTGGGGGAGTGTGCGTGAAGAACCAAGGAAGGTCCATCTGAAATTGCAAAATGGTATGAATCTAATTCGCGAATAGTCTTTTTTCGAGGGTAAAAGATAAGAGAAAAAATATCTTCGAAGATTGCTACTCAATTTAGAACTAATTTCGTTCTTGGGTCGGTTTCTTGTTTTCCCTCCCCCTCCGTCCCCCGACTGACATCTGGTGAGGATAAACAGAACCTGTCAAGTTACCTCCCCCTTCTCCTCGCCCCCTTGCTTCACTCTGACCGCCGTCACTGCCAGACGCTGCCAGAGCCACGTATCGCCAGCGGCACCATTCCTTGACCTTCGCGTTGATACGGAGGTATCGACAGGTCTTCGTTGTGATGTTGGTAATTCGATGCATCTGGAGGCACTGCTTGTTTGTTTCGTTTTATTTTTGTTATTTTAAGCTACAGTCGCTTCATTTGCCTTCATCGACTACTCATTTCTTCACGAAAGGGATCGGCTTTATTATCTGGTTTTGAATCGAGTATCAGTAGTACGTTTAAACTCGCAATCCTTTCTTTTCACTCCAGAGACCTGATGAGATCAGAGATGCGAGCGTTGCACAGTCAGGTGCAAAGTGCAAGGGAAGGGAGGAGGCTGCCGCGGCCGGGCCTGGATGCCGGGCGCGGAGAGAGAGAGGCGTTCGGGTCCGCCGTGGCTCCTGCACTTTCACATCCCGCGAGTTGCCGCCTAGATGATTGTGTTTTGCCGTCACTTCGTTTGACCCGAGATCAGATTGATGCTGGGTTCAGCGCAAGGCCCGGGTGCGATGAAGAGAACCTTAATTTCTTTCAAGCTCGTGTTCATTGCTCTCATTATAGGCATTTGGTTACGAGGAAAGCTTACAGCGAATTCCGCCTCGTCTGTAAGCGGATTAATGTCATCTGG
Source organism: Penaeus vannamei (assembly GCF_003789085.1). Lineage (NCBI taxonomy): Eukaryota > Metazoa > Arthropoda > Malacostraca > Decapoda > Penaeidae > Penaeus > Penaeus vannamei. The sequence goes on from NW_020868306.1 coordinate 812,694, forward strand.
TTTCTGGGAATTCCTCATGTTGGAGACAGATGAGCTGCATTATTGCCAGACGCAGCGATGAACATACATGGCTGCCAGAGTGCGTGGGATAGTGTTACTACGGCAGAGTGGGCGGAAGACCCTCCAGACGGGCGGGCCGGCGGTCGCGGTGGGACCGAGACATGCAGGGGGGGGGGCGGGGCGGGCTGGAGGGGGTGGGTGTCAACCTACTACTCCCCCTCCCCCGCTCTTCCCCAATCACCCTGGTCACTCCTCGCCGATTGGAACCATCTGGCTGATTCCACCTGGGAAAGAGGTTCCCGAAAGAGGCCTAAGTGTACTATTTTCCCCCACTCGATACGCCCTGTGGAAGGCAGTGAAAATGAGTGGCGTTTCGGACCCTAACAACCGTCGCCATAATCTTTCGGGTTTCTTGTTTCGCCCCAGACGCCGTGTGGTCCGGAGCTGCGTTATCCTTTTACGCTTTCTTCAACACGCCTAGCCTTGGGACGGCTTTCTATCGCGGAATAATTTCTCCCTTCGTTTTTCCCTTTTTTTCCTCCCCTTCTCGTGCCTCTTGGGCCACGCAACTCGAATCTATGGCTAACGAAAACGTGATCTCGAATATTCATACGACCCGATTTAGCGATAGTTGTTCCCGATGCGAACTCCTGACGCGAAACGAAACCACCGGGGCTAATTGGACAAGGAACGGCGAATAAGCACTTGGGTGAAGATATCGTCTGACCACTTAGCCAATTAACCCCCACTTGACCGCGCGGGGGAAAGGAGGGTCAATCTTTTATGTGTCAGAACGTGATTAATTAGGTATCCTGTGGGATGACATTACACTCTTCGGTGGCAGATCCTTCGCTCGGTTCCCCTGCTTTATAAGGACACTTGCCCCGTTACTCTAGACGTCTGGGAGGCTAGGATTACCATTAGTAAACACTGATTGTCTGGGGTGTCCAAGCAGTCTGTGGAGAAAATGTGGTTGTTCGTTGCCACGTCAGGAATGGGTAGAACATCAGGAAGAGTATTATTCTGTTTGTTTCGTCTCTTGCTTGCATAGTCTACAGAGGAAAATAGTCTGAAATGTACACGTTATATCGTCAAAGATACATCAAAACATTAAAACTCACATTATGCCATGTATATTTGTTTCGTCTCCTGCTTTTATACGTAGAAAAATTGTCTGGAATGTATACTGTATATCGATAAAAATACTCACAATAAAGCGATGAATTCCCATTTTTTTCCTCATACTCACACTCACTGCCTGGCGTATCCTCGTGGTGAATCCCCTTTCCCTCATTCATACTCACGTTTTCCGAGGAATCCTCACCGACCGAGATTGACTGTACACGCACTCGAATACCTCGTCAGAATTCATCCTCACACTCACTCACTCGCTGTCACGCACGCAAGCCTTGGTCTCCTCTCTACTATTGGCTTTTTTTCCCTTTCAGACATGCCAGTGTTTTTTTTTCTTCCCCTTCGCCTGTCATCGTGTTTTCGTATTTCCTTTTTCAGCCTCTTTGTTTGGTTGTTTTTTTCTCTCTCTCTCTTTGTCTTCTTTTTCCTCTCTGTTCTCAGTTTCTCTCTCTCTCTCTCTCTCTCTCTCTCCTCTCTCTCTCTCTCTCTCTCTCTCTCTCTCTCTCTCTCTCTCTCTCTCTCTCTCTCTCTCTCTCTAGTCTCTCGCGTGTGCGGGCGAGCTTCTGTGTTGGCAAGCATTTTATCATATTTTTATCTCATTCATAATACCTTTCATTCTTAAACACACACACACACACACACACACACACACACACACACACACACACACACACACACACACACACACACACACACACACACACACACAACAACACACACACACACACAAAGACGTGAGTGAGTGAGTGAGTGAGTGAGTGAGAGAGAGAGAGAGAGAAGAGAGAGAGAGAGAGAGAGAGAGAGGAGAGAGAGAGAGAGAGAGAGAGAGAGAGAGAGAGAGGGAGAAAGAAAAAAAGAATAAAAGAAAGAGAGAAGAGAGAAAGAAAAAAAAGAAAGGGGAGGAGAGAAAGTAGTTACGTCAACACAGTTGCACAAAGCAAGTGCGCGGGGATCGTGTTTGTCCTCATGATAACACTATTTACTCGGGGTATTAGGGCGCGGGTGTTGTGTGCGCGGGACAACAATCTCCGTGAGTACACTGTCGGGGTGAGACCTTCCTCCCACGCCCGGGCTGCCGCTGTTTGCTGATTGGGAATGTTGGGAAACATGCAGACGCACTCGGAAACGCGCGCGGATATACAGACGCACTCGCATACGGACACGCACTCGCACGCACGCACACACGTACGCACACACACATACACACACACACACACACACACACACACACACACACACAACACACATACACACACACACATACACATACATAAAGTCAGATGCAACTTATATCTCCTTGCCGTCCTATTAATGTTCTTTCTGTAATCAAATCTGCATGCCTGTGTTGCATCCGGATTGTTGTTTTAAGTTTCGCGACGCCATTTTGTTTCTTCGGCCCTTTTTTGCTCATATTCATATCTTACGAATTTTCTGACACGGCTTCCATCTTATAAACATGATGACAGCATCCTTCAACTTTTTAAAAGAAATCTCAGAAATATTCCTTAGACGGGAACTGGTTTTATTCCCACACACACATTGCATGTAGGAGTCACTGTAGCGTGAAATTAGAAAGGAATTTTTATAACGTAGACATTATGTTATGCCTGCCATATCTTTGGCTTAACCCTCTCCTTTTCTTTCGTTTCAGGTAAGATCCGGCCCTTTGATGTACCTATGTAGAGCGGCGTGTGTTGTAATAGGTAAGTCACGGTCAAAATTCTAGTCAAACCTGTTCCGAATTCCATTTCGAAAACTCGCTTAATACCACAGATTCGGAACTTCAATTCAAGACTTTTGTCCGTCACTGTACATTTGCAGGGAAAGGAACAATCCGAAATTACTGTAATACTTCGAAGCTCCTTCACGTTGGTACATTAAGGGTTGTGTTATTAGATGTATATTTTAGGATTTGTTATGAAATGCACAAATGGCCATGCTGATGACAACTATACACCGATTCAGATTCAAACCTGAAAAATTTTAAACTCCTTTAATTCATGACTAACTAAACTTGTGAGTGATTTACATTAGGCCCACAAATGTCTCCATGGTCTCATTTATATTTGCCATATTGTTTGTTTTTCTTAACCTAATCTAACCTTAAATGTGTGTACCGCGACCGAAAGAATTGCACCCCTTAACAAAACCCAGCGCCAAAATGGATGATACTAGTTTACACAGAGTCCGCCCGC
>NW_020868306.1:826022-828522 GCF_003789085.1 Penaeus vannamei
CTGTGGCCCGGCGCTGAACGGGTTGATGACCCTGGATCGGCCATCTCCCCGGGTCAGATGAGCCGATATTGATCTGGGTCACGGAGGGCGAAGGGCTGGGTCGGGGCAGGAGGGGAGATGGCGAGGGGAGCGAAATTGATAATAGTTTATAGGGGTAATGATGGCGATGGGACTGGTCACGTGATTATTATGGTACAGTATTGATGATCATGGAAGTTGCAGCGGTGATAAGGAGAGTGCTTACACCAATTGATTTTAATTATCATATATTAATCGTGTATTTTCCAAAACACATACACACACGCGCGCGCGCGCGCGTGTGTGTGTGTATGTATGCATGTGCGTGCGGGCGCACGTGTTATATGGTAATGTAATATGATGCAATTATATACGATATAGTATGATGTGAAATAACATTATATACAGTGAGTTCTCACGTGCAACAAACAAAATCATGCGAGTTCAGCAAATCCACTCGAATGCAGCTGCATAGAAAACGGGGAAGGTCGATAAGTTCTGGATGAGTAACTTATGTAATTATGAGAACGTGTAGGCTTTAATTCGTGTGGATGAATAGAAGATTGGGGTTAGGGTGATGAGCTTACCGTATGGCGAGGGTGACCCCAGGAAGCTCTTCTGAGGTCAGGGTCACATGGGGTCGCGCTTCTTCAAACTTCCGCTAAGGATATATGCTATAGGGTTAGAGGCTAGGAGGATGTGGTGGCGAGGAGGAACTACAGGGAATAGAGGTGAGATAAAAGAAAAAAATATATAAGAGGGATGTCAGATATATTAAATGAATTAAAAGAGAAAGCGGAGACATTTTATAAAAGAGAACAAGAACAGAATATTTTGAAAACGTAATAGAATCCTAACATCAAACACAAAACTTGTAAAACATCTACAGATAACCCATTTTTTCCAAATGAAACTAAACCAAATGTAAATGAACACGAAACAAACATCTAAGCCACTATAAAAGAAAAAAAAGAAAAAGAAAAATGAGAGAGGCCGGGTCCAAAACTTACACACGAACGCGCCAAACAGTAGTAAATGACTCACCCTGAGGCGATTGTTTTGGCGGGCGATTACAGCCGATGTCACGGAGTTAAATGGCTCCTCTAACTGTTTATCATCGAGTCCTTATCCCGAGGTGTTGGTCGAACAGTGCTTTGGAAGGCCTGGTAGATGGCTGATAGATGGCTGTTCGGTGAAGGGGAGGGAGGGAGGATGGAGCGCGGTGGTGTCTTGTGAGGAAAGATGCTGTCGTGTGTAATATTTAGATTTCTAGGATGGCTTCGTCTCTAGTTTAATTGGTTTTATGAAATTAATAAGCCTAGACAGGCAAATAACCATTTACTGAGATAGATAGAGAGGGAGGGATATGGAGGGAGGGAGGGATGGAGAGAGAGAGAGAGAGAGAGAGAGAGAGAGAGAGAGAGAGAGAGAGAGAGAGAGAGAGAGAGAGAGAGAGAGATGATAGAGAGAGAGAGATGATAGAGAAAGAGAGATGATAGAGAGAGAGAGAGAGAGAGAGAAGAAGAGAGAGAAGAGAGAGAGAGAGAGAGAGAGAGAGAAAGGTGAGGAATAGAAAAAATAAGTGAGGGAGAGTGAGTGAGACAAAGAGAGTGAGGGCTGGAGAAGGGGTGAAGGAGAGGGAGAGGGAAGGGGGCGAGAGAGCCGAAGCGCAGAGAAGAGCAATCAAGACTAACAGATGTCGAGCTGGAAATTAGATTTACCACCGAAATTTGCTCCTCGATAATTAAGCATTGTATCCATGTCAGCGCCATTAAGGTAATGGTTTTCGCCATCGTTATCGGCGCGCGCGGGAGAAAGGAAAATAACGGGGAATGATTATCCATCGCCGGGGTTTGATTCCGCATTAATTGATTAGGGTTCAGCGGGGGCGTCCGGGAATCGACCGCTCTTCACGTGAAAGATGCACCAAGTCGATGCGAAAGAAGGACATGATTGAGGGATTATATATGTAAGGAGGCATAGGTGCGAAAGCCGGTAGGAAGGAGGTGAATAACTGAGACATTATGTAAGTAGATTTGAGTGTTCCTCTATTTATTTATTTGTTTATTTTATTTATTTATTTTCTTTTCTTTTGGGGGGTTTATTTATTTATTTATTTATTTATTTATTTATTTTTTGAGTGGGGTTACAGGGCTTGTCACATAAGGTCTCAGCTCTTCACTGACCTTTTGGCAAGTCCTTTTTTTCTCTGTTTTGTGTGTTTAGATTTTATTTTTTAAGCCAGTAAATAAACGTGAATCGTAGGGACAGGTCGGGTTTATTGAGACAGTGAACATTTTTTCACTCTGCTTGTGGATGTGTTCGTGTGTGGGTGTTTGTGTGTTTTTCTTTCATCTTTGAAGGGGGAAATCTTCGTTTTTCTTGGGTGTTTTCTACTCTGTTGGGTGTTCGGAATTCTTCGTTTGTTAATGCGATTCGCGTGTGTACTTTTCCTTCATTCACGGAGACGCCAAATGCAAAT
>NW_020868306.1:838522-843522 GCF_003789085.1 Penaeus vannamei
TTCCGATCTCTATAAAAACTATTATTATGAATTATGATTTGTTTTCTTCATTTTTCTAGATTTATTGATATGCTCATGTAAGTTCATCTATTATTTGTGTTGAGTGTTTTTATTATTTCCATTGATTGCTGACTACTGGCTTCCTTTTATTACCTGCTTAGCCTTGGATGATGTTTATTTTTTCGTTTCGTTAACCTTCGTGTAAAAAATGCAAAACGCCCATTTATATGCGCTGACGTTGAAGTCGTGACCCGAAGAGGGATTGTGACTCTCCTGCGCTTCTGATTATCTTCTGATGCTCCTTCTATTCCTCCATTTGCTGCTGCTCCTGTCCCCGTTTACTTTTGTCCTCATGCCTCCTTCCCTTCCTCTTCCTCCAACGTCTTCTTCTCTTGCTCTTCTTCCTTCTCTTACTCTTCCCTTCCTTCCCCTCCCCTCCTCTTCATCATCTTCTTCTTCTTCATTCTCCTCCTCCTTCTTCTCTCCCTCCTTACATCCATTCCTTCTCTTTCTCCTCTGCCTTGCATCCATTCCTCCTCCCCCTCCTTACATCAATTCTTCCTCCTTCTTCCTCTCCTCCTCTTTACATCATTCCTCCTCCTTTCCCTCCTTACATCCATTCCTCCTCCCCCTCCCCCTCCTCTTCCTTACACCCCTTCCTCCTCAATAACTTCCCCAAACATCCTGTGCGTTTAATTGTTGTAATTAATTGTTAATAGGCTGTCGTGCCCTCGGAGCCGCTGCTTAATGGGCTCCGTGTACAATCAGACTGAACAGTTGGCGCACGTCGAGGGAGGATGACAACTTTCTGTTTTATGGCACCCGGTGGAAAGGGGGGGCGGGTGGAGGGGGGGAGGGAGGGAAGGGGAGGGGATAGGGCGAGGGAAGGGGACGGGGAGGGGGGGAGATTCAGGTGTCGTTTAGGGGGGGTTTTGTTTGCGTTTTTGGTTTTGTCTCTTGTTTCGGTTCTTCTGTTTTTTCTTTTCTTTTCTCTTTTTCTCTTTTCTTTCTCTTCTTCTTCTCTTCTCTCTCTCTCTCTTCTCTTCTCTCTCTCTCTCTCTCTCTCTCTCTCTCTCTCTCTCTCTCTCTCTCTCTCTCTCTCTCTCTCTCTCTCTCTCTCTCTCTCTCTCTCGCTCTCTCTCGCTCTCTCTCTCTCTCTCTCTCTCTCTCTCTCCTCTCTCTCTCTCTCTCTTCTCTCTCTCTCTCTCTTCTCTCTCTCTCTCTCTCTCTCTCCTCTCTCTCTCTCTCTCTCTCTCTCTCTCTTCTCTCTCTCTCTCTCTCTCTCTCTCTCTCTCTCTCTCTCTCTCTCTCTCTCTCCTTCCTTCTTTCTCTTTTTCCCTCTCCCTCTCCCATTCCTTCCCCCGTCCCTATCTCTCTCTCTCTTATAATCCCCTATTCATAAACTCGTGTGGTTCACTCTATAACAATGAATAATATTGACCTATTCCTTTTTTATCTGTTGTAATGACCTTCCTTTTACGTTTCTAAGAAAGGTCATTTGTTGCTAGCTTTCGATTCTCTTAAGATACGGCGGCCGTTTTATCGTTTTATGACACAGGTAGGCCCCCGCGTCCGTGTTTCCTCGTAGCGACAGTAAGGTGGGGGGCACGCGCCAAGGTCACGCACGGAACGGAACGGTTAGGCGCCAAAACACGTGCGCTGGATTCTTGAATATATATATTTTTTTCTTTTACTGTACATATCATTATTTTTTGTCTTTGGTTATTATTATACTTACGATTGTTTATTATGTTTTTTTTTCTGATATCCTCGTTTAGGTTTTGTACTTTATTATTTTCTTTCAGTGATGTCCAGTTTTTTTGGGGGTCATGTACTTTAATCTTCTCTTATACTTGCAATCTCATTTTTGGATGTATTATTATCCAACCTTATTCATCTATATGATATCCCCCCTACGAAATACGAAACTCCTGTAACCGGAAACACGCAAAGAGAGGGAGAAGGAGAAGGAAGAGGGGAGGAAAGGGTGAAGGAAGAGTGAGTGACACAAGGGTGGGCCAACTCTCCCCCACCCCCTTCTAAGACACCGCCCCCCCTCCCACCTCCCCCTCCCAGCCGTCGCCGTCGGAGAGAGAGTGTCATAATGTGTTGGTGATTATAGGGACTTCCCCTTAGGCATTCGAGGGGGAGGAAGAGGGGAGAGGGGGTAGGGGGAAGGGAAGGGAAAAGGGAGGGAGGGGAGGAAGAGGGAAGGGGAAAAGGGGTAGGAAGGGGAAAGGGGGAAAGGAAGGAAGGGGAGAGGAGAAGGGGAGAAGGGGGAGAGCAATAAGGCAGAGAGGGATAAGTGCAGAAGGGGAAAGAGGGGTAAAGGAGGAGACAGAAGAAGAACGGGTTAAAGAGGAGGAGGGAGAAAAGGGGCGATGCGTGAGAAATGAAGAGGAAGGGGAAAGAGGGGAGGAGAGAAGGGGGAAATGGCGTTTGATGGACGTATTAAGGCGGCAGTCAAGAGTAATCTGTCAACAATGGGCGAGGCGGCATCGCTGTCTCTTTTGTATAGTTTTGTATATGTATTTGTACTATGTATAATGTTGAGTTGAGTGAGTTGTGTGTGTGTGTGTGTGTGTGTGTGTGTGTGTGGTGTGTGTGTGTGTGTGTGTGTGTGTGTGTGTGTGTGTGTGTGTGTGTGTGGTGTGTTGCTCCTATGTTTCCGAATTACACGTGCAAAGGACATAATTGATAAGCAATCCCATCTATTTCAGGTACGTGTTGTGTGGCGAAGGTGCCCGTGCCTCACCGTTATCTCGTGAGTAAAATTCAACCTCTGAGTTTATGCCTTTGCAATTGTGTGATATGGCTTTGTAATTACAAGATATCATCTACAATTATTTTATTAAATAGATCAAGCAGTCGTAACGACCCCCCCCCCCATCTCACCCCGTTTTTCGCGTTGTGGGAGCGGAAGGCGACCCTCTTCTTCGGGAGGGTAACATGACCTTCGTGGCCCGGACATGACCTGGTCTGACCTCTTGAGAACATCCCCCCCCCATCCTCATTTCTTCGTGGTGGTGACGTCACAGTCAGTTTAAAGGATGGTGTTACGCCATCAGTACGTTTGCGCCATTTTATCTTTTACTTCTCTCTTCGATAATTTTGAAATTTGTTTTATGTATCTTTGGATTTTTTTTCTTCTTTTACTGCTTTCTTTCGATAATGTTGAAATGTGTTTTATGTATCTTCTGCATTTTTTTAACCGATGTAGAAGAATTCTTGTTTTATCCGGATAATGTGTTCTGATTATGTTTATGTGTCAGTTCGCTTCTCTTAAGTCAATCCAACTCCCTTAGATTCACGTTGGCGTCAGTTCAGCTTGAGTGATGGCGGACATTTGGTAACTTTTCTGGAAATATCCGACTTTGGTCAGAATCGAGGGGAGTGGGTTAGGGATTATACCTAACTGCGCACTGTGATTACTCGTGTGCGTTGACTTTATATATATGCTGTAATTAAACTGATGTATTAGTGCAATGCGTAATTCATTAAGAAGTGATACTAGTAAAGCTGCAACGAAGTATGTTTTTGTTTCCTATTCAAATTATTATTGTCACTTTTATTAGATGTAATAAGGATTATGATGATGAATATCATAATGAGGATGATTATAATGATAATTGTGATATTGATGATGGTGTTCCTCATTGCGACAGTCGTCATGGAAATAATCGAATAATGATAATAATGGCAATAGTAATAACAATTATTATTATCATCATCATCATCACCACCACCACCATCACCAACATCATCTTTATTATTATCAACATCACCATCACCATCATTATTATCATCCTCATCATTATTTTCATCATCATCACCATCATCATCATTATTATCATTATCATCATCACCATCACAATCATTATTATCGCAATGATCACTTGGAGCTGCACAAAAAGAAAGTAAAAAGGAAGAGTGAATCAGGTGTTGCGATTCCTGCCGCAGGAGGACCCAGCCCCTCGACCGTCCTCCGCTTGTCTCGTCCTTGAGGCAGTGACCCTCGACGCCGAGCCTCTGGCTGTGTCGTCCTCCAGCGCTAATCATGACTCACGGCGCCCTTGGCTTGATTGACCGCAAATATGCTGAATGTTACGTAAAGAGAGCATTTGGACTTCAGCCCAAATGTTGCCTCGTTCACTGGCTTTGCTTTTATGGCTAAAGGAACACACACAGATTTGCCCTTTTTGCCGGATCAGTCTCTGAAATTTGATTTATTGTAGAAAATACTTATTGGCAGTGTTGTAGCGTAGAGCTGTAAGCTTGGATATGCGTCACATGGCTGCTAGCAAACATTTTTCCACGCTAGTAAGGTGAAGACGGGTCTTGAAGGTGAAGCAAGATGGATGATGCGAAGCCGTGTTCTGATGGTGGCTGATGAGCCCCGCCATCCATGCATAATGGATGACCACCGACGGCTGCCACATGGCAGCGGCACTGTCGTTCGTGAGTTCCGTTCGTGTGAGGAGGCGTCGCGGGTGCTGTTGGCGTTCGTGCGTGACCGCATCTGCCGACCTTGACCTCGACTCCGTTCACGCAATCGCTTCTGCCGTTGGATCGTATTTTATGCTTTTACAATTTCCGCAGACCGTTGGGTTTATTCAGAGTACATATTGCCTTTCTTTTATAACAAGCCGTAGCGGAATAACGCCATCTTTACATTGAGTCACTGATATCCGAAGCAAGTCATTATTTGAATAGTGTTCGTATCTCCACAACCTCCATACTGCGCCGTCTGCCTCTTGTCGTTGGCATCTGTTTTATTACGTCATTCACAAGACCAAATTACGAACCAGACAGCGTGCATGACAAGAAGCAAGACCTGCTCTTCCATAGCACGTCGCCAGGATCCGCACAGCCGTCAATACCACATCCTCTCGGCCTCTGCTCTCGCATACCGCAGCCTTCCCGCTCTTCGTCGCCCGTGCTTGGTCTCCCCGCTTCCCTCACCCCCACGCCGCCCACACCTCATCACCTTCCACGCCCGC
>NW_020868306.1:853522-898522 GCF_003789085.1 Penaeus vannamei
AAAATTGTTCTAACTGTTGACGGGCCTCGCGCAGCCGCTCATTGTCAGATCATTACTTAAATGGCACTCAAGTTCCTCTCACAATGCGGCCTAAGATGATTTGAGATCGTTTTTCCAATTTCTTTCTTCATCCGTCATTTCAAGCAATCAAGATGGTATCTCGAGATTGACAGCTTTTAAGTTAATTTGTTGTTTTTTGCATGTTTTTCTTGTTCTCACACCAAAGTTTCAAGTTGTAGATTCTAAACTTTTTTTTACGCAATCACACAGGCGCGCGCACCACACGCACACGCACACACATACACACACACACACAACACCACACACACACCACACACACACCACACACACACACACACACACACACACACACACACACACAACACACACAACACAACGCGAAATGACGAGCGAAAATGACGGCGCCTTTTCCTTCTTTCCATTTCCCCGCTTGAATTCCTCTGATTTGCTCTTATGAGGATGATACGGGTTGGAGTTGCTGGGGGGGCTTGGGGCTTGGGTTGTGAATCCGTTGTGTGATGTTTGTTTTCTTTTGGTTTTATTCTGGTGTCTTTTATTGTCATTATTGTTCTCATACTGCTTCAGTTTTGTTCTTTTCTTTCCTTTTCTTCATCTTTTTTTTCGTTTGTTCTATCGTCTTCGTCATCTTTTATTCTTTTTTTTCTTCATCCTTTGTTCTTGAATTTTCTGTCTTTCTTTTTTCTATTTCTCCACGTACTATATATTTTTTATTATTAGTTTTTTTTATTATTTGCTTTATTTATCGCACGTTTTCTGCGTGTTGTGCCGTGCGTACGATGTACAGTTCTGTCAGAATGTATTTAAAACAACTACATTCACATCGCAGGGAGGACATTCTTACGGCGTCACTTTTGCTTCAGTCACATGATTCCGCGATTGTTAGAAATTAGAACTGATTGCCTAACGCAATCGACGAAGAACAAGTGAAATTGAGTGCGCAAGAAGTCACGAGATTTAACACATATGATCACACAGGACAAAGTTGATGGTTGGGAAAGAATGACATGACAGAACGAGGGAAGGAAGGAAGGTGGTAGGGAAGGAGGGAGGGGGTGGGTGGAAGGGAGGAAGGAGAGTGAGGAAGGAGGGAAGGAAGGGAGAGGGGGAGAGTGAGGGAAGGGAGGGAGGAAAGGAGAGAGCTAGGGATGGATGGAGGAGTGAGACAGAGATGGACAAACGGACAGAGAATGAAAGAAAGATAGGAGAAAGGCAGAAGCTTAAAGAATCTTTTACAAACCATCCATTCCGCTGCATTTCAAGAGAACAATGCAGTCTATTTGAAATTACAGAGATGTTTCCATTGCCATCCCGGTAAAATAGCATCGACATGGAAGACTGAAAGGTAAAGTTTATTTGTTGCAGTCCGTCAGTCAGGGAGATAGAAAGTGGTCTGGCATTCTCCCCTCAGCTGACCTGGCATTTCCCCCCTGAGTTTCGTGTTGTTTTCTTTTTATTTTACGTATTTCCCCCACTTTTGTTTCATGCGCTTTCTCTGCGAGGAATGTGTGATTGAAGAGCGAGGATGTTACATGACCTGAAACGAACATTCTTTCGCCTGTGCAAAAAGACTGGCGGAAGAAATTAAGACTTCAATAAGGTCAAAAACCTCCACTGCACAGAGTTTGGCGTGAGTTCTGCCAGTGGGCTTGGATAGACAGACAGAGAGACAAACAGAAACAGACAAACACAGAGAAAGGGAGGAAAGGAGACAGACAGAGACAGAGAGAGAGTGAGAGAAAGAGGGGGGGCGAGGGCAGACAAACGGGACCAACAAGTAGGCAGATAACCAGACAAGCATAGGATCATGTCGGCAAGCAAGTACAAAGCAAACGCAGTAAACGCAGATTATACGCTGACTAGTTTTTCGCACCTGAGTATAAAAAGGAAAGTAGAAGCATGTTGTGAATCCAGTGGAACAGGTGTTGGATGTACCTGCCTCCCCACCTGCTCTCCTCCTCCTCCCCCTCCCTTTATGCCGCTTGCAACTCATGCTGATAACATGCATACTTTCTTTTTGTGCATTTTATTAGCTAATTAGAGCGGCCACCTGTTCGAATCTAGTGATTTGCAGTCGTGTCATGTTAACAGAGATTTATCGGGGGAATTCGCAGGGTCCGCCATATTCCCCCGTTTCTTTTTCTTAATTTTACGTTGTTGCCGAGTCACACTCTATATAAGGTGGGCGAGGATGAGGAAAGGTCATGATAAGCGAGGCCCCGGGACCCTCCTGATCGTATCTCACATCTGCTCTGGAGGTGATTGCAGGTCGAGAGGCTTCTGGTACGACCTTTGGGGTGGTTTATGACAGCGTCTCCGGCAGGCTGTGGTGGCCGGGGTTGTGACCACCAATGCCACGTTGCAATTGCAGTCTCGGGGTCTCGTAATAGTCTGATGGGCCACCCGATTAGCCGCATATGAGGGGTGGGTATGGGTACTCAGGAGATCATTAACGAGGGTATTGCGAGGTGCTGTATCTCCCGATGGGCTCTGCCGGTACGCTGAGTACACGCTAAGTTAACCGGCGTTTATAGTTGACTTGTAATCTCGTTCCGGAGATTCGTGGACTTGATTCGGACTCGTTTGCTTGTTCTGCCGAGCGAACAGGAAGCTCCTGCAGGGAAGTGGGAGGGAGGAGGGAGGCGGGATGTAAATGCGGTAGCGTAGTCAAGGCGGTTTCCATATCCGAGTGTGATCTTGGTGTATGACAGCTTGCTGAAGATTATCATGGTAACTAAGTTCTTTATCTTTTTCTCCGGTATCGGATTTTATAAAGCAAATTGAGTGACGGATATTACCAATATAAATCATGTATTTGACACTAAACTCTTCCTTATTGTTGTCACAACATCGATGCCAATCTTTCAACTTCAGATTAAGAGGGAACCTTTAAATTCTAGAGACCCTAGATTCTAAAAAATGTGTTATTATTAGAAATTGATATCGAGAAGTAGAGCCTTAAAAAGGATTTATGGCCCAGTTAAGAAAAGGTTCAATGTGATTGGACTAAAATGGTAAATAGCGAATACAAGGAAGCCTCGACTGAAATCTACTATCAGAGCAACAGCGATATTAAAACAGGTCTTGTCAGTCTGATCTTTTTTTCTAGTTTTATAGCTTGGAGAGGACTCCGATAAGGATGACAGGTGTTGCACAGAATGGATGATAAATAGATGGAGCAAAGCAGACTTCCTTGAATAGAACAAAACGGGAATGGAGTGGGCACATGTCGACAGGTGATTGACAGGTGGTGGATGGAGATTGGAGCGATAAGCTACAGGGCCTTGTTATCTGGCAGATCCCTATCACTCCTGCGCTGAGGAGGTTGGAGGTAAAGGCCTCTCCTGTTTTTATTAGTATATGAGAGCCTTGATAATGCAGTCGTATTTCACGCCAGTGTAAATGCAGTGGTCTACGGTTTGCGGTACACACACACACACACACACACACACACACACACACACACACACACACACACACACACACACACACACACACACACACACACACACACACACACACACACACACACACACACACACACTGTGTGTGTGTGTGCATGTTTGTGTGGATGCATATAATCGATCCATAAACACCGCCGATATCAGCAAGGATCATGTTTAATGGTGATCAAGTAGCAACGGGACCAGATGCACGTATCCGCTCAATAAAAAGAACTTTCTCCTCTTATGGAAGTAAGGAAGTCACCCCGGAGTCTCAAGGAGGCCCGGGTCGCTACAGTACTTCCACGCGCGGACACTCGTACTTGCACCTGTCGCGCGGGTTCCTTGGGCTCCCGCAGGCGTCAGTGTTGTTCGATCGCTTGTCACAGGAAGTGGATGGAGGGATCTTCAGCTTGATAAATGCTTCTTGCGTTTGGCTGGAGGCCGCGTTTGTTTTTTATCGATGGAGGGGTGGGGTGGGGGTGGGGGGAGGCTGAGCGCTGCGACGTCATCGGGAGGTCGTGACGAGAGGCCACTTGATGCTGTCAGACGAGAGGCGTCAGGCAAGAGGAGGAACAAGAGCGCACAGAAGCTTCTCTTTAAGGGAGAGGCGGGCGGGGAGCCTTCCTGACGGAGGGTTGGATGCCGAGGGAGGGTCGGCCGGCGAGACTTGAATCGGCGATGAGAAGGGGTGATTGGGGGGGGGGCGGACGGATTTTCCTGGAGGATTCCGAATTTCGTGGCTTTTTTGTTTTGATCTTGCTTGCTACGAACAAGGGAGAAGTAGCAGACCCCCCCCTCTCTCTCTCTCTCTCTCTCTCTCTCTCTCTCTCTCTCTATATATATATATATATATATATATATATATATATATATATATATATATATATATAATGTATGTATGTGTATGTATATATATATTAGGCACATACACACATACATTCATATACATATACAGTACACACATATACATTTATATACGTATGTATACACATTCATATATTATATATATATATATATATATATATATATATATATTAATATATATATATATATATATATATATATATGTATATATGTATATATGTATATATATATATGTATATGTATATGTATATGTATATGTATATGTATATATATATATATATATAATATATATATATATATATATTATATATATATATATATAATATATATATATATATATTATATATATATATATATATATATATATATATATATATGTATATGTATGTATGTATGCTAGATATGCAGGTTTACACTGTACACACGCACACAGTATGTGTGTTCGAGCCCATCTCTCTCGTTGCCTCGCTGAAGTTTATGCGAAGCATTTCAGCGCTACGCCGAGGCCCCCCCCCCCAGTCCCTCTCAGCCACATCCGCTTCTCCGCAAACAAAGCGTCCGCAGATTCGCGGGACGGCTGCTTGTGCTCGCCTCGCCAGGAACATTTCGCGCTCGTGCAACGCCACTGTGGCTGTTGTTACGTGATCCTCTGCAGGACCGTCGCACGCCGCGGTTACGCACAAGAACGCACGCACACTCACATGCGCAGGATTCTAGATCACGTCGTCTGTGTCACTCATTCAAGCTGCAGACTGAACATGTACGTGAACGCACGCGAGCACGCACGCACACACACACACACACACACACACACACACACACACACACACACACACACACAACACACACACACACACACACACATACACACACACACACACACACACACACACACACACACACACACACACACACACACACACACACACACACATACACATACATACATACATACATACATACCACCCACCCACCCACCTATACCCCCCCCTCCCCACATACAGACGGATTTACGCACATGGCCTTGGTGTTTGTTTCCGGTCCGTGCAAGGAAGTGTCGCCTGGAGGGAGGACCTACAAGTGGCCAGATTCCTCGTCCGAACTTGCAGGATTAAGGAAGATGGTGAGAAGTTGGTGATTATGATGGTGGAAATAATAATAATGATGGTGATGATGACGATGACAACGATGATGATGGTGGCAATGATAATGATGATGGTGATGATGATGACGATGGCTTGATGATGATCGTAATAATAATGATAATAATAATAATAATAATAATAATAATAATAATAATAATAATAAATAATGATAATGATAATGATGATGCCGAGGAAAAGAGCATATGACGGAAAGGTCAAAGAAAGAACCAGAAGAGAAATGATGCAAAATAACAAGATAAATGGAGAATGAGAAAAGAACGTGGTTTATGGATAATTTAAGGAAAAGAAAAGGAGGAAATGGTTAAAAGGAGGGAAAAAAAGGTAGTGGACCTCTTGGAAAACAACAGAAGGACTTTTTTCCAACTCGAGCATAATTTCACGGAAAGTTGTGACACGTTTTCGACCTCGAAAGGAAGGGCGCAAAACTCCGTCGCAAGAGGAGGAGGAGGAGTAGCAGGAGGAAGACTTGGTGGAGGTGGAGGAGGTGGGGGGTAGAGGAGGAAGAGGTGGTGGAGGTGGAGGAGGAGGTGGTGTAGGGGAAGCAGGAGGAGGTGGTGGGGGGAGGAGGAGGAGGAGGAGGAGGAAGAGGTGGTAGAGGAAGAGTAGAAGTGGTGGGGAGGAGGAGGAGGTGGTGGGGACGAGGAGGAGGAGGAGGAAGTGGTGGTAGAGGAGAAGGTGGGAGGAAGGAGGAGGGGGAAGAGGAAGAGGTGGTGGAGGTGGATGGTAGGGAGGGAGAGGGCGAATGGGAGATGAAAGTTTAGGGGAGAGAGTAGGTAGAAGAGAAAGAAGACGATGACGATGGTGATTATATGATGATGAGGAGAAGAAGAAGAAGAAGAAAGAGGGGAAGGAGGAAGGGGAGGGATGTAAGCAAGTCAAATGAGACTAAAGAAATGAAGAAAATGGCAGGAAAAGATAGGGAAGGGTACAGTAGGGATGAAAAGGGAAGGGATGAAAGAGTGAAGATGAAATAAAAAGAAAAAAAAATGAAAGAGAAGGGGGGGGGAAGTTTAGGAGATTGAGCTTGAAGTCGTAGACCAGAATGAGGAAGAAGGAGAAAGAGAATGAGAAGGAAGGCGATAATAATAATAATGAGAGGGATAAGAAGATGAAGAACGAGGACTAGAATGAGGAGTATAAGTTATGATGATAATAAGAGAGATAAGAAGAAGAAGGTGGAGAATAAATTTACAATAACAATAAGAGGGCTAAAAAGAAGGAAGAGGAGAAGGAGGGGAGGGAATAAGTTTCAATAGCAATAAGAGCGATAAAAAAGAGAAAGAGAGGAAGAGAAGGAAGGAGGGGCAGAAGTGGATCAGTTACGCATGGAGGCTGAGGTTGGGAATGTGCCAAGAAGTTCCGGGCTGTATCAAAGCGATTATCGCGGTGTGGCGACAAGCTTGGTTCTTAATAAGGGGAGATACGCGAGACCCCACGAGCAGGGGATCTCGGGGGGGGGGGGGGGGAGATTTTATGTTTTTTTGTGTTAGTTTTCCTGTTCTTTTTATGTGTGTCTGTCTCGTTCTCTCTGTTTCTCTGTCTCTAACTCGTCTCTCTCTGTCTCTCTCTCTCTCTCTCTCTCTCTCTCTCTCTCTCTCTCTCTCTCTCTCTCTCTCTCTCTCTCTCTCTCTCTCTCTCTCTCTCTCTCTCTCTCTCTCTCTCTCTCTCTCTCTCTCTCTCTCTCTCTCTCTCCTCTCTCTCTCTCTCTCTCTCTCTCTTCTCACTCCATCCTCCCCTTCCTCTCCCTCTCCTTCATCCTTAAAGGAAACAGATCTTCCGAGCGTGCAACACTAACGCCAGTGCCATCGCCATTGCACTCTTCCCTTCCACCTTGTTTCTTTATTTCACTCGTCATCACTTTCAACTTCGCCTGACCAACCTCAACGACCACAGACGACCACAGCCTCTATTGCTGCGCGGCTACGACTATGGAAGGGTACATCCTGCCTTTTCATGGCTTGCAAATGAAGTGCCTTTTTGTTCCTCTTGAATGGGGGAGGTTGCAAATGAAGAGGGACTTGACATGGAGGAAATGGGGGTGCGGGAAATCTCTGCCGGTTTTCGCGAAGGAGAATATTTATGTATTTTTGGTGAAGTTTGATGTCATATTTTGATTTTGAAGCTGTTTTCGTCGGTATTTGTTTTGAAGTTTTATGTGGCTGGTGTAAGCAAAACGTTTTGCTGTTATGCATGGATGTTGTTATATAAAGAGAAGCGATCGATATGTAAATCTGTTGCTATGGTCTGATTTTCACTCTAATGAACGCTTGTGTATTCAGATCTTTATCATGTGTCTGGCCATATTTTGGTCGCTGTTGTCGTGTTGATGAATGAATGACAACCTTCCAATTAATGATGTTCAACCTCCGAGAAGATTATCAGTTTAAAAAATGCTCCTTTTGATGGATGTCTCGAGTCGAATATGTATCAATCATGGGGTCTTTTTTCCGTAGAGGATTGGCATGCGATCTCCTTTCGCCCCATCGTAAAACGGACAATTAAGATGGACGAGAGAGGGGGGACTATGGTAATCTGTGCAACCTTCGGAAGACGGAGAAAAGAGTCCCTCGCTCACCCCATACAAGGATGTCACCCGTGCTTATATAACAAGACAAGTTTCACCCAGTTGCCCCCGCGTTCCTCGAGATGTTTTGGCTGTGTTTTTTTTCTTGTATTTATGGGACAGTTGGGAGAGAAGGGGAGAGGAGGCGTGTTGTAATGGCGCAGGACAGGATAGTCAGGCGTAGGGTACAGCGCTCGAGGGTGGGCGGTACAGTGTCTGCATTTTTTTCTCTTTTTTATTTTGTATAATGCTAACGAAGACAACAGCGTCATAATAAAATCAGTGATGATTTTAAGGTTTGTCATCCTCTATAACGATTATTCTAAAACAATTACAATCTTAACAAAAATGCAAAGCAAACCGTGCACAAAAAACTGTAAATAAAAGTGACCTTGCGTTAAGCATATAGATTCGACCTTCACCAATCAGGAAAACATGCATACGATTGTCAAGTTTGAGGAAGGGCGGAGGCATTCCTCGGAGCTTGGAGACGTCAGGTTTGTTAGTCCGGAGCCACAGGCCTAATGCGGGCGCGTTGAAAGATACTCGGGGGCTCTGGACGCCTGCTGGGCGTTCCGGAGACGGTGTTTTCGGTTCGTGTTTCCTTTAAGTTCGGTCGTGTTTTAGTTCTGTTTTGCTTGTTTGTTTGGTGAAGTGTGATGTTATATCAGAGACAAACACACATTCACGTACACAAACTCAAACACAAACACAAACACAGACGCAAACTCAAACACACACACACACACACACACACACACACACACACACACACACACACACACACACACACACACACACACACACACACACACACACACACACACAATGCAATGTGTGCATCATACGTACACATACGCAGATCCCAACGTAGCCACTATTTTTAAGCCAAAATGTGTTGACATATTTTTGAGGAGCCTCTTGTCGGCTCAAGTGGTAAGACGTCAAACTCGTCAACCACTTGTTCCTGAATGCAGTACTCCTCCACTTTTTCCTCCTCCCCCTTAATTCTTTCCATTTACGTAAGATTTACGTAGATTTACGGCGGAAGGGAGAGTGGATCGGTGTAGTTAAATAAATCAGAAAAGAAAGATTGCAACAAGAATCGTCTGTTGGAGATCAAGACCCGAGCTCTGTGGCAGCTGTGGGCCGGCAGGGTGGGTGAGGGAGGGAGGGGGGGAGGAGGGGGCGTGTACTGCTGTCGCAAGGCATTGTCATTTGCGTGTCAACTGGCGGGTTTTCTCGCTGCTCCGGTGGCTATGGCCGCGCAGCTGAGGGAATGAGTGTGTGCGACAGCCTACGCACTGAGATCAGCCCTGTGCAGACAGGCACGCACGCACACACGCACACGCACACGCACACGCACACGCACACGCACACGCACACGCACACGCACACGCACACACACACACACACACACACACACACACACGCACACACACACACACACACACACACACACCACACACACACACACACACACACACGCACACACACACACACACACACACACACACACACACACACACACACACACACACACACACACACACGGCATACGCGCATGCATTCTCTCTCTCTCATTCTCTCGAAGGAGAAAGAGTTGCAGGCGCAGAAAGAGAAAGGAAAATCCCCCCCCCCCCCGAATAATTGTTCTTTGTAGAGCTGACCTCTGCGTCTCCAATGACCTCCGTTCGCAGAGCATGTGGCATTGCATATCGAAAGAGTCTTACGCTGCAGTTCCTGGAATTCAGAATCCCGCGATCTCCAATTACGAATTTGGGTCTGTTGGGCACGACGATTGGGTTTGATTGATCTCATTCGGTTCTCGGCGTGGTCTCTCTTCTCTTTCTTATAGGTCGGTGTCTGTGTGGCCCTCTCTCTCTCTTTGTCTGTCTGTCTGGCTCTCTCTCTCTCTGTCTGTCTCTCTCTCTCTCTCTCTCTCTCTCTCTCTCTCTCTCTCTCTCTCTCTCTCTCTCTCTCTCTCTCTCTCTCTCTCTCTCTCTCTCTCTTCTCTCTCTCTCTCCTTTCTCTTTCTTTTTTCTTTCTTCCCCCTCTCCTTCCTTTCAAATCAGCCGTGCATATCCCCTCCCCCCTTCCCTCCCCACCCCGACTGATGCTGGTGACACACATTCCCGACGGCGAGGCGCATCTGTTCCTAAGGTGGGCTCTACATACGGGAATGCGGTGTCTGAGTCTGATAGCATCTTTGTGGATCTTGCTTGCAACTCGAACAGGAATTTGTACCCGCGCCATGCCTTTTACCTCAGGATGCCGTCCCTCGGTCGTGGGCAAATGTCGCGTAGTAGGGTCCTTCTATCTCCAGCTGCGTGTCCTTGTTGCTCTGCTTCGTCCCTCCTTGTGTCTTTTCCTTTTATAGATTATCTCTTCGTCTGTGTTCACTTCTCATCCGTTTCGTAATCTCCTAAGAAACGTAGACCCGTCACCGCTAACATGCTCCAGATAACTTACGGATTATAATGCCGTGCCCAACAAGATGGTGGTTACGTAACATTTTGAGGCTGGTTCCTACCCATTATGATAATATCTCCCTTTCCTCCCCGCTCCTTCGCCGCCCCTCCCGCTCCCCAGACGGCGATTACGTAAGGCGGATATCGGAGGGAAGGCGCTGTAGTGGTCACGCGTGAACTCTGCGCCGTGAGTCCGTAACGGGAGGTAACGTGTGCCTTCTTGACGCCGTGTGACAGATTTGGGCTGCGCTGATGGAGGAGCGACGAGGACGGGGCCAGCGGGATGTGCGAGCCGCGAGAGACGCTTCCATGTGCGTGCTGTCGTCGTGTTGGGGTGGGTGTAGGCTTAACGTTCGGCCGCTCCGTAATTGCTGTCTGTGAGTGATGCAACGGGCGGCGTCTTTGGTGTTGGGGAGGGCGTGGTGGGTTAAGTGTTATGAGCCTATGGCTAGATATTTTTTTTATTTTGGGTGATGTATTTCAGTAACTCGGGACGTAGTTTTATTTTCCAGGGCAGATAAGAGCGAGGAAACCTCTCCGCAGCTCGAGTACTCGAGAGCCAAGTATTCACATAAGGGGGCTATTTCAAGGTTCTTCCATAACTCGCTACTTACCCTATACACATTCCGTATTCAAGGGCTAGGCGAGACCGTGACGT
Organism: Penaeus vannamei; assembly: GCF_003789085.1. NCBI lineage: Eukaryota > Metazoa > Arthropoda > Malacostraca > Decapoda > Penaeidae > Penaeus > Penaeus vannamei. The sequence continues at coordinate 864,730 of NW_020868306.1, forward strand.
CACTTCACGGCCTCTTGGTCAAATAGAAACGAGGAAAAAACGCTGCAATTATTAAAAAACATTTGAATTTTTTAAGGCTCAGCCAACACGTCGGCTGAGGTTCGGGTGTTACTTATACCTTCAGGGACGTGTCGTACCTGCCATAAGTGTGACCGAGGGCCCTGGTAGCTCCCTGATCCCGCGGATGATGTTACTAGGGTCTGGCAAGTGAACCGCGCGCTAGACCCTCGCTGCTCGCCTCGAACCACCCCCTCAGGGCCGGCATTCCGCAGAACCGAAATTCTTGAGCGACCCTGGTGCTCTTGCCTGGTAGCTTCAGTGTGAATTATAGCTTTCTAGGGGCTTTTTAATAAGTTCTTATTAAGATGTTTGTTATTACTCGTTTAGGGGGATTTTTTTTCAAATAAAGGATTGTCTCTTTAGTTCTGATTCTAAATGGTAAATATATACCTAATATTAAGAGCACTGCACCTTCTAGTTCTTTTAATATACACATATCTTGCTGCACCATTATAGATACCACGTTTGTTTTACAGAATGACTTCGAGATATAACTGAATTAACCAGAGCACAGATGTGACGAAGGCCTGCAGAGAGCAAAAGGGTTGCCGATTTCACTGATGTCAGCACAGATGAGCCCATAAGGGATATCGATCGCGTTACGAGAATAGTAAAAATAGAGATGAAGAGTAATTGCAAACCGTCTCTCTCTCCCTTTTTTACTTCTTTTAAATCGCTCACGACGTCTCTGTCTCACGTTGCACTTGCGTCCCTGTCTGGCCCGGCCGGATTACTGGGTCACTGTTTTGTCAAGTCTCAGTAACGCAACAGACACGGGCTTCTAGGGATTCTACATAAGCTTTATTAACATGCCACCTATTCTCTGTTCCTTCTCCCTCCTTTTCGTTCTCTCGTGACTTTGTACGTTTGTTCTCTTCATGATGCGGGGCTGTTGTCTTTGCTGTTCTTTCTTTTCTTTTTTCTTCTGTTTTTATTTAGATTCTTGATGTTATTCTATATTTTCTGCTTTTCCCCCTATCTTTCTCTCCTCTTCTTTGCTTCTTCTTCTTTTTGTCTTCTACTATTTCTCCTTCTTCACCCGTCATGATCAGATAGCATTATTAATCACACAGTATCATCATTATCATTATTCCCCTCCTCCCAATTAATATTGCCTACCCCCCTCCTACCCCTTTGTCTCCTATCTCGCTCAGATTAGCTTCTCCCACGCCCTCCCTCGTTCCTCAGCCTCGTCCGCCCTCGCGCCTCTCTCGTCCCCCTCGCCCTTTCCTCGCCCCCTCCTCCCTCTTCCTCCGCCCGGGATCGTCTTACAAGGTCCAAAAAATATGTGGCGAAGGAACGGGTGTCGGGAAGGTCGTCACCGTTGGAAGGGTGTATTTAAAGGGCGCGCCGTCTCCTTGGCTTTGACTCGCGGGTCAGCGGCTGGCGGGGCTGTTGAAAAGGGGGGAAGAAGGGAAAGTGGGAAGGGTGAAGAGGTGAGGAGGGGAAGTGGGAAGGGTGAAGAGGTGAGGAAGAGAAGGGGGAAAAGAAGAGAAGGGAAGGGAAAGGTTACTGAGAGAGGGGAAAGGGGTACGGAGGGTAGGGAAAGTGGGAAAGAGGGGAGGAGGGGTAGAGAGGGGAAGTGGGTAAAAGTTGTAGGGAGGCAGGAGGGGAAATAGAGAGGAATATGAAGGGAAAGGGAAAGGAAAGGATAAGGAAGGGAAGGGAAAGGGGAATGGAGGGAGGGAAAGATAGGTAGGCAGGTAGGAGGGGAAATGAAGAGGGACGTGGGAAAAGGGTGGAGGGGAAGTGGTAAATTTATGGTAGGGAGGGGGAGGGGAAATAGAGAGGAGAATAATGGAAGGGAAGGGGAAAAAAGGATAAGGGTAAAGGGAAGGGGAGGGGAGAGGAAGGAGGGAGGGAAAGTAGGAAGTGAGGAGGGATAGTGGAGAGGAAGGGAAAGAGGGGAGGAGATAGTGAGGGGAAGGGGAAGGAAAGGGGATGAAGGCGGTCATTATTCTCGCCTAAGGGATGTGGGTGAGACGGAGAGGCTGAAGACGAAGGACGTTCGAGGATGACGGATAGATTGGCGAAATCCTCGTCTCCTCTCACTTCCTCTCCTTCGCTCCCTTTCGCTCCGGATCACCTTACTCCTCCGTCTATTATCGGTTTTCCTCTCTTTCTTGTATTTGCACGCCGTTACCAGGGTTTAGAAATGTTGGTGAATACGATGCAAGAGATGTTGTGGTGTCGCATGGTTGGGGCTGTTACGATCTGCACTGATGTTGGCGCTGAGGATCGGAGTGATGGTTGGTCGTAATCGGGTATGGGTTGTCTGGGCAAGGGTGCACCTGTGTGGGCTGAGGGGTGTAGGGAATGATATGCTTCTCTCGGTGGCTAAAGAGGTTGTTGGTCTCTGGGCGCATTAAAAGGTCAGAAATGATCTAATGAATGAAGTTTGCTGTGTTTAATTTAACCTGATGGAGTTTTCCGGGGCACTGTCATGCGGATAAGGGTGGGTGGCGGGGGAGGGGGGGTGGGGGGGGGGGGGGTGGCTGCCGAAGGAGACCGAAATGCATGTCTCGTATGTCGGAGACGGTGTGTAGATAGAAAAACAGGGCACCTACTTTTTCTTTAAAAAAAACAAGTACTGGCGTTTTTTTTCTTTGTCTTAAAAATTTAGCGCTTCCAAGACGCGTCCAGTACATTACAGCGTAATGTGACGCCAGGCAAACCTTGCTCTCGTGAGGGCAAGACAACTTTTGAGGCTCCTTATTTAAAGTGGACAAGGGCCTTTTTTTTTTCAAGTTGGTGTCGCGCGAGGGTTTTGGCCAGCGTCAGAACAGGACCCTGTAATGTGGCGCAAGAAGCTCTCTCCATGCCTAACCTTTTTCCGACGCGTGCGCTCTGTAATGGTCTTCGGGGATTCAGGGATACTGCATGTAAGGAGTGTTTATGTGCGAACTGTGTGTGTATTGCGCGGGCGCTTACGCGATTGCTGGGGTACTGGACCATGGCGCCAACACGCGGTGACAGCATATCGGGCTGTGGTTCTTTAATCGCGTGTTCGAATGGTCGATTTGGCCGCTTGATGTCGTCGGCTTGTGCTCCATAATAGCTGTAGTAGATTTTCGAATAGTGTAACTGGCAGAAGCGTTTCTCCCTTGTGTCTGTTGACAGCGGTTATTCGTCGTAGAGTGGAGTGCGGATGGGAAGGTGATAGTGTGGAACGCGCATTATTCGCTCAAGGCTTTGTTAATCGTGTGACTCGGTTTTACGTACGTCATCTGGTGGCTTTGGTGTGGTATTCTGCTGTCTTGTGTCATTCGTTTGTCTCCTGGCAATGTATCATCAATAGCATCTCGTTCGGTGCTAGACATTTGGATAACTGCGATATTGTTTTATTAGCCGGCGGACAAGCTTGAATGAAGCCGAGGTTAGCTCCTTAACGTCGTTGCCTTGACTGCCGCGACCTGTTCCAGACGGGCTATACTCTGCTGTTTTTGTGCAATGAAGATGGTGTCAGGTTGGATGGCGCGAGGCGTCAAGTAGTACACGGCAAATCCGTTGGTATTTTTGCAACGCCTCAGGCGGAATGAGATGTTCTTTTTCCACGTCATCGGCAAAATGCAGATTGACCGACGGAATGATCAAGAAGTGAATAGACTTAGGAGACCTTTTCAGTGCGTTCTTACAGAAGTCTTGACGGCTGGCGAGGAGCCGACGAGGCAATTGTTATCCGTGGAGTGTCATCTTTTATTTAGAAAGAACCGCGTTGTGTATGCCTAGCGTGGGTAAGCTGTGATGAGCGCGCAGCACTCTGCACTTTTCCCTGCTGCTCGGTCAGCACGTGCTGGTATGAAAGATACACGCTGAAGGAGGTCGGCGCACAAGTGTTCAGAATAATGGTGTTATTATACAGCGCGCGCATGATTATAGCCGAGACGCAAGCCTCCAGGGCAGCACTGCGCTTCGTACGTGCGCTGTGTCGCCCCTTCTTGCGGGATCCTCGTCGGCGGAGACAGCGCAGCCTGCTTCCTGTCACATGCTCTTTGTTGCGTCTTGATACGATCTTGGGCTCGTGGGTCGCGGACCGTCGCGGTGCTGCCTCATAGCGTGTGCTTGCAGACTTCCAGTTGATTTTGCTTTTACATTTCTGTATCTGCTAACCTTACTGTATCAGAGGGCACATGGTAAGCCGTAGATATGGATATATATGTAATTAAAACCGTCTTTCTTTATCGATTGCCAGAAATCATTTTGAATTACAAAACATGTACCATTTGGCGCCTATCATTTCAGCCGTTATTATTCCGTGACATTATTTCCAGTCTTGCATGAGAATTAGAAAAAAAATCCGTTATGGACTCGTTTTTATACCTCATTGCGTCAGCGTGCTGTGCCTCCCTCTGTTTTTTTGTGTACTAGTTTGCCTTCTTTGGGGCGTTTGCTTGGAAAGGTACACACCACAATCGATTGCTACCACACACACCACATTCCAGACACACACACACTCATCCTTAGACGCGCACGACGTCACGAGCGCACTTGGCCACGCGGACGCAGCACGCACACACACACATGACACACCACGACACACATTTACACACACACACACACACACACACACACACACACACATATAGTGATGATTGGTCACGACAACACACACACACACAACTACACACACACAACACACACACACACACACACATATTATATATTTTTTTTCTTCCAATATTATCAACACGGTATTGTGTTTTTCTTTGCATATATAATTATATATATATATATATATATATTATATATATTAAATATATATATATATATTATATATATTATATATATATGATTCCATATACAAACTGCAAACCGCTATTCGTCTAACTGGTCACAGGCTCCTCCCCCCACTAACCCCCTAACCCTTCCCAACCCCCGCCCCCACCCTTACCCCCGACCCCCAGTTCGCAAGTGCGCGCGCAGGCAGGAGGCAAAGCGCGGGTGATGCGGCTGGCTTGTGTGGCTTCCAAGGGCAATTGGTGTAATCGGTAAGTGTGTAATGATCAAACAGGTGACGACAGTGTAGTGGCGGTGTGGCGGATAACCGGGGCTTCGGAAAGGGCTTCGGTTGAGGCTTATTTCGAGTGTTTGGATTGGCTTTGTGGCTTTTTTTTTGCGTGCATGTGTTTTGTTATGGTGTGTGGTTGTGTGGTGTGTGTGTGTTTGGTGTGTGTGTGTGTGTGTGTTGTGTGTGTGTGTGCTGTGTGTGTGTGTGTGTGTGTGTGTGTTGTGTGTGTGTGTGTGTGTGTGATGTGTGTGTGTGTGTATGTGTATATGTATATGTATATATGTGTATGTACGATGCATGTAAGTATGTATGCATGCGTGTATCTAAACGTTTTAGGAAGTGATGTTATGCTTTATAATGAGCTATATATATTTTTAAAATTCAATTGAACGAATGTCGGGTAAAATAAAATACGGTTTACATCACTGAGATATTGCAGAACATCAGACAACATAGCAAATCCAGATCCGTTTTATGCGAATTAACCGAATTGAGCCAAACAATCCGGAAAAAAAGTATCGTGCAGGAAGTGAAGTCCGAGATGCCATTCGGGGAAGTGGCGTGGCGTCATTGAAGTGGCGTCGCTTCGGCCTTCACAACCGTGCACTTTATTACTGCTTTATTGACGGATGGCCTTACGTTAAGTGGCGGCCGTGTCACTTTTATGGGGGGGCGAAGGGGGACGGGGGGTGGAGGAAGGGGAAGGGGGGAAGGGGGTGAAGGGTGAAGGGGGAAAAAAAAGTAAGGGGGAAGGAGATAAGGAAGGAAGAGGAGAGAGCGAGGGTGAAATGGAGGGAGGAGGGAAGAAAGTGGGATAGGAGTAGGAAACAAAGAGGAGGAGGAGGAAAATGAGAAGAAGAATAAGTAGAAAAGAAAAGAGAGGAGGAGGAGGAGGAGTAGGAGGAGGAAAATGAAAGAATGAGTAGAAAAGAAAAAGACAGAGAAGGAGGAGGTAAAAGCAGAAGAAGAAGAGGGGAAGGGAAGGGAAGGGAAGCGGGAAGGGAGTGGAGATGAAAAAGTGGAGATGGGAAGCATTAAGAAGAGGGACGAGATAGAAGGGGGAGGAACGAAGACATGGATATGACAGCAAAAATAAGATATCGAAGATAGACAGGGAAATATTAATCGTTGAAAGTTATATGGGAAAAAACATGAATACTGTAGTATAATAGTAGTACTAGAAAAAACAATATGATGATATGAACCTACAGAATGCAAAGGTGGATGATTATACAAGAAAGGAAGTCATATTTACGAATGAAGGTTACTAAATAAAGATAATATATGATAGAAAACACATATCCATTACATCAGCAATGGATGCATGGATGAGGAGATTAGGTAGAATATAGTAGAAGAAGTTGAAGCTCAAAGGGTAAGAATGATGATACAGAAATTAATCGATATGTGTGGTATGAATTTGCTAGACATATAAATGAATAAAGTGAGACAGTTGATTGTATCGAATAGGAGAGTGAAAAGAGGAGGATAGAAATGAGTGAATGAGTAAGTAGTTGAAGAAATTGATGGAATAATACATTGAGTGATTATTTAAATCGGGAAGATATAGGGTAAAAAGGAGATCGGACAGACTAAAGTAATACTAGTTGGCACGGATGGTAGTTGAAACACAAGTGGTGATGAGAGAGGGTATAAGCTAAATGAAGGTTGGAGTTGTCATTGCGAGTATGTATGAATAGGTATTCGGTTGTTCGATGATTCTTTTGAGTTGCTAATGTGTGTCTGTTGATTTAGGAGTGTACTTAGAGCTAGTGACGGAGAGTGTGATTATTGTTGGAGATTGTTGTATTGTGGTTTTTTGCTGGGCTGTGTTAAGATTCTGTAAAAAGACTGTGTAAACGTATTTCTTCTGTGTTAAGGGTCAGTATGTTTTAGTGCTGCTGAGTTAGAGGCGGATTAGGTTGGCTTTTGATCTTTGTTATCGGTCAGCTGGAGTCGTGTATGAGTGTAGATAGTGTCGGATGTTGATGGTTTGAGAGGATTCAATTGTAGCAGTAGCTAGAGTTCTATGTCTACTGTGCGAAAGGTGGTGACTGGAGTGTTTGAGGGGGTGGAATAGTGAGGTGAGATAATGTGTTTATAAGGTGCAAGAAAAGAGTAATGGTGTGTAAAGCTGACGTCTGTATAGAACAAGTGTGTAAATGAATAGAGTGATGTTACGTATGCACTATGGTGTGGAAACGTAGTTGATATCATGGTATATGCGTGGAGAGAAGAGCTTGTAAAATACGTGTAGAGAAATAGGGATGCGTTAAAAGGTATTTTAGATGTAGCTCGATGTAAATTGTAAAATAATGTGTGATGGCTATAGGATATCAAGAGGTTAGTGTCTGAAAAGAATAGGAGATTTCATTATAAGCTGACGATGTGTTTGTAGAGATGTTGGAAGTTATTGGGCTTGAGAGGGGAGAATTCTGAAAGGATAGGCATGGATATCTAGAGGCTGTACAGCGCGGTGTGAGGGGGATACGGTTTTAATCACTAATATGTTTTGTATCATATGAGGTGCGTAACTCAAGGATAATGTATTTTTTGGATAGCAATATTTAGGTATCGGAGGAGTTAATATCGTCGATAAACTAATGTCATGTTGCCCTGAAGTTATCGATAGTGTCAGCATAATTGAGCAGGTAATGTTGTCGAGCGGTATGGGCCGAGGACCGCGGCTCACTCGCCGTTGCTGTATACGGGTGTTGCTGGCTTTAGGTGGATCGTGGGGGCTTTCAACGTATATTATTCAGACATATTGTAATGGTTGTGTTAGATATGTGTATAATATTAGTATATATTTATTTTAGTATATATATATATAATATTTCGCTGTGTGTTGTGTAGTGTGGTGTGTGTGTGTGTGTGGTGTGTGTGTGTGTGGGTGGGTGTGTGTGTGTGTGTGTGTGTGTGTGTGTGTGTGTGTGTGTGTGTAATGTAATGACTATAATTCTGATAACTGTGGAAGCCGAGAAGAGAGAGAGAGATGAGAGAGGAGAGAGGAGAGAATGAAGAGAGAGGAGAGAGAGAGTGAGAGAGAGAGAGAGAGAGAGAGAGAGAGATTGGTTGAGTGTAGAAGGAGAGAGACATAGAACAGAGAGGAGTGTAGGAATCATCTTTGATGAAAGGAGAGATGAGAGCAGATTACGTACAGCGATATCATACATACAATACATAACATTTAATGGTAATGCATTATACATCCAATACGTTTGGCATATAGATAGATTGAGTTTGATCGGTCAGGTAGACACACTGGAACAGCATTTGTCGTCATATTGTGTGATCACTTTCGAGGCGCAGCATTCGCTATAAAGGTGGAGAGCCCTAAAAACAATAATGAATGTGCAGTGTCAAATGAGACTTCAAAAGGGATGATTATACCCTGTGGAACGCACGGTCAGCGACTTAAACACTTGTATTTGCTGGTTCAGCTTAGGGATGCCAATCGTTGTTGGGTTGACTGGCGGGCTTGCAAACGTGACTGTCCAGCCTTTTTTGATCCCTTTTAGTCGTGGTTGTGTTGAACGTAGGCTAGGTTGCGAGGCGGTGGCATCTGTTGTTTCGCGGAGTACGCTGCGTTGCTGGGGTTTGAAACGGTAGGTGTGTCCCGGGTGTTGTTGGTGGAGAGAACTTTAAACTTGCGGGGTCTGTATTTATGTGTTGTGTTTTGTGTGATGTTTGTGTGTCGTCTGTTGTTGAATAGCGAGGGAGCTTATTGTTCGCATAGTTGCGAGTGGCCATACGTCGTGATCAGATATGGGCATGTGGATGTGGACCTTGTAAGCGAGGTGTGGGAAAAGAGCATGAATGAAAGTTCATGAGGGGCGGGTGATGCGTGTGCGGTGACGGGATGATTGATGAAAAGACTATTTCGTGTGGAGAGGGACTGGTTGTATATCGCGGAATGGTCATCTAGAAGACGGTGAGGTTCCGAAGTTTGGTTATCGGGATTTTCTCTCACGCCAAGGATGGGATGTTATGTTAACGAGAACTTCTTGCTGCTTGCGTGTAACCTTACTGGTATGTTGAGGCGTAGAGTGGAAGCGAGTGGGTCAAATTAATTTTTCGCTGTTCCGCCTATTACGTGACATCTGCGGAGCGCATTTATAGGGGAAAATTTATAGGGGGTGGTGAAACTTGTGCAGACGTCATTGCTTCCCGGAACGCGTTTTGTGCGCTCTGGAAAACCGCGGTCGATCGAGAACAGCGTGGGAATTTCGACTTCTATTTTGTGGAAATTACTTTGTTTTTGGTAATGCAGGTTAAAATGGTACGAAATAGAAGGAATCTAACTTCAGAGATCTTATTTTTGCAAGAACTGTGACGAGTCATCTTGCACCCTTGTGTGGTTGGATATAAGTTACGGCTCGCTTGGAATTTAGGTGTGATTGTGGCGGTTTTGGGGGGAATAGTGAAGATAGTGCAGTTAATGAATGGTTTGCAAACTGTGATTCAAAAATATAAGCGATTTCGAGCTGTAGGTGCCTGCTGAGCCGCTTTGTGCTGAATCTGATCGGCTTGTGGAATGTGTAAGCGCTGTTTATGTAATAGACATGAAAGCAACTCCCAGACAAAAAATGAGCATTAGTAGGTTTCGGAGTCTCGTATTTTTTCAATTCACGTGAACCATCTTCTATCCATCTTTGAGTGCTAGGGTAAATCCGTGCGCTGAATGTTGTGACATGTACTATATAGTATTAGGTTGGAGGGTGACGTGGCTACGATTATAGTTAGTGACGTGATATGTTCGTTAGAGTGTAATTATTGTTTGCTGTATAATGATTGTAGATGATACCGTATTTTGACGTAAGAGGGATATAGTATACTATTTATATAGTATAGTGGAATTATGTATAGTCTGATTTGTTGGGGGCTGGGTTGTGTTTTGCTGTGGGTGTTTTTTGTTTGTAGTGGGTGGGTGTGTGGTGGTGTGTTGGATGTTGTGTAGTGTGTGTGTGTGTGTGGTGGTTGTGGTGGTTGTGTGTGTGTGTGTGTGTTAGTGTGGTGTTTGTGGGTCGTGTCGTGTGGGTGTGGTTGTATGAGGAGCAGGAAACTGAAATCTGATAAAGGGACAATTAATAAAGTTTTATAACTATCTACAGTATTTTGCTGATGAATATCTGATCTTAGGATGTGTTAATGTAGATAGTAATTATACATAGTATTTTATTTGGAATGACAGTAATAGGGTCGAGATAAATGTGTAAAGAAAAACAGAATAGTCCGCTCGGCGTCGTGACATCTATCACCATCTCTTCTCACTCGACTGCGGTGAGGAGTGTCCGCGCTTAGAACTTGGCTTCCTCGATTGATGGGGCGCGGTGGGAGAAGCATCGCATAAGTGGCAGCAGCGCGCTAAATCGGGACTCCACTGCCTTCAGTATAACGCGTGGGCTAAGTGACCTCGGATCGACTGGCGGCGGGGAGGGGATGCGGGGAGAGATCGTATCCCAGGATTGGCAGAGGATTGCACGAGCGGATTTGGTTAAATTAGAGGCTTTTGGAACCGACGGGGACTCCGGGGCTCATCGCTGTCGGCGGTCCGTTTTGGGTTTTTCGTGTTTTTGGGTGTTTTCGTTTTTTGGTTTATTGGTTTTTTGTTTTCATTATTGTTGTATGATTTTATTCGTATATATATATATATATATATATATATATATATATATATATATATATAATATAGCGTAAGGATGGGCGTTAATATTTTTATAGTCCATTTTTGTAAATATTTTCGCAGTGTATTATTAATAATGTTTTTTTATAGCTTTGCAGAGTGTAGTATTATGATATTGATCTTTTTGCAATAAAATGTTAGTAACCCATTCCATCTCTTGTTTCATATTGATCTAATTGTGGTTATTTTATTGCAGGTAAGCGGGGCAGGTTATAGCTGTTTTTTCTGAAGATGACAATCCGCCAGTTTCGGTAAGTAGCCATAGTAAAAGTACGAATAATTTCATCTACGGTTCAAGATTAGTTTGGGGCGTTTAAGATGAGGTAATTTTTTATATATTTTTTCTCCTTGTTTTTGTTTTCTTTTCTTTCTATTTTTGTATTACCCCCCCCCCCCCCACCAAAAAAAAAAAGAAAGAATGCACAGCCACATTAAAGGTAGGAATAATTTTCGCATACATGATTATTTTGGCGTGCTTAAGATGAGGCAAACCTATTCTATCTTTTTATTTCTTTTCTCTCCTTTCTACTTTTATATATAGCCCCCTGCCATTCGCAAAAAAACTACACTTTCACAAATACACAAGAAACTCATTAGGTAAAGTCTCCTCCCCCTCCCCTCCTTCCTCTCCTCCTCCTCCTTCCCCTCTCCCCTCCCTCCCCCCTCCCTCTTCCCCTCCCTCCCCCTCCCCTCTCCCCCTCCCCTTCCCTCCCCTCCCCCCCTTCCCCTTCCCCCCTCTCCCCCTCCCCTTCCCCTCCCCTCGCTTTGTGAGTCGAATCCATTAGTTCTTGGAATTACGATGTTTTTTCTTTCTTTTTTTCTTTTTTTAGCGTTAAGATTGAAGTTCGCAAAGAGTATGGTTAATTGAAAACGCCCGGGAGCACAGATGACCTTTCGTGGCCAGCTGTTTGCGATAAAATAAGATGAAAGATGTATGTATATGGCTTAGATAATGAGCTTCGCGAACTTTTTTTTATATGTATATGGTTGGATTGTTAAATATGAATAATTGCGTGTATGCTTTTACTTTTTTGCGGGTAAATTATGAAGCGATATTATTTCATTTATGGAAAGATAAGATGGAAATTGCCTTTTCTCGTTTGAATGTGGAGGTTAAAAAGAACGGACAAGAAGGTAAATAAGAGAATAAGCAGTTCAGAATAAACAAATGTAAGTAAGTAATCAAACAATAAAGGAAACAGGCGGGTAAGCAGATATGTAAGCAAATTAACGAACAGGTTGATAGGGAAGCAAATAACCGAGTAATCAACGTGTTAGGCAAGGTGCGAAGATAAGTCAACAAGCAAACGAGAAGAAAGACATGCAAGAAGATAAAGCGGACGAGAGAAACACACAAACAAACAAACTCAAAGGCGAGCGAGCGGACATGCACGGTGTGTGGCGGGAGGTGAAACAGCTGGTCAGCTTCCTTGTTTTCTCTGTCACCCGCAGACTCACTCTCTCTCTCTCTCTCTCTCTCTCTCTCTCTCTCTCTCTCTCTCTCTCTCTCTCTCTTCCTCTCTCTCTCTCTCTCTCTCTCTCTTCTCTCTCTCTCTCTCTCTCTCTCTCTCTCTCTCTCTCTCTCTCTCTCTCTCTCTCTTCTCTCTCCTCTCTCTTCTCTCTCTCTCTCTCCTCTCTCTCTCTCTCTCTTCTTCTCTCTCTCTCTCTCTCTCTCTCTCTCTTCTCTCTCTCTCTCTCTCTCTCTCTCTCTCTCTCTCTCTCTCTCTCTCTCTCTCTCTCTCTCTCTCTCTCTCTCTCTCTCTCTCTCTCTCTCTCTCTCTCTCCTCTCTCTTCCTTCCTTCCTTCCTTCCTTCCTTCCTTCCTTCCTTCCTTCCTTCCTTCCTTCCCTTCCTTCCTTCCTCCTTCCTCCCTCCTCCCTCCTCCTCCCTCCCTCCCTCCTCTCTCCCTCCCTCTCTCCTCTCTCCCTTTCTCTTTGCTTGTCCGCTTGACCAATGCACTTGCAGTCTTTGTCCTTCTCTCCCGCGGTCACCACCTCGCGTTTTTTTTCCAAAGAAATCTAGATTAATTGGCTTAATTGGCTTCTTTTCTTTATGATTAGAGATGAGGGGATATTAGGTAATTGTTTTTGTTTATGAGGGAGTGAGGCTTTGAGTTCCGTGGAGACAAAAGAAGAGCGTGGACCGGTGCGTTTGATTGGGATGCGCTTTGTTTTCGTTGTGAAGGGGGCGTTAGTGTAAAAAAAGAAATTATGCACGTTTTAAATTTTTCTTGTGGGTTTTGTCTTTTGATAATAAAGTGTTCAGGTCTTTGTTGTTATTTTTTTGTCATGGGATAGGAGGATAACAGTAATGATACATATCTCTCTCTCTCTCTCTCTCTCTCTCTCTCTCTCTCTCTCTCTCTCTCTCTCTCTCTCTCTCTCTCTCTCTCTCTCTCTCTCTCTCTCTCTCTCTCTCTCTCTCTCTTCTCTCTCTCTCTCTCTCTCTCTCACGCTGTCATCCCTTCTCCAACTTTCATTTTTCCGTATAATGCATGGTAACTAGTGAAAACGCATAATGAAGCATATGTCCAGGTGTGATTTATTGTCACATATGCTTGTATGAAGGTGTGGGTTAACTGATATAAAACTTCATTTGTGTATTTTATTTTCATGCCATTATTTTATATTTTTAATTGCTTTTATTTTCGGACTCCATTCTGCGATATGATTTCCAGTGCTAAATTCCGGATAACGTTTTGTTATGATAGAAGTGAATACTTTCGTATCTCAAAACAGTTTTTTTTTTATAAGTGAGACACAGGACGGAATATTCTAACTTCTCTTTTGGAGTGTTTGTTTTTGTTGTGATAGTTTTAGTTGTTATTAAAAAGAAGGTTTCAGATGTAAAAAAAAAAATGACATTGATGTTTTTTTCTGAATTGGTTGTTTTTAATTAGAGGAAAGTATTTATTTCATGAATTTTCTTAGATTATTTCTTATTTTTACAATCAACTTGAAAATAATGTTCCAGTTATTTTGTCAAAATCCCGGACCCGAAGGTGATGCCCGTGTTCGTAATGGCCCCGGACAGACAGTCCTTCCCCACGGGAGGAAGAGCGAGCACGAGACCAGGAGAACCAGCGCGAATATAATGCCCGTGAGAACTCGAAGGGCGCCCTGGAATGTCGCTCGGGGGAGAGGGGGAGGGGGAGGGGGGAGGACGCATCCTTGAGAGCATGCGGGGCGGGGGTGGGTGAGGGAGGAAGGGGGTGGGTGGGGCTTTTGTGCATGGGGTTTGGCGCATGGGGCGGTCTCTTGCATCTTCTTGTCTCTTAGGTTCGCTCTTTCTGTCTGTTTGTATGTCTGTCTTTCTCTTTGTCTCTCTCTTCTCTCTCTCTCTCTCTCTCTGCGCTCCTCTCTCTCTCTCTCTTCTCTCTCTCTCTCCTCTCTTCTTTCCTCTCTCTCTCTCTCTCTCTCTCTCTCTCTCTCTCTCTCTCTCTTCACTCACCATTTCTCTATACTATGTAATCTATCTAATCTACCTAACTCAAATCTCCGTTTTGTATATCTCTGTCTGTGTCTATTACATCTTCTGCCTCTTACCATATCCTCTCCGTCCCCCATACCCTTTCCTTTTCCCCCTTACCCTCTTTCCCTTTCTTCCCGTCACATTCACCCTCTTCCTCTCGACATATTATTGAGTGCATTGTCCTATGGCCTAAGTGCACCCCTATTCCCCTCCCCTCCCCTTACTCCCCGACACATCTCCCCCCCCCCACCCTCCCAACTGGCTGCCCACATAGACCCATGCCTCCCCACAATCATCCCCACACACTTACCAATCCCCAACTCTCACCCACAACCAAAACAACTCCCCCTCCACCACCTAACCACCACACACAACTCACATTACACGAACACAGCCCCATCCCTTCCCCTACCTAACCCACCCCTTTTGCAAAAATGCAGGAGCAAAACATGAGCAAACACGGAGCAGCACTTGATCACAGTGAACGATGCGCAGAGGACGGCCACGAACTAGCAGGATCCAGACCACCGACGAATACCGGAAGTCTCCCGAAGTCCATTGGTGGCGGTCCCCACATGCCACCACTAACTCCATCAGCTGTATTTACGCCCCTCGGTCATCCCTTTCTTCCCCCCACCACCCGCTGCGCACCCACCGCCCCCCTTTCCCCCACACACCGGTCCGCTCTGCTCTGGTTCCTGCCTTACAACTCATTGATTTCACTCACTGTTTCTCACTTTTCAGCTTTTTTTTTGTATGTTCTTTTGTCTTCTACTTCTTGTATTCCCTCTTTGCCTCGGACTTTCTCCTTTTTTCTATGTCCTCTATCATTATTCCCTTTCCTCACTCTTCTTCTTCTGCACTCTGCCTCCTCCTCCCTGCCCCTCGCCTACCCTCACTACATCTTAAACTTCCCCCTTACTTCATACTTCCTCTTCCGTCCCTATACTCTTACCTTCCATTCCTATCCATCTCCTCCTCCCTCCTCACTCTCTAATCAACCTATGCCGCTCCCCTCCTACCTCCTCAAAAAACCAACCACACATCTCGAATAGTCCCTACTCCTCTTTCCTCCCTCCTCCTCCATACACCCTCCTCCCTCCCTTCCTTCCCTGCACTCCTAAACCTCCTTCCTCCTCCTTCCCTCTCCTCCTCCTTCCTCTCTCCCCATCTCTTCCCCTTACTTCTCTTCCTCTGTTCTCTCCTCTTAATCCTTTCTTTCTTCTTCATCTTGTTGTTTCATCTTCTTCCCCTCCCTCTCCTCCTCCTCCTTCCTTTTCCTCTTATTCATCTTCCTTCCCCTCCCTCATCTTCCTCTTTCTGTTCCTCCCATTCCTCCTCCTCCTCCTTCATCTCCATCCATCTCCGGTTTACTCATTTAGTGTTTCTTATTACGTTCCCTTTCTTGAAACTACGTCCCACATTTTCGACTCTTTATGGTAATGTTATTATTTTCTTCTCTACCGCGAAAATTATCACGGTTCTTTTGCTTTGCTGCGTTCGCCGTTCTGCTTTTCCATGCACGTTTTAGCCCAGAAAAGTCTTTGGTGAAAAGGGGATTTTAATTAGTTCCAAAGGTACGAGGAATATGCTTTCTCTCTCTTATTTCTTTTATTTTTTTGGGCTCTTATTTTTCATTCCTTATTTTTTTTTAATGAATTTCTGAACGCTGTGAATTATTATGTTCTTGATTTTATATATAGAGTGAGCTTTCTCTCTGTATTATTTATCGCGCGTTCTCACATACTTATTTCTCCCCTTTGTTCTTGTTGGGGTTATTATTTTGTTGTTTAGAGACGTGGAACCAATTTTTTTCATTTCTCTTTTTTTCTCTCTCCGTGTGACGTCATTGTAACCTTCCAGATTGCGTGCGTCATCGTCTGTGTTATTAACTGTTGATGGTGTTGTTTGATAGGCATTGTTGTTAACGGTAACGGTAATTACTGTTTTTTGTTATAACTGCAGTTGTTGGTTATTGTCATTATCAGCATTATCATTGTTGTTATTGTTATTGTTATTATTTTGTTATTGTTATTGTCATTGGTACTGCTACTGTTATTATAACTATTGTTGTTGTTGTTATTATTATTATTATTTATTATTATTATTATTATTATTATTATTATTATTATTGTTGTTGTTGTTGTTGTTGTTGTTTTTATTATTGTTATTATTATCATTTTATTATTATTATTATTATTATTATTATTATTATTATTATTATTATTATTATTATTATTATTATTATTATTTATTATATTATTATTATTATTATCATTATTATTATTATTATTATTATTTATTATGATTATTATTTTTATTATTATTATTATTATTATTATTATTATTATTATTATTATTATTATTATTATTATTATTATTATTATTATTATTATTATTATTATTATTATTGCTTTTGTTGATGTTATCATTATCATTTTTGTTGTTGTTATAAATATTAGTACCAGTATTAAACTTCCTTTTACTATTCATATATGAGCCTAAAGTACTCCAAAATGCCGTGACGAAATGTGAAATCTGAGGCATAATACCTCCTCAATTACTCATGAATAAAGTTAATAACCGTGGGTACGTATCCGAGGTCATTAATCTCTAATGACTGCATAGGCCTGTAGGCGCATATCCTATTGTGTTTCCTGCTCATAGCGTCCACCTATAAATATTTTGTGGAGGTAGACATCGGTTACAGTTAATTATATGGGCGGTGAGGGAATATCAGTTATCCATGCTGTGTTGGTTGGCGCCTTGACGAGTTAAGTGATGAACCTGTGGCTAATTATGGGGCAATTAGGCTCTGTACGCAGGATAGCGTTCCCCTCCCGATGGCTTTATAGGCCTATCACGTGCCGCAGTCTGTAGTTTGATACTTGCTTACTTTTGTTTGTCTGGTTGCTGTCTCTCTATCTTTCTCTTTCTCTGTCTGTCTGGCTCTGTCTCTTTGTCTCTCTTCTCTCTGTCTCTCTCTCTCTCTCCCTCTCTCTCTCTCATCTCTCTCTCTCTCTCTCTCTCTCGTCCTCCCTGTTATATTCTCTCTGTCTCTCTTATCTATCTATCTAGTAAATAGAAGAAAAAAAAAGTCATATCATTGGTGTTTTACGCATATATGTCTATATGTATGCATTTTTAGTGCGGTCCGAATACCGAAAAAGACCCCTTTAACATTCAATACGAGATTCACCAAGGAAGGCGTGTTGCCAGAGGAAAAGCGACGATGCTGCAACTAACAGAGTGTCGCGGTGTGTGAATATATTGCGTTTGATATGGGAAGGGAAAAGCCTCTTGGGAAGGGAAGGATCAAAGACAGTTTACGACGTGAAAGCTAAGTGTTTGGTTCAGATTGAGGCGGTGGTCATGGCTAGGTGGAGGCGTGTGGGTGTTTGTCCATTTATCTTGTTCTGCGTGAGATGCCTATTTCTCAGGGGGAAGGGGAGGGGGCGGGTAGCGGTAATCTTGAGGTAATTTTGGAGGTGATTTTTCGTCAGATTATGATTGCTGATGAGGGCATTACCTTTTTTTTTTAGTCATAGCATCGATACGATCGTTGCTTCGTTTTGAGTTGTAGTATTTTACAATCATTTCAGCATCAGAAGCAACTGCGAGTGTATTTTTTTTACGATTATTATTGTTATAGATGTTTACGATTGTTTTGTTGACTTATATATTACGACGCTTATTTTTCCTTAATCTAGACATGGGCCGGAGAGGACAGGCCAAATAGCATCCATTCATTTATTTATCGTCCTTCCTGTGTCATGGAGGCTTGACAAGGACCCAGCGACGTCACGGGTGAATGAGCTATACGATTAGTATTGTTATAGATTGTGTAGTTCACTTTTATTACATTTATTTTCCTTCCTTAATCTAGACATGGGCCGGACAGTACAGAATAAATAATATCCATTAATTTTTTTATGCATTTATCATCTTTCCAGTGTCATGGAGGCTTGACAAGGACCCAGTGACGTCACGGCTGAATGAGATAAAGGGTTGTGACAGATTTCATAACAGGACTTGCCTACGCGGCGTGAATTTATATCTGATAGCGTCAATGTAACAAGATTGGTTTTCGTTGATGGAGTGGCCGCCATGACAAGGGGTTGTGTGTGTGTGCGCGTACGTGTGTGTGTGCGCGTACGTGTGTGTGTGCGTGTGTGTCGTAGTGTGTGTGTGTGACTGTCTGTTTGCATCTGTGCCTGTGTCTGTGCATGTAGGTATGAGTATATAAATGTATGTATAGTACATATAGACTAAACATACTACCTCATTTCTCCATGCACACTACACATCAACTACTTCAACACGTTATCGACTTCGATAGACACAGCGCCATCCCACGGACCGTCTCGCCGTCAATTCGATCGACAGAATCTACCCCGCAACCCCACCCACCCCACCCACCCGCCGACGAAGCTTCGTTATTAGGCTTCACGCTGTCTGGCTTGTCTAAAGGAGTTGCTGTAATGGTTGTTTGTTTGTTTGGTTTATTATAAGTGCGTGTGACGGGGGTGTGAATTTGTATCTGTGTATTTCTTTTATTTTGTTCGTTCTTATGTACATTGATTTGGATTTGTGTATTTCTTTTTATTTTGTTGTTCATCTTATTTAATTATTTGATATTGTGTTTGTTTATTATTATAATTGCTATTGTTGTTATTCTTATTATTGTTATTATTACTATTATTACTATTAGTAGTAGTATTAGAAGTAGTAATATTAGTGCAGTAGTATAACTAAAAACAGAAACGACGACTATTACAACTACTACTTCTACTGTTACTACTTTTATTACTGCTGATACCACGACTGATTGCAGTGCATTTTTATTCATCTATTCATTTTTTATTATTGTTTTAGTGCAGATTTATTTTTATAAGCGCATGGTGTAAAAATATATCCGTCGTATTTTGAAGAGAACAAATGCTTAATAATTTGTGTTCAGGGCGATCGGTCAGCCGGGAGTGCTTTATTGGCAGCGGGAAAACACATGTAAAAATTTATCTACTTGTGAAGCCATAAAAGAAAATATATATTCATAAACGGGTTTATCCAGCCGCGGAATATAATTTTACTGCGCTTTTTACAAGTTTCCAATAACATTTAAATCATAGGATGGTTGATATTGACGTTAACTGCCCACGTATAATCTGACAGGTAAGTTACAACGCCGGTGAGTGCACGGCCTCCCCGCGCAGGACTACCGCAACAGAAGTAGTCTTACACAAAGTAGCCTTAAGACTTTTTTCCCTCCGTCTTGGGCTCCCGGCTGCCTCGCCTCGGATGTCTTCCTGAAATTTCATCGCGTCATCCGCATTGTTAGGCGCTCGGGACTGCAGAAAAACGGCCCTCTATTCCCGCGGGCGATCGCCTGTTGTCAGGAGGGTCGCGCGGAGGGCAGTGGCGTCGCCTTTGCTTGAGGAGAGACGGGAGGGAGTCAGTCGAGAGTCCGGGGTTTGGGGGTTGGGGTTGGGGGTGCTTGACGGGGGAGAGTCGGGGTTGGGGTGGGGGGGTGCTTGACGCGATCGGGCGACTTCGGGCGGGGGAGGGGAACTGTGCAGGTGTGTTTTGAGTTACTGGAGCGGGCTGTGTCTGAGTTCTCTGTATGTCTATTTGTTTGTCCTGTCTCTCTCTCTCTGTCTCTCTCTGTCTCTCTCTCTCTCTTCTCTCTCTCTCTCTCTCTCTCTCTCTCTCTCTCTCTCTCTCTCTCTCTCTCTCTCTCTCTTCTCTCTCTCTCTCTCCCTCCTCTCCCTCCTTCCTTCCCCTTCCCCTTCCTCCTTTCTCTCTCTTGCGTGTCAAAAGAGAACTCCTGGCCAAGGAAAGCTGAGAGCGGACAGGTGTTGGTGTAGTTTTCACGTTCCGTATCAGGGTCAAAAGGTAACATAAACCTACAAATCGCTGTTAAGGTTCCAGCCTCTCTTTCCCGGCGCGAACCTGGGTAATGTACGAATGAGAAACACTTTCCAAACCCGTGTTCTACGCGGAGAAATTATCCCCGACGAGAACTTGTGAATTAGTACATGATGGCATTTTAATAATTTTCACATTAAGACACAAACGCTAGCCAGCGGGCGGTAGGGTTGGGAAGGGTTAGCTGGTGCACCCACCGCTCCACCCACCCAGCCCACCCGAGCCTGGGTCTTCCTGGGGGAGGGATGAATTATGTATATGGGCGCCCTCCCCCTCTCTAACCGTACCCGCCCGTAAGTACGCCCCGCAATTTCTCAGCCGTCTCTCTGCACCACTTTGATACTTTTTTCTCAAACGTCTTGGGAGAAAAAGCAAGTGCCTTCACAGTCTTGGTCCATAGAGTGTAGTTCTTCGGGGACGTCAGTTGCTATTTTTAGATTTAGCGTCCCTGGTGGCTGGTCGCCCGCCCACAGGTGGTTATAGCTGCAACTTGTCATGTTTTATCTCCCCCGTCGCTCTCTCGCGGCGACCCCGCCTTCAAGATGCTGGAGAAAGAGCTGGACGTCCCAGCATCCGAATCAGGGGTCCTGGCGAGAGGGACGGCGAGGGAGCGAAGCAAGAGGTCGCCCTTATATGATGTCCCTCTCAATAGGCCTAATGGCATCATGTGTCACGAGTGCCGGAAGACGAGTCGGGTCGCGCCGTGCCTGCTCCACATCGCGTCTCTCCGGGAGGAACAAGGGCCGCGCCAGGGCCTCGTGCCTCGCCAAGGGATTCCCCGGCGCTAAGGGAAATGGCGGCGATTTAGATACTGCGGCCGTTCTCCTATACAGGCCATTGCTGCGCCAGCCGGGGTCGTGTCACTTGGCTGAGGGAACGGAGGACCATCTGCCTCGTGGCCGGCGGGGGGGGGGGGAGGCTTCATTTGAATTTTATCTCCTGCGTAATATATTTTGCGTAAGTGGTCAGGGCAAGCACAATGCTAGGAAGTATTTTTAAATAAGTTGTATCGTTAGAATTTGCATACGTATATGGACGAGCCATATATGGTACTTCTTCATCTAACAACAGTAATATGACTACTTTTGCAGTTCTGTAACCGCCATGCCTAGAAGTTTAGACATGATAAATGCATACGTCTGCGGTGTCATAATGCAGGAATGGAAGATCATGTCGCTCTCTGGTGATGAGAGCAATGCATGACGTCATGGTTTTACGAGAATGATGGTGGGTCTGTGTGCGTGTGCCCGGCTGCCCGCCCATGTGCGTGTGTGTTTGTGTGTGAGGGGAGTATGCTTGCTGGCAGGCCGTGTTTTGTCCGTATGTTGCCCGTCCGTATTGTTGAAGCCGCTTTGGTGAATTGACGTGGCTTGTGGAGAGGTCCCATTGATGGCTGCCACTCTAAACCGACGACAAATTTTGGAAAAGGTCATAAATTAAGACACAGCACATGTGAACTGCACCGAGACAGTCTTTGAAGTTGTGGCGAGATGCGACATTTAAATTGCAATGGGATTCTCGAGGAGGTAGTTCCCAGAAGACGTTCCCGAGATGGTGAATAGATCTGACTTCCAAGTCCTCCCAAGACGTATAGAAACAGCGGGAGAACTTTGGCATTTGGCGGTGTTGGAGAATGGCGGTGATTGAGTGACGCGGCGAAGGCGAGGCTCGGAGGCTAAAGGATTCTCGCTTCGGGGGACATTTCGCTTAATTTCGGAGCGATTTTCCAACACGGTAAGGGCGAGCGAGAGAAACTTGTAATCCAGTTATATTAATGAAATTTATTCGTCGGTAGTTCACTTCATCATTTTCTGAATTAATAGAAGTATAGTCCAGCAAGTCGTGGAACTTTCTAGATTAATGTAATTCATCATTATTACGGATGGGAAAACCAGTGATACAAGGCCAACCCATTCGTCACGTGACCTCCGGGTTCGTGAGTGGGCAAATGTGAAGACCGAGAGAACAGCTTGTAACTGTCTTGACCTTTATCACTTTCACACGTCTCTCTGAGCGCTGCGATGTGGTTTAAGTGCAATTAGAAAACGGGATCCAAAGAAAGTGGGAAATTGGGCCAATCTCTTTTCATTCCAGTAGGCTAATTGCAATTATTGTGGTTTTAATAATATCGGAAGGCAGGTGCGGATAAGCATAAAAGAAAAAGGTAGTGAGTTTGTTCACAATTTTAAAATTTTTGCACTGCCGTTATGATAACAGTGACAGGAAACAATGCTTTAATAATGCTGATAACATCTGGTCATGAAAGCAATCTCACGCCTGGCAGGGAAGTTTTACTGTCGATAATTGTATATATTTATTTTTTTTCTACTGGAGACACGTTTCATACTCTCACATTCGTTTCACTCGCAGTCGTCGTCGCAAATACGATTTCTTTTGTTTCAATCCTTTTTTTTTTTTTTTTTTTTTGGCGGGAATTTTCTTCAGGGGTACCATCTCTTTATATTTTTTTGTTAAATGAGTTTGTTTTTTCTTTACATTTCTTAAGGAGTGACCAAGTTATTATAATTGTTATTATTGTTATTAGTATTATTAGTAGCAGTAATAGTAAGCGGTAGTAGTAATGTAATAGTAATATTATCATTATTATTATTATTATTAGTAATAGTGCTACTGCAGGGAAAAAATAATAGATAATTATATATGATATGAATTTCCCTGATCAGCACATATTTCAATAATCATATTTGTATTTGTTGCTAGGATAGTGAGGTTCTTCAGATTTTCTCTTGTCAAAGGAAAGGTCAGCGGGTAGTGTGTTACTGGGTCATAGATAGCGTTAATTAAGAGTGAAAGGTCATTATTACCAACCGATTTATGTCTCACTTCCTTTCGTCTGCTTTCTAATTCTCTTTCTCTTTATTTTTTTATTTGATTGATTTTATTTATTTTTTGTCGTCATTTTTATTTATTTCTTCTCTTGTAATTTTTGGTAACCTTTCTTTATTGTATTTAATCTAATTACTTATCTTTGCTTCGAAATTATCTTTGTTATCCCAATCCCATTTGACCTTTTTTTTTTTATCCCGTCGTGTTTCTCTCTCCCTTTTCTTCTGCATTTTCCCCTTTGACTTAGGTTTATCATTTATCTTTTCACTTCATTCTATTCAGTTGAGTGGAATCGAAGCGTTTTATTATTATTAGTAGTAGTAGTAATAGTAGTAGAAGTAGTAGTAGTAGTAGTAGTAGTAGTATCGGTAGGAAATAAAAGCTGGAATAAGGACAAGAAACTGATTATGGTAATGTGGGCGCCAATTATTGCCTCGTTAATGACGTCGGTGCGTACGTAATTGGGGCGAGGGCATAAGGGTGGGGGTATGGGCGTCCGAGGTTGGGTAATGGAACGTGGGGCGATATTTTTAGGTCTCTGCTGTCTGTTTGTATGTCTCTCTCTTTCTCTTCTCTTCTTTCTTTCCTCTCTTTCTCTCTTATCTTTCTCTTCTCTCTTCCCTCTTCCTCCCTCCTTTCTTTTTTCTTTTTTCTTTCTCCTTTCTCTCTCCTTACTTTCCTTTCTTATCCTCTCCTTCCCTCTTTCTCCTCCATTCTCTTTCTCTTTCTCTTTCCTCCACCGCTCTTTCTTTCTCTTTCTCTCCCTCTCTCGTCTCTCTCTCTCTCCTGCTCTCTCTCTTCTCTCTCCCTTCTACATCACAACACCTAATATCTGAAAAATAATTCTACATTGGGTAGATTCTCTAATTTCCCAAAATAACTACGTAATGATGACTATCATTAACTAATTATACTGTCGATATCTCGCATTCTAATGATAATTTCAAATCGGATAAATACTAATGCATCAATGATAATAATAATAATAAATAATGATACTAATATCATAGTGATAATAAATTACAAAACAAAACAAAGAAGAATAAAATCGCTGAGAGAGAGAGAGAAAAAAAAAATCCGTCTCATCTCCCTTCATACTTTTTAATCTAATAGCTTTAACAGGCGAGTAAATGTTGGTCCAGGAGGCAGAGGGAGATCCCCGGGCGTATCTCACGCTCCCGAAGTGTTTGCTGCCGCCTGTAGTCAAGCCGGGATGCTTGGGCGCGGGGGGCGGTCTGGGGGCGGGTCTGGGGGCCGACAGACACGCCGCGGAGGGCCTCTTCATGCAGGGGAAGGGCCGTCTCTTTTTATTTTATTTTATTTTTTAGTATTGTTTTATTTTTATTTTTTTATTATTTTTTTTTGGGGGGGGGGTTCATGCGGGGGGGAAGGGCCGTCTCTTTTTTTATTTTTTTATTTTTAGTATTGTTTATTTATTATTATTTTTTTTTTGGGGGGGGGTTGTTTGTTGTTTTTTTTTCTGTTTATTTGTTATTTTTTGGTGTTTGTTTTCTCGGATTTTGGTATGTGTGTGAACTGTTTTTTTTGTGTGTGTGTTTCTTTCTCTTGAAGTTTTCTTGGAGACGACATAGCCGCGCGTCGTCTTTTTTCTGAATTTTGCTTTTTTTCTGATTATTGTTATTTTTGGGTCTTTGTTTCTTTATTTTTGTTGTATGTGAACTGTTTTTTTTTCTGTTCTCTCTTTTAGTTTTCTTCTTAGATGCTTGGAGACGACATCACCGCAGAAGACCTCTTCATGCAGGGGAAATGGCCATCTTTTTCCATTATTTTGCGTTTCTTTTCTGATTATTGTTATTTTGTGTTTTTTATTATTAATTTGTTACATGGGAATTTTTTTTTTCTGATCTTTCTCTTTTATTATTATTTTGTTATATGTGATTTTTTTTTGTTTGATCTTTCTCTCGTAGTTTTTTTTTCTTAGATGCTTGGGGCGCGAGGCGGGTCTTGGAGACAACATCGCCGTTTTCTGGATTTTGCTGTTTTTTTTCTGTTTATTGTTTTTTTGTGTGTGTCTGTTTCTCTAATCTTGTTATATGTGATTATTTTTTTCTGATCGTTTTCCTCTTCTCGCAGCAGGAGGAATAACTGTTTTTTTTCGGTAGTTTTTGCAATGTATTTTGAGTTTGTTTGTTTATTCGTTTGTTTCATTGCTGTCGTTGCATGAATTCTGTTCTCTCGTCTCTTTTCTATCTCTTCTTGTTTGTTTGTGTTCTCTCTCTTCTTTCTATCTCTTCTTGTTTGTTTGTGTTCTCTCTCTTCTTTCTAGTTTGTGTTCTCTCTCTTCTTTCTATCTCTTCTTGTTTGTTTGTGTTCTCTCTCTTTTTTCTATCTCTTCTTGTTTGTTTGTGTTCTCTCTCTTCTTTCTATCTCTTCTTGTTTGTTTGTGATCTCTCTCTTTCTTTCATATCTCTTCTTGTTTGTTTGTGTTCTCTCTATTCTTCTCTTTCTTTCTTGTTTGTTTTTTTCTCTCTCTTCTTTCTATCTCTTCTTGTTTGTTTGTGTTCCTCTCTCTTCTATCTTTCCTTCTTTCGTATCGGCGGCACATCGTCGAGGAGGACCTTGTCACGTATTGGAGGAATGGCGGTATTTTTTTCGATGTTTTCGCAGTTTTTCTGTTTATTATTTTTATTTTTTTTTGTGTTTGTTGGTTTTTCTTTTTTGTTATATGTATGCTGTTTTTTCTGTTCTCTCTCTTGTAGCGGAGGAGAATTGTCGTTTTTTTCAAGTGTTTTCGCTTTTTTTTCTTTTTTTCGTTTCATTACATGTCTACTGTTCTTTTTTTTTTTTTTTTTTTTTTTTTTTTCTCTTTATCATATTCTCTGTTTTCTCTCTTGTATCTTCCTTCTGGGTCTTGGAAACGACATCGCCGTAGGGGGGGGGGGGCTTTTCACGAAGGAGCAATGGCGATCTTTTGCCTTTTTTCTGCTTTCTGTGGTGTTTTGTTGGTCTGTTCTTGTTTTCGTTGTAAGACTATTATTCTTTCGTTTTTTCCTTTCATCACCATCGTCATCGCTATCACTATCACTATTCACCCATCCCTCATCCTCATCATCATAACACTATCATCATCAACATCAATGTACTTAACAATAATATAAGATTAAAAAAAAGAAACCCCCCCCCCCAACGCTACGCAACACCTCACCAATACTCTTCACATTATAAATCACTTAAAATAACACACCATATGAAAAATATAGAAATAAGAAGATAGAGAAGGCAATAACCACATATATAAACCGGACAATCGGGAAATGAAGAAACTAGCAGGATACTGTAGAATATTCGCGCATATGCTCGTGAACTGGTGCCAAGTTAGCGTTAGGCCACTAAAACCGGTGAACAAATGGGTCAGAGGAATATAAACTCTGTGTCGGTCTGTATACGCGTCCGGGCGCCTTGTTGTGTGCTGCAGGAGGCTCGTTACTCTCCGCCTGAGACGGATTCCCCGGCAGGCAGAGCGATTGTGGTCCGACGCGACGCTCATATCTTCCGCATCATCAGCACTGTCGTCCTCTTAATCGCACAGAATGCTGGTGGGCCTTTTGCGAAGAACAATTTGGGTAGCCGCTAGCGCTAGATGTCGACGGTTGCAGGATAGATAACTATGAGGATTGGGTGGGAGAGGGAAAGAAGAAAATTGATAGATTTCTGTAATTGTATTCTGTGATACTTTTTCTAGGTATGGCATACAGGCTCTTTTCTTCTTTCTTTCTTCTTCTCTTCTTTGTTGGCTTACTGTTCTTTTCTTTATTTTTTCCGTTCTATACTTCTTCGCAATATCTTACTTTTCCTTGTTCTATGTTCTTGTTCTTTGTTCTTGTATCTTGTTTCTTGTTCTTTGTTCATAGTTCTTTGATTAGTTTTTGTTTTTCTTTGTCGCCTTGCTTAAGGTTCACTTTGGGAGAGAGAGTGTGGGGTGGGGGAGGAAAGGAATAGGGTACTTGGGGGAGGGATGAGTACACTTGGTGTACGCGCAGGGGTGGGTAGAGAATATCTAAGGATGGGGTGGTGTGTGAGTAGTATATGAAGTGACTTGGGGTGGCTTGGAAGAGAAGATCTGCTTGGTATACCTATGAGAGGAAGTATCGAAGCTGTGGTTGGATGTGATGAGTACTATGGAAAAGAAGAATGGTTCTAGTGAGGTTACTGTGAGAAATGAATTAGACTATGGAGGTGAGAGACTGTAGAAAGGTCTTAAAGAATGAGGGAGAGAGGGTAAAGAGATAGTAGGAGGGGAGGTATGCTATGACGTATAACAGATAACTGTATTCTGGGTGGACTTGAAGCTATGCATGTACCTCTAAGTCGCTACAATATGCTCAATCGATCTTCCTACTGTCCTCGTGACTCTCTTCTTCTTTGTAAATGTGTTGGGATGTTGGGTGGTAGGGTTGATATAGATGAGAGGAGAAGGGAGAAAGCGTGCGCAAGAGACACACACAGAAGAAAATATAATAGGGGAAGGAAAGAAAAGGCGGAGAAGAATAGGGAGAAACAGACGAAAGAGAAGAGGAAGAAGAGGGGAAGGAAGAGCGAAACAGAGAGAAAAAGACGAAAGAGAACCAGGAACAATAAGGAGACCACAAAAAACGTGTAGGAGGAAAAGATAGTATATGTGAGCCGAAGAATAAGAGTGAGTAGAACGAAAGGAGGACGAGATTGCAAACGATTAAAATAGCGACAACAGGGGAACGAAGCAAAGAAGGTAAACTTTCGGTGTTGGTTGCAAATTGCACATTAAAAACGAAAACTAAATGGTGCCCGGGGAAGCCGACGAAAGGCATTTTGATGTTATCGGATTGAGTGTTTTTGGCCATAGATGTAGACGAGAACCGAAGCGGTTAAAAAAAAGATCGACAAGAATAGCCACTGGAATTATGAAGGTGATAGTTGTTAGTTATTTAGCATATGTGAATGATTTATTTTTATGTCACTTAGCTAGGAACGTAGTTAGTTGTACTCTCTTCTTGTTTCTTCTGTTTGTTTTATCTTTCCCTTTTTCTAGATTCTGTGAGTTTCTCTACTCTTGTTCTTTCTGTACTCCTCTGGAATTGTAGTCTTGAGTTTGCTTCTGCGGGATTTGGCGTGGCATAGTCGTTTTCTTCTGTCTCTCTCTTTCTTTTTTACAATTCTGTGAATTTTTCTCCTTCTCCAGCTTGGTTAATACTGACATATTTTCTGGGTGTTTTCTTTAGTCATTTTTTCTCAGTGCTTTTTATACTGCTTGAAGAATTGTATCGTATCAGTATGTGCTCATTACGTACCAGTAACTTCTTTCTTCTTTCCTGTACTGGTCGTTTGTTCTATGACGCTCGTGTTATTTATATGTAAATGTATAGACAAGGTTAGGTCGTAACTGCATTTATCGTTACGCAAGAGACCATTTTGTACAGGGAGTGCACGAGTCAAGTTGTAATGATCTGATCGTGTATTACGTAGTAGTGCTATATTCAGAGAATTTGCATTCATTCGCAGATCTGTTATTGTTACTTATCGTATTAGCATGTCATATAGCGATTTTTACCAATTATTACTTTCTCGTCTCAGTTACAGATGAGCTTCAAGAATATATTATTTTTTACATAGACTCATTCATATTTTTCTCTCATTTTTTTCTTTCGTGCTTCTCATCTTCATATTTTTCACACTTCTCAAGCCTCTTCTTTGCCTCTCCGAGATCTGACTACTCACTCCTTTATCCTATATTTTGTATATTTTACTTCTCTATCTCTGCTACTTTCTCTCTCTGTTTTTGTATCTTTCTCGCGTGTCATTTTCAGTCTCTCTGGTCATTCTCTGAGACGTCTTCTGTCGCACTCTATCTCTTTCGGATTTTCGCGCTTAATAGTTTGTATTCTTTCCTCAGCTGTCTGGGTCTCTCTCTCTCGTCCTCGATATCGGTCTCTCAAATCAATACAGCCGGAGCAAGGGTCGGTCCGCTTGCGGTTACTTTCTCCCTTTCCCTTCTTCCTACTCCTGTTCACTCTCTCTCTCTCCTCGTCTCTCGTCTCTTCTCTCTCCTCTCACGCTCTACCCTCACTCTCCTCTCCTCCTCTCCCCTCTCCCCTTCCTCCCTCTCCTCTCTTTCTCTCCCCTCTCCCTCTCCCTCTCCCTCTCTCCTCGCCTCTTCTCTCCCTCCCCTCCATCTCACCTCTTCCTGTTCCTCTTCGTGTCTCTTCGCACTCTGCTCTCTCCTAGCAGGAGAACCACAACCCTTCTCCGTTTCATCCTCTCCCTTTCTCCCCCCTCTTCTCTCTCCTCCTATCGCCTCCTCTTCTTCCTGCATTAACACTCTGAGGAAGTTTCCCTCTCTTGGCTCTTCCCTTACTCTTTATTACTCCACGTGTTCGCTCCTCGCATCGTAATCGAAATCCTTCTCGCGCTCTCGTGGACCTCAGATACCCTCTCACTGTCTCGAAGGCGTCCGTGTTCTAAATATGCGTAGCTCACTCGCATATCATGTGTACCTGCCGTGTCCACTAACGTGTGCCTCTACTAGCGTGCGTCCAGCCTCACCCTCAACCCTCGCCACCACATCCACCTCAGCCTCAACCTGTTCCCACCACTTCCTCCACACCTCAGCCTATACCTCCACTCCCTCTGTATCCTCAACCTCCACCTTCACCCCCCCTGCGTCCACAACCTCATCCTCCAGCCTCCAGGATGTCCTTGTTAGCGGTTCCGGAGCAAGTGGGTTCCGCAGAAGGGTTACCACGTGACTCGCTGGTCCCATTTGTGTCATTCGTGTCAGATCCTTGCGTGTGAATTCAAGCAAATTCGAAAATCGCCTGGCTGTTGGAAATTCGCGAGGCATCATGCGTGCGGAATGAAGAGCTCATGCAAATCCCAGATTGGCATCGACGCTGGAAAATCGCGAGGCATCATGCGCGTGGGATAAAAGGGGAAAAAAGGAGTGACTGGCAGTATGCTAATTTCGAGAGCCCACGTGCATGAAGGCGTCGACGAGCTCCCGGCCCCACGTGTGCGAGGGGCGGCCACGCGAGCTCCGGGTACCTGCTGGAGATGCGGTCTCGTGCGTGGGCGCTGCGGGCGGGTGGGCGGGCGGGCGGGCGGCGGCCGGTACGGGATGTGACGTCATTCTCCTCCTCTCCCTCCCCCCCCTCGTGTCCGTAATGCCGCCGCTCGTACGCAGTAATTATGCACCTGCGCTCGCCTTGCCTGCGCTTACCTTCCGTCCGCCGCGGGCCCTTTAATCCGCGTTTACTCCTTTCGCTTGTCTCTTTATTGTTCATTTTCTTTCTGTCTGTTTTGTCTTTTCTATTCTTGTCGTCTTTTATTTCCATTTTTTTCATCTTCCTGTTCCTTATTTTTTTACCTGTTATTTCTTTGTTTCTTCCCCTTCCTTCCTTTATTTTTATCACCTGTTTCTCCCCTACCTCTCTTTTATTTCCTTTGTACCTATTCTTTTTCCCTGCCACCTTGCCTCGCCCCCCCCCCCGCTGATTCTGCTCGAGGGGGCGATTGAGCTGGAAAGGGGGGTTGGAGTGCATGGGGTGGGGGTGGGGGGGGGGTTTATAAAGCTGAGTCGGTGTGGAATTTGGACTTCCTCGTGAGGCGTCGGGGTTCCTTCTGAGAATATCGCGTGAAGGAAAGACAAAGGTTGAGCTTAACTTTTGGGGTTCAGGGTAAAGACGACACGCGACCTCTCCCTCCCTTCACCTCCTCCCCTTTTTCCTTTAGTTCTCCCTTTTCCTCCTCCTCCCTCACCCGCCTTCCCTCCCGCCCTCCCTTCCTTCATCCCTTCCTTCCCCTCTTTATCCCCCTCCCCTTTCGTCTCCCTCCTTTCCTCCTTTCTTCCCTTTTCCTTCCCCTTCATCCTTCCCTCCTTCCTCCCTCCTTTCCCTCCTCCCTCCTTCCCCCTCCCCTCCCTTTCCCTCCCTACTCCCCCTCCCTCCTCCCTCCTTCCTCCCCTCTCTCCTCTCCCTCCTCCCTCCCCTCCCTCCCTCCCTCTTCATCCCCTCCCCTCCTCCCCTCCCCCTCCCTCCCTCCCTCCTCCGTCGTCGCCCACCCGCGTCCACCGGAAACCCTTATGGAGACACGTCGGACATGGACAAAGCCAGTACACTGTTGCGCAAATGGTAATTCGGCGGCACTGATGTGGAGGGCGAGGTGGAAGGAGGGATCGAGTTTGAGCTCTAAAACGGGATCCGAAAAAGCGTCCTTTGTTCGGATCTTTTGCCGTAGTTTGAACTTTTATTTTGAGAGTAGGGTTTACATTTTTTTGCTATTTTTAGTTTTTTTTTCGTTTTTGTTTGTTTGTGATTTCCGTTTTTGTTTGTGCTTTTGTTTTGTTTTTGTATTGGATACAGCAATGCAGCAGGTGGCTCGCCAGCGGCCATTCACCGCCTGCAGGGAATCACATGGTACAGTTGATACGTTTTTTTTCGAAGTCTGCGGCCGACATAACTAACCTCTTAGGCAATGATCGCAAAACAAAGACCTGGTCCAACGTAGGGGAGTAGGGAGAGAGAGAGAGAGAGAGAGAGAGAGAGAGAGAGAGAGAGAGAGAGAGAGAGAGAGAGAGAGAGAGAGAGAGAGAGAGAGAGAGAGAGAGAGAGAGAGAGAGAGAGAGAGAGAGAGAGAGAGAGAGAGGAAGAAAATTGAGCAAGGAGATGGTAAGTGAATAATGGAGAGAGGAGAACAGAACAGAGAGAGAAGGAAGGAGGAAGAGAGAGAAGACCAAACAAAGAGAAGCACCAAATGAGTCAAAGATATAATACAATGTAATGCGGTGACGAAGGTAAAGAATGGCGAGTTTCAGGCTGCCAGAAAGTCCAGTTGCGGAAGAGCGATTCGTTCACATTGGTCAGCGAGATTAGCGAGATCTTTCTCTCTCATTTTCTTTCTCTTTCTCTGTCTGTCTGTCTCCTCTCTCTCTCTCTCTCTCTCTCTCTCTCTCTCTCTCTCTCTCTCTCTCTCTCTCTCTCTCTCTCTCTCTCTCTCTCTCTCTCTCTCTCTCTCTCTCTCTCTCTCTCTCTCCCTCTCTCTCTCTCTCTCTCTCTCTCTCTCTCTCTCTCTCTCTTCTCTCTCTCTCTCTCTCTCTCTCCTCTCTCTCTCTCTCTCTCTCTCCCTCTCTCCCTTCTCCCTCTCCCCTCCCTCCCTCTTTTTTACCGATGTCGCGAAATGGACTTTCGAAATAACTGGTGACCATGTAACTGCTTTTGTTACTCGCGAAGGTTGTGACGCAGTGAATTCGGACTTGTGCGTTGAAAAAAGAACGAAATACAGTTGGATGATTATTTTTTTTCCTTCTTGTTATATATATAGTTTCAGTGTTGTGAATTATCTCAGTAGAATTAAGGGATTCTGCCATTTAACTGGTTGTTAACATTCGCGAATGATTAGTAAAATCATCATTATATACCGTACATTTTTATGTAGAGTAGAAATATGGAATCATTATTCGATGTAAAGAAAGGCCACCTGGGGTATTTTAATTCCCGACAGGTGTGTGGCTGAAAGGTATGTGCGGGATTTAAATCTTATTGGCCACGGCGCCGCGGCATGACACCCAGGGGCCGGGAGATCTTCACAAGCGAATTTATGCAACCATTCTTCTTCCAGGGGGATGGGGTAGGGGTAGGGAGGGGCAGGGGAGGGTCGCGTCCTTCACGGAGGTCTCAGGACGTAGCTTGAGATTCCTGTGGAGGTGTGATTGTAATGCCGTCTTCGCCACCGCAGGGATTTGTATCCTTCTCGAGGCGTGGAGACGGAGAGTGAGTGCGTGCGGTGTCCTGTCGGGCGTTAACTGATCCGTAACCTCTCGGAAGAACTCGTCGCTCGGAGGTGGAACTTTTCTTCCGTTTCCACGTGGATTTATAGTTCATACGGTGGGCGCGTTGAGGCTTCTATTCAAAGGTTTATTTTCCAAAGTAGAAAGGGGAAAAAAGAGGGAGCGAGCAAGAAGGAAAACAAGAAGAGAGGAGGGTGGAGAAGGAAGTGGGGGTAGGGGAAGAAGGAAAACGGAAGGGGGGTAAAGCGGGATGAAGTGGGAAGGGGGAAGGAGGTGAGAAATGGATGGATAGGATGGGGGAGAGGGAGGTGGGAGGAAACGGGGGGCCAGGGATCGCCGGGGCGCGTGATGGATGGAAGGAGAGGGAAAGGGCGCGCTGATTCGTCAACTGGAGATGTGCAGGTGTTTGTTCAAAGATCTTTTAGGTTTCTTTATTATTTCTTTATTTCTTTTATTTTTGTTATTTCTTTTATTTCTTCTAGGTTTCTTTAGTTTATTTCTTTATCTCTTTTATGTTTATTTATAATTATGTTTTCGTGTTTTGTTATAAGGTGTCATATTCCCATTATATCTTTTAAATGAAAGTGATGAATACTTCTATTTTAACAAACGTTTTTGCTATAATTATGTTTTCGTGTTTGCTATATTTGAACTTACGTGTTTAGATAACAAAGGGATAACAGTGATAAAAACGATAATGATAATAATATTAGAGCATAATTCATAAAGTTATTATGTAGATAGGATTAGCACGACACTGACGTTAAACGTAGAGAGAAAGCCTTTCCTTGTTTGCACTTAGCATTAACTTTATGATTCATGTAGATAATTATAGATGAATGTTTATGCTGTAGGATTGGGCTAATGCACATTTTTGCACGAAAACAATAAGCACTTTTCAACGCAAATGTTTTCCATGTGCAAGCAAGCAGTCATCGCTTGGTAGACATCGCCATGCTGTTTGGGTTGTGATGGGAAGCACTGATAAGGTCGTAGCTCGTCTACTGGGAGTGTTTCTC
>NW_020868306.1:903522-906022 GCF_003789085.1 Penaeus vannamei
AGAGAGAGAGAGAGAGAGAGAGAGAGAGAGAGAGAGAGACGGAGAGGAAGGAAGGAAGGAAGGAAGGAAGAGAAAGAAAGAAAGAAAGATAGAGAGAGAGAGAGAGAGAGAGAGAGAGAGAGAGAGAGAGAGAGAGAGAAGAGAAGAGAGAGAGAGAGAGAGAGAGAGAGAGAGAAAGAAAGAGAAGAAAGAAAGGAAAGGAGGGGAAAGAGAGAGAAAGAAAGAGATGAGAGAGAGAGAAAATAAAGATAGAAAGTGATCGAAAGGCAGACAAAGGACCGGTAGCGCGATTAAAAGAGCCAGGGACACATCGCATCCCTTTGACCGAATTACGCGAACCCAGCGGAGGGCGAAGCGACAGGTCCCACCTCCGTATTGGCGCCGAAGGAAAGATCAGCCTCCGACGCCACGGGGGGGAGGGGGAGTAGAAAGCGCATATTGTGAGGAGCGCGTGCAGTTGGGCCCGGCTGCAGCTCACAGCTCAGCGCACGGTGATTAATTACCTGGTGGGAGCGGTAGGAGGGCGGGGGTGAGAGGGGCCGCACGGGGTGGGGGGCGAGGATGTGACAGGCGGTACATTGAGTTGTAAGGCGCCCCCGGGTGACCTGGAGCCGGCCGGGATATAATGCCCTTTGTCGCTCCACCGCGCGGGGTTTGTTTAAGGGAGGGGCCGTGATGTGCGGCTTGGTCGTATTCCCTCCGTACTTCCCTCTCTCGTCCCGTCAGTCCCTCCCTTCTTCCCTCCCCTTCCCTCTTTTCTCTCTCCTCCTCGCTTGTTCCTTCCTCCCTCCTCCTTCGTCTCTCCTCCTCCCTCCCTCGCTTGTTCTCTTCCTCCCTCCCTCCTCGCTTGTCATCTCCCTTCTTCCCTCCCCATCTCCCTTCCTCCCTTCCTCTCTCGTTCCTCCGTCCTACCCTCCTGCTCGAATTAAGCTATTGTTGGGCCTACTAGGGTTATGTAGAAATTTGGCCTTTCGTTTATTTTACCGTTTTCACTCTTTTTTCTACCCTGTGTGGGATTATATATTTTCTAGGTCTTCTTTTCATTTCTTTTTTTTACGATTATCCTCGTAAAAATATCCGTTCCTCGCCCGTGAAGGAGCACATATAATTAAACCGTTTCGGATGACGTTTGAAAGAGTTTCCCCGACCATGACGGAATCAGAAAACCCTCTTATTGTGTTCCATTAATTCCACGGAGGATCAGGTGTCGATTTACCTGTACCTGGCGATCATGGGGGTAGGGGGGAGGGAGGGAGAGGTGAAGGGTAAAGGTAAAGGTAAAGAAAAGGAGACAATGGGATGTGTAAGGTGTAGAGATTCGTGTGGAAGACGGTAGTTGCGGGTGTAAGATATATTCGATTAAAACGATATTGTTTCTCATTGAACAACGGAAAGGGAATGAATATAAGAATATTCTTAAAGGCATTAGTATTTTTTAGACATCAAAACCAGCGAAGAAAATATACGTAAGGGGACAGATTAAAGAAAAAACACGATTAAAGAAAACGATAATGATGTTGTAAATGGGGGAAAATGCGCCCATTGGTCGGTCACCGAAAGAGGTATTTTCACCGTGAATTGGGATGACCTGAGCCTAATGGCGCGGGGGTCAGACGCATGTGGAAATGGGATTTGCAAATTAGAAAATGATGAGGGAACAATGATCCTTTTTTGTGAGTGCGGATCCGGAACGTTTGATTTTCAGAATTGTGGAATTTGCTTTTTAACTTTGACGTCGATCACATGTGTTTGTGATATGGTGATTGCGATGCTGTTCGTGTCGCCATTGCTGTTATTATGATGATGGGGAAGGTTGGCAAAAAACTTGTTATTTTTATTTGTTATTTTTATTTTATTTTTTTTATTTTTTTATTTTTTTATTTTTATTTAGTTTTTTTTTTTACCTCGGTCAAAACATGTATTTCCTTTCCACAATTCTATATTACTTGTTCCCCAAGTGAAATATTTTTTTATTCTTTAACGGTAAAAATACGAGGTTTACAAAAAACATGCATAATATCCTCAACAAATCAACAAATAAGTACTCTAAAAAAGCTGTAACTAGCAATTATCTTAGCGTTCTGGTTATTAATAGACGCAGCGCAATAGATGATTTATAGTTTTTTGCCTGTTAATTGAAGGGGAGTTCGTGAATTTTAAAAACGTTAATTGCTCTGGCGGGCATGTAAATGACTAGTGACGTCATGTTCCAATACTTTTTTTAGGGGGTAAATGAGGAGGGGGGGGGGAGGCGCTAGCATTTTCCGCATGTCATGGTGGTCAGTAAATACATATACGAAGCTACATACTAAAAGGAGGAACGTAATTTATTATGTACGTTAATAAAGAAGCGAATGTGAAGCTTTGATGTTCGAATCAACTTGTGTTTGTTGTCCTTGGATGTTGCAGATTAGGTGCGTTAATTAAAGATTAGAAACATGAAGTGAATACCGTTAATTACTTCTGTAACGTATTTTCATGGAGAAGTCCGTGGTTGAAT
>NW_020868306.1:908522-911022 GCF_003789085.1 Penaeus vannamei
ACACACACACGGATTTGAATTACTTCTCTGGGACATTTCTGTGCCTGCTTTATTATCCTTTCACGTTTCTTTTTCTTTTCCTGTTTTGTTGTGCCTGTCCTTTCTGTTTTTCATTTATTTTCCTGTTTTATAATAATTCCGTTTTCGCTTTATTTGGTCTTTTGGTTAGGCATTTCCCTCATAAGTCTGAAGCTGAATGGCCACGAACCGGGGAATGAAGGAAGTTAATAATCCTCAAATTGAATTATCAATTTGCATACAGACATCTCCGAACGTGTTTTTTTTTTCTAATTATGATTGCGTGTTGCGTGAAAGCTTTTTATCTCACTTTCTCTCTCTTTCTCTCTCTCTCTCTCTTCTCTCTCTCTCTCTCTCTCTCTCTCTCTCTCTCTCTCTCTCTCTCTCCTCTCTTCTCTCTCTTCTCTCTCTCTCTCTCTCTCTCTCTCTCTCCTCTCCTTCTCCTTCTCCTTCTCCTTCTCTCTTCTTCTATCCTTCTCAATTTCTCTCCTTCTCTTCTCTCTCCCTCTCTCTCTCTCGCCCTCGTGGTACGGCACGTGCAAGGAGGCTGGGGTTGACAGTGAAATGGCGCGCGTTCGGAGAGCATAAGGAGAACGGCAGAGTGGTAGTTTGCGGTCTGATGATCGTGCGGTCACTCTGCGGTTTTGAGAGAGGCAAAGGCTCGAGTAGAGGGAGGGGATGGTGGGCGGGGGGTGGGGGTCAGCGAGGGCGGAGGAGTGGGGAGGGTGGGGGGGAGTAAGGGGGCAGGGTGTCGGGTCATTCTGAGGGAGGGGATGGAGCGTGGGTGGGGGTGGGGTCAGTGAGGGGGGAGGAGGAGTGAGGTAGGGGTATACAAAGGGAGGGGTGGGGAAGGGGGTGCGGGATGGTTTGGGATGGGGGGCAGGGGATAGAAGGGGCTTACAAAGGGAGGGGATGGAGAGCGGGTCGGGGCAGGGATGGAGGGGTGGATAGGGGCTAAGTGAGGGGAAGGGACATACAAAGGGAGGGAGGGAGAGGGGATGGGGGAGGAGGAGGGTAGGGGCATGTCCAAACTATCGTGACATCAGAGGGGTGGGGGAGGGGGAGGTAAGAGGAGAGGGTGGAAGGAGAGAGGGAGGAAGGGGAGAGGAGAAGGGGGGGAGAGAGGAAAGGAAAGGGTCCATTGCGGCGAAGCGACGAAGGGGAAGAGAAGAGACTGATGTGAAAGAGAGGGGGAGGAATACGATGGAGAAATAAGGGAACGGTAATGGAACACATTCATAACGAGTGGCCTTGGCCGTTATTTCCCGTCTCTGCTTCGGGAGGAAATGCGTGACGAAGCGAAGTGAAAGGACATCAGTGATAATACGATTTTTATACGATATTAATACGTATAAAAGTCACGTTATCGATGCTGTGCTTTGATGACAGGGGTTATATTTAGCCAATATGAGTTTCACGTTAGAAGTGAAGCTAGGGGGTGCAAACAGACGAATAACGGAACCGAAGCAAAGACGAAACAGTATAGAAAAGAAAAAAAATCATCACTTAAAACAGAGGCGATTTAAGTACATTGCATTCCATCCCCGAAAGGACTGTTTTACGCCTCTTCAGTGTCAGACCAAGCCGTCGGGCGCTGATCTGAACGTCAGCCGGGGAGAAGAGGGACGTCAGCCCTTCGATCACACGCAAGATGCAGGGCAATAGGGTTTGGAAAGATTTTTGTTTTACTTTGTTATTATTATTATTTTTATTTATTTATTTTATTATTATTATTTATTTATTATTATTTATTATTTATTATTATTTTTTTTGGGGGGGGGAGTGGTTACAGATGAGTTGGGATTGTTGATTATGTTACTTTTGAGATATTTTACCGTTTTTTATTTTTTTTACCTATGTTGATTATTCATAAGATTATATTTTTTCTGCTTCACGCCCTGTTTATTGTTATTATCACAGTTATCATCATTATGGTGTATTATAATTATTATTGTTATTATTATTATCATCATCATATTTTGTTACTTTTGTTATTGCTTTTTGTTGTAGTTATTTTGTGATGATGATAATGATGATAATTGTTATTTTATTGTTATTGTTATTTATTATTATTATTATTATTATTATTATTTTATTATTATTATTTATATTATATTATTATTATTATTATTATTATTATTATTATTATTATTATTGTTGTTGTTGTTGTTATTAATATTATTATTATCATTAAGTTTAATATTATCATTATTTTTAATATTATTATTAGTTGATATTATTTGCAAATATTGATATTAATATTGTTAGTTTCCGTCTTCTTTAATAATTAACTCCAATATGGCTTCACTTTTTCACGCACTGGTAAAATGAGTAGGTCAACAGCACAAAAAGCCTGAAATGTAAGACTTAGCAATATAAACGAGATGACACCCATTTGTTGTTAAAGAAACTTAATAGATGTGAAGAGGGTGTGTAATATTGCACAACGTGAAGGGTGCAAGGACGCTGGGTGAATTAAAAT
>NW_020868306.1:916022-943522 GCF_003789085.1 Penaeus vannamei
TGCAGCGTCTGAGATGAACTTGAGACTTGAAAAACGAGGCGTACGTGTGGAATGGATTTTGGTCGTTTTCAGACGTGAGCAGCGAGGGAAATATGTCAAGAGGCGAGGAGAGGGAAGGGAGGGGGTGAGGGAAAGGGTGGAGGTGAGGGGCGTGAGGGGAAAAGGGTGGAGGGGAGGAGGGAGGGTAGGCAGGGAGAGAGCCCCGGGCCAGAAAGTAGAGAGGTCGAGACTCATAAATATGGCGGCGGGGGGGCTGGAGTGGCCTGGCTCCAGTGTTGGGTACTGTCTGGGGTATTTTGTTATCAAATATTTATGTTGTTGTGACGCCACGGCGGAGGGGGAAGCCAAAGGGTTATATGGAAAGGCAAAGAAAAAGCCACACACCCGAAAAGAATGGGCCATCTAAGAACGGCCGGCCGGAAATGCCCAAATTACAACCGAGGCCATTAATGAGCGTTTTGAGGAACTCGCAGCGCTGACTGGCACCGCTGTTCCTGGGGAGGGGGACGAAGAAGCCGACGCGGGCAGTCGATGCCGTACCCGAAAAGACGACACGCTTGATTCCTGAGAATATTAAAAGGACAAAAACTGTAGAATAAGGAGTGCTCGATAGGCCTCGGCGTTGCCATACATCTGTCCGTCCTCGGCCGCTGTATTGTTCCGTGCCCGCTCCTCTGGGAAGTAAATACCCCCCGCGCTCCTCCCCTTTCTTGGGCCACGCGCTTGAATGGTGCCCAGCGTCCAGTTTCCCTTCCCCCTTGACTCTTAATTACTCTACAGCGTTGTTACGAGGCATTAGCCGAGTGCGCGGCGTGGCTAACCGCACCGCTTTGTTTGCTAGATAAACAGAAGGTGAACGGCCGGAGAGCTGTTTGGAAGGGGGAAGGAGAGCAGTTGGCCGAGGGGAGTCGCGGAGGCGCTCGCTCGCGACATCTTCGTCGGGGCGCGCCGGGGTCGGCGGGCTGCTCGTGCTGTTGTTTGGGGATTTTTATGTAGCATTGGTTGTAGGGTTCGTGGTTGCTTCGTTATGTTTTACCTCTTCGTTTTGTTAAGTTGCTACAACGGTATGATTATCATTATTATTGTTGTTGTTGTTCTAGTCATCATAAGATAATAAAGAAGACTGTAAGAGTAATGACAGACATTACATGTGCTGTTCACAGTAATTATGTTGATGTTAACTGTTTTTGCTACTTGCAGTCTACTACTACTACGGCTGTTGCTGCTGATCTTACCATCTGTATTGCATTTACTACTACCTTGACTTCCCTATGTGAACACGTACCACACTAAACATTTCAGGGTCACGCCATGAATTAAGACCCTTTTTAGAAAACAAGCCACAAACAGATTGCCGATTATAAGCTGTTTTCCCCAAACACCCCTAATGTAAACCCAGATAAAGCGTTTTCCCACGCCTGCCATTAAAGGTAATTAATGTGTCCCTTCCTCAACCCCTCCCCCCTTTTTGGCGTCGCGTTACCTTGACTCCGGTAGCGTGGCTCCAGTAACGGAATGCGTGCGTGTGGCTGGCGGCGAAAGGGTTCCTTCAGGGGTGTTTGTGTTTAGGGTCGAGGGAGAGGGGGAGAAGAGGGAGGAGTAGGAGGGAGAGGGAGAGGGAGGAGGAGAAGAGAGAGAGAAGGAGAGATGGAAAGGAAAGACATATGGAGATGAGAGAAGAAGAAAGGGAGGAGGTGGAGGAAGAGAAGGAGAAGAAAAGGGAAAGGGGAAGGGAGGAAACGGGGAAGAGAGGAGAAGGGGGGGGAGAGGAGAGGAAGAGGGAAGGGAAAGAGAAAGGGGAGAGAAAAGAGGGAGGGGAAGGGAGAAGGGAGGAGGGAGGAAAGGGGAGAGAGGAGAGATCCACCAAGACAGGGAGTGTGCCAATGCCAGAGACAAAGACGGGAAATGGCAATAATACTGGCAGTAACACCGACAGTGACAGACAGACACAAAGGCAGCCAGGGATATAGGGAAGGGCTTCAGAGAGATTAAAGGCGGGCGTCGGGGCACAGAGGGACGCGTTATCCCCGAGGCGACTTGCGCGTGAGAATTAAACGGTTTTGTCTCCCGAAGAAGGGAGCCCTTATGCGCTCGCCGTCGCTTCCGGCCTCCGATGCGAGGTCATGTGGCAGTGCCAGGGTCGCTTCAGGGTCGGATGCGGGGCGACCCTTTAGCCTACGTAGAGTCTGCCGCAAGACGAGTCTCTTTTTTCTATAAGGACGCGAGGAAATAGCTTTTCCTGAAGGAGGAAGGATGATGCTAGAGTAAGGGTGTGGGTGTGCAAGGGTGGGATAAAGTGTGAGGGGGTTTAGGTAAAGGGCTTGGGTGGGTGAAAGCAGGGAAGAGGGTGGAGGTCAAAGGGGAATCATATTTATCTGGAAATGGCCGTCTGTGTCATGAGGATGACATGATAAAAGGTCATAGGCATTGTTTAGCATTTGCAAGGGTTTGGCTGATTAACATATTTCCTGCGATCTAGTTTAAGGCTGTTACGACGGGAAAGAGAGCAAGAGTGCGTGCGAGTGTGCATATGTGTTCTGTCTGTGTCTGTATGTGTCTGTTCATTTGATTTTATACCCATGCGTATTAAAATATTTATGTGTATGTATGTGTCTTATACGCATGTGTGTAATCACGTTTGTCGGATAGAGCCAGAGAGACAAGAGGCAGTAGAGGGCGTAAGGCAGCTCCAGGGAATTGGCACTCACTGGCACGGCTCAGGCACCGGACGTAAGGGAGCCACGTACGCCGACGCGCCCCTGCCCTTGTCACCCAGCGAAACACTGGGAGTAAAAGATCTAACTCATTCGAACTCGAAATATCCAGATTTGCGTTTCCGGAGGGACAAATGGGGATTGTCATTATCATCATTATTATTTTTTTATTATCATTATCGTTATTACTGTTATCATTATTAGTTATTGTTATTAATAATGTTATATTATTATTTTATTATTATTGATATTGTTATTGTTGTGGTTATTATTATTATTATTTATTATTATTATTATTATTATTTTATTATTATTATTATTATTATTGTTATTATTACTGTGGTTATTATTATTAGTAGAAGTGTTATTATTGTTTATGTTGTTACTGTTCACATTTTTAGTAGTAATCGTAGTTGTATTAATATCATTATTATTGTTGTTATTATTATGATCATCATCATCTTTATCATTTTCAGTAAGCACAAATATAAAGCCTGATTTGCTATCTACTGCCCTTGTACCCAAGCCCTCCTTCCAGAGTTTGCTGTAGAAGTGTTCACGAAAACGAAACCGTTTTTGTACATTTTACTCATTCTGCATTTCCTGCGACTCGTATTTTGGTTATTATTAGTTCTTGCGAGGGAGAGGGGGAACGCCAAAAAGATTTCTGCTCGTTATGTGCTGATTGCATGCCTTGAACGCGGGGAATAGAGGGAGAGAATAATCTTTTTTTCTTGAATGATGATGGATCTGACGCTGCTGCCCCCCCCCCATTCCCTCCTAGCCATCAACCGCCCCGTAAAAATAGTTTCAGTGTTATGTTGTGTTTGTTTTAAATGTATTCATATTCCCCAATTTCGCCGTATTTCGTCATATCGAATGGTATCGAAACGATGGAATAACATTGCTTTTCTCACCGTCTTTCACACGCATCCTCGCAAGTCATGTGACCGTCATAAGACATCCCGAACTTTCCTGATGTCGTGTCGTCCAAATGCAGTCGTATCAACACAGATGTTTGCCGTGTGGTGCGTAACTGGGGAAACACAGGGAAGGGGTGGGGGAGGGAAAGGGAGGGATGGGAAGGGAGAAGGGGAGGGGAGGAGGGGAAAAGGGGAGGGGAATGGGGAAGGGAGGGAGAAGGGAAAGGGAGGTGAGGGTGAGGTGAGGGGAGGGGAAGGAGAGAAGGGAGGGGAGAGGGAAGGGGAAAGGAGGGGGAGGGGAGGAGAAGGGGGGAAAGGAAGTGGTGGGAGAGGGAAGGAAATGGAGGGAGAAAGGAAGGGAAAGGGAGGGGGAGGGGAGGGAAAGGGAAGTGGGGAGAGGGGAAGGGGAAGGGGAAAGGAGGAGGGGTCGCCTGTGACACTCCCCTTTTTGCTTACAGCGCAATTATCTTCCCATTAGTGCTTTCGGGGACTTGCTTGCCACGCGTCTGATTCACCTCCAGCGGAAAGTCGCGCGCTTGTCCTGCTCCTCCCTTTTCTTCCTCCACATCCTCTAGTTCTTCTTCATCATTAATATTCTTCTTTTCCTCCTCCTCCTCCTCCTCTACCTCTTCCTGCTTCTCCTTCGTTTCCTCCTTCTCTTTGTTCTTCCTCATCCACCTCCACTAACTCTCTTTATTTCTTTTCCTCCATCTTTTTTTCCCTCATCATCATCATCATCGTCACTATCATCTTTCTTCCTCGTAGTCAATCTTCCTAATGTTTTTCTTTATCGTTTTCTTTTTATTTACTTTTGCGTATTCTTCTTCCTAGTATTATTCATGTTTGTAATCATCTCCTTGTCTCATCGCAGTTGTTCGTTTTTTCCTCCTTTATTTTTTATTCTCTGTCTTCGTCTTGTTCGTCTTTTCTTTCTTCAGTATCTTCTCTTTCTTCATTCCTCTCATTATCTTCTTTCTCCGTGTTCTTCATTAGCTTCCTCATTTTCTTCTTTTCTTCATTCCCCTCATTATCTTCTCTTTCTTCATTCCCCTCATTATCTTCTTTCTCCATTTGTTTCATCTTCATTTTCTTCTCTTTCTTCTTCTTCATGGCCTTCCTTTCAGCGAGCTGCATAGAAAGGTCGACTTGAGTAGAAACAGGGCCATTCCTGTTTCGGTTGTTGTGTTGTCTATCTGGCCATGTTGGGCCCGGAAGTCAACTTCCCTTCTCTCTCTCTCCCCTCCCCCCCCCCCCCTTCTCTCTCTCTCTCTCTCTCTCTCTCTCTCTCTCTCTCTCTCTCTCTCTCTCTCTCTCTCTCTCTCTCTCTCTCTCTCTCTCTTTCTCTCTCTTCTCTTTCTCTCCCTCTCTCTCCCTCCCCTCCTCTCCTCCCTCCCTCCCTCCCTCCCTCCCTCCCTCCCTCCCTCCCTCCCTCCCTCCTCCCTCCCCCTCCTCCCTCCCTCCTTCCTCCCTCCCTCCTTCTCTCTCTATATATATCTATATATCTATCTATCTATATGTCTTTCTCAATCTCTACAATTTTTCTGTAACCTTTTCCTATATTTCATTTTTATACTCCTCGTTCTTTCTGGCTTCAGCAGTGTACTCGTTATTTGTTTTAAACTGTCTCCTCATTAGGCGCATACCCATCCCCCAACCCGTACCCTTTCCCCTCCACTGCCTTATTGCCTTACCCCAGACACCGATTCTATTCCCTTTCCCCCACTTGCCATACCCCCACTACCTACCCTACTCCCCTTACCCCCTCCCCAATCTCCCTACTCCCTCCCTAACACCCCCATGCCCCAGCTCCTCTACCCCTCCTATCCTCCTACCCCCCCCCCCTCCCTCTTCCTATCCCCTACCCCCTTCCCTCCCCCTCCTCCCCCCCCTTCCTATCCTCCTACCCCCCCTTCCCTCCCCTCTCCCCTTCCTATCCTCCTACCCCCACCCCCACCCCCACCCACCCCACCCCACCCCCATTGTCTTGGGTGCTCGAGTTCATTAGCAGGTCGTTTGAACGTGAGGCGAGGGACCCGTTTGAACATATGACCTCGCTAGTCTTTTGTCTGTGTGTCGTTGTTTATTATTCATCCTCCCCCCCTCCCCATCCCTTCCTTCCTCCCACGTTAACCTCTCCGTCCCCTTTCCTCTTCTGTTCCCTTTTTCTTCTATTTCCTTTTCCGTTCCTCCCCTTGGTTTCCGCCTTTCCTTACTTCCTCGTTTCCTTATTCCCTTACTTTCGTCTCCATTGTCTCCTCCTTTCTATCTGTCCCAGCCATTCCTGTATTTTCATCTATCTCCTTTCTTCTCTTCTCCTCTCTCACTCCCTTTCTTCTTCCCCTTCCTCTTCCTCCCTCTCTCCTCTATTTAACACCCACTTCATGTAGATGTTGGTGATCCTTTATATATATATATATATTGTTTTCTTTTACCCGCGTTGACCTTTTGAGGATATAGGTCAGATGTGAAGGACTTTGGCGAACGCTTTTTTTCGTGGCACCTCCACGTGGCACTTGGCACCCTCGGGCTTGTCTCTT
Organism: Penaeus vannamei; assembly: GCF_003789085.1. Taxonomy (NCBI): domain Eukaryota; kingdom Metazoa; phylum Arthropoda; class Malacostraca; order Decapoda; family Penaeidae; genus Penaeus; species Penaeus vannamei. Next base: position 922,197 of record NW_020868306.1, read on the forward strand.
TTGGGCGTCTTCGGTGTCTTGAGGGCTAACAGAGAGCCCGAAATCCGAAATCACTATCGATGCTCTATTTAAGTGATGCTGATGTAAATACTGAATAGTGATCGTAGTAGAGTAACAGTATTGCTACCGATACTGCTGATAATGATGATAGAGGGAATAATTCTGGTAATGATGATGATAGTGTCAGTGAGAGATGAGGAATGATTACCTTCGCCATTTCGATTTCGAAGGTGTCGCCTCCGAACCTCGCGTCTTTAACTTGGCCTACATTACTCCTTTGTCCTTTGCTCTTTATTGTGGCCTACTTATTCTGAGTTAAAGGACGTGATTCATATATTATCGGTGGATGATTTGCTTAATAGGAATTGAAGGTTAATTGCTAAATTGATAAAGGAAATGTAACTGTTGTAGTGGTATTTTGTTCTGGTATGTTCTGGTACTTAAGATTTGTTGTTCTCAATAAAGCAGATTAGTGTAATATGTTGGGGGATTAGGTAAGAGGATTAGCTAAGCATCTGAGCGTAAATTGATATTCCTGTCAAATGATTTAAGGCGATGTGTTGTGCGTTCCTTCTGCTACGTTGTTTACTTCTGTGAAATACGGTTACGAAATATGCCAATTACGTCTATAGCCTGTTTTTGTTGCTTTAATGTGTTTCTGTGGCTGTTCATTCTGAATTATTTAGATATTTTACAGAATATCTTTTTAATGCACTCGTTTATATGGCTTGTATGATTTATTTACCGAATACATAATCTATCAAAGCTAAGCTAGTTATATCCTTCACAGTCCACTCTATCCGAATGGTAGACACAAGGCCAGTTCTAAGATTAGGAAGTGTCTTCTCAGCTCGAATTATCCCACTTTGAATATTAATGGTTGTCGCTAAGCCATTGGCAAAGTCTTAGGTGGCAATTGCTGCACGATGCAAGCTGCTGTGCGCTGTTGATACGCAGATGTGATGTGTTTATTTCATGCAATTAATGAAATCAGGGTCGATGGGATCGCCTGGGGGATTCATGGCATCCTTCGAGAGCCTGGAGGAACCCGAAGCATGCATGACGTCGTTTTTTATTCTTCATTTATTTAGCTGTGTGGCTTCATTCTTCATTCTGCATTCATTCAGATGTATGACTTCATTCTTCATTCATGCAGATGCATGACTTCATTCTTGCATGCCCAAGGTCAGCGCGGTCCGTTACTGTTGCCACACTCATGCGCGGAGCAGTCTATCAAAATATTTGGCCAAGAGCTTAGCCCTCGTTGCCCATTTTCTCCGCCGTCCGAAGAGAAAGGCAGTGTGGAACTTACGAGGAAATTGCTTTTCAAAAAATCATATTTCCTTTTTTTTCTACCCCATTTTTATCGTTTAGCATTTTAAGGATGACGCGGGCATGAAGGCGAGCTCTGTCGAGTGGCAAGGAGCGAGGGTGTGACTGGTGTGTATTTTCGGCCGTTCCGAGAAACCCGACGTGGCCTGTCGTGTATGTAATAATTCTAATCGCTGGCGTAAACAGTGATTCTGAATTTATGCATGAGTTTTTGGGGGGTGGGGGGGTGGGGGGTGGGGGTGAACCGCTTTTCTTTTGAGTAGGCGCGGCCTGCTTTAGAGAAATTATTCATGTGTGTGTCCGTGTTTATTGAGCGACTATTCCGAGGTCAACTGCCGCTTCGTAGTCTCGTCTGACGTGAACTCGAGTAAAAATGGGTTTTGGGCGCTCGTCCGGGCAGAGGTGAGGCGCGGATGACGAAAAAGAAAGAACAACCGTAACGAAAGGCAACGAAAAGTGCAAATCCAAACGCGAAATCGCTTGTGGCATGGCCTTTGACCCCCTAACCTGCACCCATCTGCGCCCCCACCCTCTCCCCCCCCCTGTGACCCCTGACCTCCTGCCACCCTTAACCGCATTACTCATTCTCGGACGGAGGCCACGGAGGCTCCGCTAGGCGCATGACCCGCCCGCGAGAACGGGGTCGCCGCGCCAGGACCCGATGCCTCCCTTCGTGCCTTGGTTTTGCTTTGTGGCTGCGTGTGTGTGTGTGTGTGTGTGTGTGTGTGTGTGTGTGTGTGTTGTGTGTGTGTGTGTGTGTGTGTGTGTGTGTGTGTGTGTGTGGTGTGTGTGTGTGTGTGTGTGTGTTGCCGTGCCTGCCTTTTGTTTTGTGTTTGGTTTATTCTCTCTCTCTCTCTCTCTCTCTCTCTCTCTCTCTCTCTCTCTCTCTCTCTCTCTCTCTCTCTCTCTCTCTCTCTCTCTCTCTCTCTCTCTCTCTCTCACCTTTTCATCTGAAGAATCATACTGGTTTGAGGTGGCGCCCGAGTGGTTCCTTAAATTCTTATCTAATGCCATTTTTAGTATCTCTTCCATGTAACTAACTGAGGAAACGGAAGAAAAAAAAATATTTAGAACTAATAAAGGAGGACAGGCGGTGGCAGAAAGAGTGCGAAACAAAATAAAATTAACAAAGGAAAAGCGCAAAGGAAGAAATCTGAGAGAAAAAAAGAGAACGGGGTCATAAGGAACATTCTTGGGTATTTGCAAAACAAACGAACGCTCAGGCAGAAGAGGATTCCAAGCAGACGCACAAGCTGTATTGCGTTTCATTCGCTGCGCCAAGATGCGCTTGCGGAATCCTCGTGAAGGGCCGGGCGCATTCCTTGTTGCGCGCTCGTCTGGCGTTCACATGTGCTGCACGGCGGGCCTGTGGCGGAGGGGCAGAGGGCGCGTGGTGGTGCCAGGCGTGTCGCGCGGGAGCCCCGGCGGTGCCATGGGCTGCAGCGGCAAGGTGGACGCCATGGCCAGGTTGCGAGGCGACGTCCAGTCTGCCTCCTCGCTCCCGCTGGCCAGCCGCGTCGGGAGGCTTGACGTGTGTTGATGCCGCCCCATTAGGCAGGCCGCGAGGGTAGATAGCGGCGCCCTTCTTGTGCCGCGGGTGGTGCATGGGCGCTTGCACGCTTGTATGTACATTCTCTCTCTCTCTCTCTCTCTCTCTCTCTCTCTCTCTCTCTCTCTCTCTCTCTCTCTCTCTCTCTCTCTCTCTCTCTCTCTTCTCTCTCTCTTCTCTCTCTCTCTCTCTCTCTCTCTCTCTCTCTCTCTCTCTCTCTCTCTCTCTCTCTCTCTCTCTCTCTCTCTCTCCTCACTCTCACTCTCTCTCACTCACTCACTCTCTCTCTCTCTCTCTCTCTCTCTCTCTCTCTCTCTCTCTCTCTCTCTCTCTCTCTCTCTCTCTCTCTCTCTCTCTCTCTCTCTCTCTCTCTCTCTCTCTCTCTCTCTCTCTCTCTCTCTCTCTCTCTCTCTCTCTCTCTCTCTCTCTCTCTCTCTCTCTCTCTCTCTCTCTCTCTCTCTCTCTCTCTCTCTCTCTCTCTCTCTCTCTCTCTCTCTCTCTCTCTCTCTCTCTCTCTCTCTCTCTCTCTCTCTCTCTCTCTCTCTCTCTCTCTCTCTCTCCCTCACCCCCAGCCTCACACACACAAAAGCAATTTATGTTCCTTCTCCCGTTCTTAGAACATTATTTCTTTGATCTTTTACGTCTGGGATTATCTCCTGTAATAACCGATGCTGACAGCGGTAATCTGAGAGGGCGGAGGACGTCAGGGATCGATTTGGGGGGCGTCTGTCATCTCCCGCTGGCGATGCTTACGAGATCAGACGGATGCATCGATTATGTAAGCTGGAAATAGCTCCTCCGTCGTATATTTTTCCTCTCTGTCATGTTTCTCCCTGTTTTGTGTGTGTGTTTGTTTTCTTCGTCTTTATTATATAGGATAGACATAAGTTCCTCTTCCACCTCCATTTTTCACGTTAATATTAATTTAGTTTTTTTGTGTTAATTATCGCTGTATTTGCTTGTCCTTCGTCCCCTTAACTTCCTGCTGAATTCCGGAGTATGACATCACCTTCTGCTGCGCCTTCCTCCCGTTCGCGCGCCCTGTCTCCCTTCTGCGTAAGACTCTGAGACCCAACTGTTCGTTCGCCAGAGCCATTCCTTCGTCCCCAAGGTCCTTCGCATCTCCCCTTCCCCTCTTTGTCCCCCTCTCGCCTCCCTCGTCATTCCCTCTCGCCCCCCTCTCGTTCCACTCTCATGCCCCTCTCGTCCCCTCTCCGTCTCCCTCTCGCCTCTCTCTCGCTCCTCTTTTGTTCTCTCGTCCTCCAGGTCCCCTTCGTTTTCCCTCTTCGCCGGCTTCCCCTCTTTCGTGACCTTCACCCTGGGAAAGAAAGAAGGAGAGATTATGTGCTGTCCTTAGGGAATGGGTAAGGAAGGGAGGAAGGGAGGGAGAGGTTGGGAGGGAGGGAGGGAGGGAGGGAGGAAATGGCAGAAGGGAGGGAAGGTAGGAAGGGGGTTCTGGAGAGGAAGTTTAGAGGTCTGTTTTTTATATGAAGGATGTTCTTGTAGCGTTTGTTGTTGTTGGTAAATGTTTTGAAAAACCCGGAAGGAGTTTATTTAGAGGCTGGTGAGGGAGGACGATTTGGATAATTATGACAGTAAAGTTTGTTAATTACTAGTTTTTGCCTGTTGCAAAATGGTGCTAAAGTTTGTTATTGGTTTGTTATTAATGAGTCCCCCATGACTGTAGGATCGTAAAGCACACATTTCAATTGATTGATTAGTTAATTATTTATTTATTAAGGATTATTTTACTTATTTTTGTAGTTACTAATTGTCTTGATTTTCGTTGCAGGTACGTTGATCGCAGGATGGCAAGTCGAGAATATCAGAACGTCGTAAGTAATCATCCAGTAGAGAACATCTCTCTTTCTGGTTCTCTCTCTCTCTCTCTCTCTCTCTCTCTCTCTCTCTCTCTCTCTCTCTCTCTCTCTCTCTCTCTCTCTCTCTCTCTCTCTCTCTCTCTCTCTCTCTCTCTCTCTCTCTCTCTCTCTCTCTCTCTCTCCTCCTCTCTCTCTCCCTCTTCCCTCTTCCCTCTCTCTCCTCCTCTCCCTCTTCCTCTTCCCTCTCTTCTCCCTCTCCCCTCCCTCCCTTCTTCCCTGCATTTTCCCTTCTCTCCTTCCTTCCTCCACTCCTCCCTCTCTCTCTCCCTCCTTCCCTCCCTTCCCCTCTCCATTCATCCGTCTCTCCTCTCAATCTCTCTTTCCCTTCCTCTCCTCCTTCCTTTCCCTTTTATTTTGGTTTGCCATCTCCCCTGATGCCCATTCCCCCCCCCCCTGTTTTCCTATGTTATTCAGGATAGAAATTACTCAGTTTAGAGTAAACGAAATATCCTGTTGTTACACCCCCGTAGACTTTCAACATAATGCCCATCAAGAAGAAGAGGATGAAGAAGGAAAAGGAGAGGGAGGGAGAAGAAGAAGAAGAAGAAGAAGAAGAAGAAAGAAGAAGAAGAAGAAGAAGAAGAAGAAGAAGAAGAAGAAGAAGAGAAGAAGAAGAAGAAGAAAAGAAACAAAGAAGAAGAAGAAGAAGGAAACGAAGAAGGAGGGAAAGAAGAAGAAAAAGAAAATAAAAATAATAATGATAACAGTGACAATGACAACGACGAGGAAGCCAACGAATAATAAGAGAGAGGGCGAGCTTCGGACAGACAGAGAGGGCGTTGGACGTGCGGGCGTGCGGGCGTGGGTGAGTAAGACGATCCGGCGAGCGAGGAGCGTGGGCGGCATCTCACTTATCAGTTATTTATGACAGTCTCCGCTCCTCTCCGTTGCACCTGGGAAGCCCCACTCGGCGGGAGGGAAAGGGTTGAGCTTGGCGCGGGACAGGTGGCCGACAGTGTGATTGCTATTATTGTTGTGTTGTTATTATTATTATATTATTATTATTATTATTATTATTATTATTATATTTATTATTGTTATTGTTATTATTATTATTATTATTATTATTATTATTATCATTATTATTATTATTATTATTATTATTATTATTATTATATTATTATTATATTATTATTAATTGTTATTATTTATTATTATTATTATTATTATTATTATTTTATTATTATTTTATTATTTATTTATTATTATTATTTTTTATTTTTATTATTATTATTATTATTATTATTTATTATTATTATTATTATTATTATTAGTTATTATTATTATTGCTATTATTGTTATTATTACTATTTATTATTATTATTATTATTAATAGTAGTAGTAGTAGTAGTAGTAGTATCATCATCATTGTTTGTTCTTTTATCTTTGCCTCTTGTTCTTTTTGTTTTCCTTATTCTTCGACTTTTTCTTTTTCCTCTTGTTCCTCTGCTTCTTTCTTCTTCTTCTTCTCTTTCTCTCTGCTTCTTCTTGTTCTCAGCCGTTTCTTTTTTTTCGTTCGTCTGCATTATGTTGTCTTTTTTTTCTTTTGCTCGTTTTTACTCCCTGTTAATATGATCCTTTAAGATATCCGACTCCATTGCATAATATCTTTTTTATGGATATGTCTAAATTTACTTGCACGAAGACGCATCATGTCACTGAGTGTGTGTGCGTGCGTGCGTGTTCTCAAATTATAGTGAATGGCAGCTGAACTCGGGCGCCGGGAGGGCTGGAGACACGGGTGGGGTGGGGGTGGGGGTGGGTTGAGGGTGGGGGGTGCTAGAGCTCGTTCTCTGGGTCTTGTTCTGTGTCTTCGTTTCGCTCTATGTCTGTGTGTATGTAAGAGTGTGTTTGTCTGTGCAGTTTGTTTGTATATATGTTTGTTTGTCTGTCGCTCTTTCGGTCGATCTCTCCGCCATTCTCACTTATTTTTTTGTTTCTCTCTCTCTCTCTCTCTCTTCATTCTCACTTATTCTCTCTTCTCTCTCTTCCTTTTCTTTCTCCCTCCCTCCCTCTCCCTCTCCCCCTCTCCCCCTTCTCCTCCCCCTCCCTCTCTCTTTCTCCCTACCTCCCTTTTTTTCCTTTATTGTTTTTCCCACTCAACATCTGTTTCTACTCTCTGCTTTACAATTCCCACAGTCCCCTCGCGCTTGGAAAATCCTTTAATTACTCGAAATATTGAGTGTTCGAATCGGTTCTCGGAAAACATTTATTTTTTTCGTAAGGGATTGATTTGGAGAATGATTATTTGTTGTGACGTAACCGAAAGCGAGTCCTTTGAACACCGACACTGTTTTTGATTTGTGATGTTCATTCCTTAAGAGGTAGTCCATGAGTCCGATAACTTGTCTTCTGTTTATGTATTAAGAAAAAAAATAATGAAGAGCACGACGCAGTTGATTCCGCGTAGGCTCTATTTTTTATTTATTTGTTTATTAATTTGTACTTCATCTTCTTTCTCCTTCTTTCTTCTTTTCCTTCTTATTCATCTTCTTTCAACTTATTTGCTCTTTCTTTTTTCTTCTTATCATTCTGCTTCTTTTTCTTCATCTGTTCTTCTTATTTTATTATTTTTATTCTTCTTTTTTAGTCTTCTGAGTCGTGGGAAGTGCGTTGTCAGGTTCCCGGTAAGTGACGATACTGGCGGGTTAACTTGTGAAGCTGATGTTATCGACGGCCCACACACGTTTCTTGGGATGTTGCCTAAAACACAAGAAGAAATAGACGAAGAAGATGGGAACCGTAAGAAAAAAGACGAAAAGAAATGGTAACCACGAAGACAACACATGCTTACACGAACCCCCTCCCCTCTTCCCCCTCCTCTATACCATCGTTGTGGTGTAGGGGAGGGTGTAGGAGGGGGAGGGCGAGGCCTGCACTTGTTAAATAGGCGGAGGAAAAAAAAAAAAAAATTAGGCTACCGGCGTTTATTTTTGCGACGGAGCAACACTCTCTGTTGCCCGTCAGCGCCCGGAGTAGCTCGGTAGACACGCTCTGTCTCTGTCTGTCGGTCTCTCTCTCTCTCCTTCGTTCGTTCTTTCTTTCTTTCTTTACCTCTCTCCCTCCTCCCTCCCTCCCTCCCTCCCTCCCCCCCTCCCTCCTCTCTCTCTCTCTCTCTCCCTCTTCCCTCTCTCTCTCCTCTCCTCTCTCTCTCTCTCTCTCTCTCTCTCTCTCTCTCTCTCTCTCTCTCTCTCTCTCTCTCTCTCTCTCTTCTCTCTCTCTCTCTCTTTCTCTCTCACTCTCCATCTCATCTCGAACTCACTCAGCTCCGTCTCTCCCTCTCTCTCTCACTCCCCTTTCTATTCCTCACATCCTTTGTTTTACCTTTTCCACAACTTCGTCTCATGCATTCCCCATTCGTAAAACTGTTTCTTTTTTCTCATTTCCTTACCCGGCCATCAGGAGGTCCCCGAGGAGAGAGAAACTCGTCCCCTTGTGATGTTAATATCCTCCTCCCCCTAAATTTATCCTCCCTCCTCCCCTCCTAACCCTCCACCCAACCCCTCCAACATGCCCTTCCTTGTACGGCAGCTTGTAGGTTGTCCTGGGCGGAGAGGTGACGAGGAAGGCGTTGGGGGAAGGAGGGAAGGAGGAAAGGTAGGCTTAGGAAGACGGAGGGAGGGAGGGAGAAAGAAATGAAAAAAAGGAATGATAAGTGAAAGGGGAGGAGAGAAAGAGAGAAGGAGAAGAGAGAGAAAAAAAGAGAGAGAGAGAGAGAGAAAGAGAAAGAGAAAGAGAGAGAAGGGAAATAGAAAGGGAGAGAGAGAAGATTGATAGCCCGTTAAGGAAGAACTTGTAGACGAAAAGACGATGCATCAACAGGTCGCCCTTGCAACTCGATTAGCCTACCTCCTCAAGGTCAACCTCCGACGAAGATAAATATATAGACGTTGAGCTGAAGTACTCGAGAACAAAATTTTTCATCACCTTTGCCCCCGAGACGTCCCTTGCCGTTAAAAGAGAAAGAAAAGAGCGAGGGAAAGGAGGAGAAAGCAGCAGAAGGAAGATAAAGAAGAGGAAGAAAATTCAGAAAATTAAGAAGGAGGAGGAGGAGGAAGAAGAAGAAGAAGAAGAGGAGGAAGAGAGTAAGAGAGAAGGGGAGAGGAGAAAGAAAAGGAGGAGGAGGAGAAGGAGGAGGGAAATGAACACTAGAATAAAGAGGAGGAGGAGGAGAAGGAGGAGGGAAATGAACACTAGAACAAAGATGAGAAGGAGGAGGGAAATGAACACAAGAATAAAGAGGAGTAGGAGGGAAGGGAGCTGGAGAAGAGGAGACTAAGAGACGGAAGGGGAAGTTCTTGAAGAGCGTAACCTTAGCAACTCGCCCGTCACCAAGTACACAACACATCGCGGCGCCCATGTAGACGAGCGCGGGCGTCGCATAAAACCGCGGTTGCATTTCGCTTCTGTCGTCGGTCGTAGAGCAATGGGCGGCCGGGTGAACAGATTGCGGGCGTTGCTACACGGGGGATCCAGGCGGGGTGTTGTGTTTATTTTTAGTTCATGCGCTGTCTGTCTGTCTCTGTATCTCTCTTTGTCTCTCTCTCTCTCTCTCTCCTCTCTCTCTCTCTCTCTCTCTCTCTCTCTCTCTCTCTCTCTCTCTCTCTCTCTCTCTCTCCTCTCTCTCTCTCTCTCACTCTCTCACAATCATACACTCATATTTCAACATTCATACACTTACAAAGAAAAACGCAAACGCATACACACTCACTCACATTCATACATTACAAAAAAAAAAAAAAAAAAAAAACGCACACACTCTCTCACTATCTCTGACATTCACTATTATTCTACACGGATCGATCCTGTTTTCGCAGCCGTAAACAGAGGTCCTTATCTCCCCCGCCATCGGATGTCATTACCGCACAAGTGGCGGCCGGCGCGAGGCAAAGGGGTAATGACGGCAAACATGCCTTATAAGGGGGGTTTATCTGGGTTGGGGGAGGGGGTCAGGTGAGGGGATGCTATTCCTTATGTAGGCTTATTATTATATTTTTATTTTTATATTATTTTTATTATATATTATTATTATTATTATTTTTTTTTTTTGGGGGGGTATTTTCGTGTTTCGTTTTGTTTTATTTTTTGTCTTTATTCCATCTCCGATTTAAAGTTTGCCTGTGTCCTACCGTCTCTTTCCCTCCTTGTTCTCCTCTCCTAATCCTCCTCCTCCTCCGTCTCTTCTTCCTTCTTCTTCCTCCTTCTCCTTCTTCTTCTTCTCTTCTTCTTCTTCTTCTTCTTCTTCTTCTTCTCTTCTTCTTCTTCTCCTCCTTCCTTCCTTTCTCTCCTCCTCATCTCATATCAATCAATCATCATCATTATTATTAACATATTTTCCTCCTCCTCCTACTCCCCTTTCCCTCCTCCAGCAGCGGGCGTGTATGTGGGCGTGGGGCGCAGATCGCGAGGAATGGGGAAGTAAATGGCGTTTAAGTATCTTGATCTTAACGGGGTGTTGTTGTGGTTAGGTCAAGGACACCCGACGCCCTGGCCTAGATGGGGGGGGGGGGGGTAACAAAGGGGTTTAGACGCAGATAAGAAGGATGGATTTTGGGTCGTAATGGTGGTGGGATTTTTTCCCTCCTTTATTCGGGTTTGAGTGTTATTATTTCTTGAGGTTTGATTAGCCTTGGGTTACTTGTGCTTTAAATGATCTAGGATGGTCCAGGGGTACTTAAAGCATAGGATGTCCACCAGGAGTAAACAGCCCCGAGAGTACTTTAAGCATAAGATCACGTTGGCATAGGATACTTTAAGCATAGATTACACCAATGCCTGATAATCTAAATCATGGGATAAAAGTAGTACCCAATAACACTTGTCCTTAAGAGAACTGAGTGGGCGTTTAGGGGTTTAAGTGTACTCAGGGAAGCCTATGATTTTTTTTTTATCTCTTGTGGAATATTATAAACGTCTTTGACCCAGAACACGATCGCAGGGTGGAAGTCCCCTTTCTCAACTTCCCTGTGTGGGGTTTTAAGGACCAACTTCCGGACATGGGTTGAGAAAGGGGGTCTTGTGGCGCAGGGGGGGTGGGGGTGTTTTTCCTGGGTTGATTTATTTAATGTTTTAGGGATAGGGGTGTCAATTAGAGAGTGAAGGATGGGGGCAATAGTGTTTTAGTATTTTGATAGTTGATCTCGCGTGAGGATAACCACGTATTGAGGTGGTAGTTTGCCTCCTTGATTTATTTATGGACTTTTTATTATAATTTTTTTTCTTCTTGTTTAACGTTTCTTTGAGTATGTATACAGGTGTGTATGTGTGTTTTTATTTTGTATGTGTCTATGCATGTATGTATGTATTTTCGTGTAATAGTGTGTATGCATGTGTGTAACGTTAAAAAAGATACATTTTCACGTAGAAGCGAATCAGAAAGACAAGACGAACTGCTAACCGTCCATAAGCGCTAGACGACAGTTGCGAAACATCAGGCACGATAATGAAATAAGTAAAAAAAACTCGACTAAACAGGAGTTATCCGGCCGCCTGTGCTGTGGGCGGGGCGAGACAAACAGCTGATGTCGAGGGGGCGATGCCGCGGGGGGGCCTTTTGTGCTCGTGCCCTTCCCCTTCTGGCAGTCTGGTCAGAAATTGTTAGGCTGGCTGACCCGGCCGCCCTTGCTTTTGTTCCCGCCTAAGTGAATTAGATTTATTATTTCGGCCATTAATTTCCGTGTGGATGTTGGGGAGAGGGGGGAAGGGACCTCGAGGGGGACCTTGAGGGGGGACCTTGAGTGATGGGGGATTTAGCGTTCTTTATCCTCAGCGGAAAGCTATGATAAGATAAGTCAGATAAGGGATATCTGCGAGGATCTGGGGGATAACGATAGGGGAATCTTAAGTTAGAGGATCGAGAATAATCACATGCGACACTTTACGAAACGAAGGATGTTCAGATACTCCAGCATTGGCTTTGATATACTTGTTTCGCTCAGTGATTTTAGTGCAGTATATAAGTCCCTTGTGAACATTAAAGGATGTGAGTACGTGTGTGTGTGTGTGTGTGTGTGTGTGTGTGTGTGTGTGTGTGTGTGTGTTTGTGTGTGTGTGTGTGTGTGTGTGTGTGTGTGTGTGTGCGTGTGCGTATGCGTTTGTTTATGTGTTTTTTTGTATGAATACGTGTGCGTTATATGTGTATGTATGTGTTTGTTGTGTGTGTTCCAGAATTAGAAATACGGACAGAGCGGCGTTCTTCCCGCTTCCCCGATCTCCCCGCAAGAAAGTGGACGAGACAAGCCTTTCTCAGTACCGACGACAAGGCGGTCAGAGGCAGGTATTGAACTCGGGCGGTCGGATGTCAGGCCAACCGGTCCATCACGTGGCCTCGCCGGCATTTCCTCGTCACAGAAAAAAAAAGAGTCACTAATTTCCCTCACGAATTCGTCGTCAGTGCCGGGGCGAGGGAGGGAACCGCCCGCGTCTCCCGGAGTGTGGAAAGTCGAGTGGGTCTTGTGAGGCGTCTTGTCTCGCTGGCGCCACGGGGGGAGAATCGGGGGGGGGGATGGTAGCCTCTTGGGGGGAGGGAGATGGGTATCCTCTTTGGGGGAGGGCGATGGGTATCCTCTTTAGGGGGAGAGGGAAAGGAAGGGAAAGAGGGAAGGGGTAACTTCTTCTGAGGGGAGAGGGGGTGGGGAAGGTCTCGCTGAATTCATTCGTTGACGTTTTCTTGTCTCGTATTCTTTGCATCTAATTATTTTTTTTCTTTGTCTCTTTTTCTCTCACTCTTTGTTGTTCTGTTTCTCATTCTTTTCATGTCACTCACTTTGTCACTTTTTATATACCTCCTATTTTTTTTCTCTCTCCCTTGTCTCGTCTCCCCTACGCTATCATCTTATATCAACCATTATCCATTAATTTTCGCACATGCATCCCATCTTCTCGCGGTCTTGTCTCTTCCTCATTCCTTACATCATCTTCATTATATCACATGAATGTATTTTCATTTGCTCTTTCCCTTTTAATGTTCGTATGAATCTCCTCGCTTCTCACCTCCTTTCTTCTCTTTTTCTTGCTACTCCTCTCTTCTTTTTCTTCTTCTTCCCCTCTCCTCCACCTCCTCCACTTCCTCCTCCTTTCCCTCCCTTCCTCTCCCTTCTCCTTTTCGTCGTCGTCCTCCTCCTCCTTCTCTTCTTCCCCTCTTTCTCTTACTCCCCTCCCTTCCATTTCCCTCCTACTTCTCGTCGTCGTCGTCGTCGTCCTCCTCCTCCTCCCTCCTCCTCCTCCTCCTCTTCTTCCCCTCTTCTCTTACTCCCTCCCTTCCCTTTGCCTCTGTTGTCGTGTCGTCGTCGTCCGTCGCTCCTCCTCCTCCTCCTCCTCCTCCTCCTCCTCCTCCTCTCCTCCTCCTCCTCCCTCCTCCTCTCCTCTCCTCTCCCTCCTCGCCCTCCTCGCCCCCAAGGAAGGCGCCATTCGCCATGAGTCACCCCCGCCCGTCAGGAAGTCAGACGGCGAAAGGGACGGAAGACGGAAGCCCGAGGCCGTGTTTACTCACGAGAACAGCCAGGTCTTGTGTGGCCCTCGCCCTTCGTCGGGAACAGCTGATGTTGCAGGAGAGGAAAACATCTGTGCAGGCGATTGCAACACTTGTCCTGAAGAGGGGGTAGTGTAGCAACATCTGTGCGTGTGGTCGCCGCATTTCTTTTATAGTGTAATGGTATAGATTTTCTAATTGTGAAGGAAGGGGCGCTGGCCCTTTTGTCTTTAATTCTGACCGCATGACCTCATAAGCGAAAGGTCATGCATATATGCCAGGGCGGAGAACAGTCTCCGCTTCGCCCTTTGATCTAGACTTCATTTGCATATGAGCGCCTGAAGCGGCCCGAGGTGAGAGAAGAGACGGCGGAGCGCCCCGTCAGAAGCCTTTGGTGTCCAGCCGCACGTTAGGCACCGCGCCCCATGCCCAGGCCTTCGCTTCGCCGCCTTATCGCAGGAATGCCATAACACAGAGCTCTTGGCAACCCTCCTGTCGGGTCTGATTGCGGGGGCGCGGCAGCACAGGTCCTAATAGCCGTTTTTAGTGGGAAGACGAGTTGTAACGGAAATGTAGTTGGCCTCAGTTGTCATTTGTTGTGGGACGGGAAACACGACAGGGGGCAGGAGGAGGGGGGGTGAGGGGGGATTTTGACTGTATTGTGACTTGTTTGTTGTGGTTCAGAAACAGGGAAAAGGGAAAGAAAATACCGGAAGATTGGGAGACTCGTTCTTTCAACGAAGATTTGGGGATTTGAAAGATCTACAATTATCCTCCCTATATATATATGTAAAGCTAAGGGCTTTGAGCTTTGAGGAGGGAAGGAGCGGTTGCAGAAATAGCTACTATAATAAAAGAGCTCTTCCCCCACACCTGCTCGTCGCATGGCATTAAGATTATTTGCAGTCATCTCATTACGGCCCCAGCATGCCACGCGTCGCTTGCAAGACGGATGGATGGATGGATGGATGGGTGGTTGGCTGGTGGATTGCGAGACAGACAGGCAGCGTGGGTGTGCCAATCAGGATGCCATTGTGCCAGGATCTTGTCTCGGGTCGGTCGTCAAAATTCCCTTCGTCTCCAAAGGAAAACCGGGGCTTGTGTCGGCTGGCGGGGAGGGAAGCGGCTTTGATATTCGCGCTGTGCGTTCGTTCCTTTTTCCTTTTTTCTTTCATTTCCTTCTCCGTCTGTTCTATCTTTCTCCCTCCTTTCTCCTGTTTTTCTTTTATACCTTGTTTTCTTCATCTTCCTCCCTTCTTTTATTCGCCTCTCCCTCCTTCCTTCTCCACTCTTTCATCGTCCCTATTTCGCATTTTAGGCAATTTTCCTGAATTCTTAAATGCATATCAAATTTTATTAGATAATCAAGTTACAACGAATCTTTTCACAAAATGTTGCGTATCCTTTTATAGCTAGAAGATAAGCCTCAGGTATTTTGCAAAATAGTTTCCTCGCATTCCGTCCCAACACCAACGAACAGAAAACGGCAAACGGCATCAGGGCGTAGAAACAGGAGAGAAAACGGGCCACCGGACTGTTTGGTGATCCCGCAGCAGCGAGTCGGCTCAGGGAAATGGCCGCCTCGGTTTTCGTAACGTGATAGCGTGACGCCATTGTTACGGGTGTGCGCCTGTCTGGATTTAGTCACGCTGCCCGCAAAGTGCGGTCGTAATGCCGCCGAGGAAGAGGCATTTTGAAAGCCAATTAGTTGCGCATATGCGTAAGCTTTTTCTTTTTTACTTTTTTCAGTTATGATTGTTTCCTGTGGCTATTTTTGTCTCGCAGTTCTTAATTAACTTTGTCTGGTAATCTTTCTGAATGGCCCTACGCCCTCCCCAGCACGTTCACCATAAATATTTACCTCGCTGCGGCGCAGTTTCGAAATGAAACCGTGGAAGGCAAACGAAAACACAAACAGTCTCCGACGCACTTGACTTTTTTCGGTCACGGGAGCCTCAGGAGCAATGCCCGTTTCTGTCAGATTTTTTAAAAATCTATTTTATATTTTGCGAAGACGTAAGAAAATTGGAAAGTTGGGTTATTTTTTTACAACCTCCATCGATTCTCTCACCTTCGGATTCACTTCCTTCCACTCGCCATCCACACTGATAAAAGGAATTTGATCATGTTTGCGTTTCTGTCGAAGAGCTCTGGCGGGACGAAGGCCGCGCGTGGTTGGAAGTTCGGACACGTTTTGCAGTGCGAATTAATGACGAGGGTTGAGTAAAAGAGAACCATTGTGCAAGGGGCGGGATTCATATGTATCCTGAAGGAATTCATGGGTATGCTGAAGTCGAGGTCCTGCAAGGGGTCAGGAGACAGGGTACACACCCCGTATTCCCGAGTGCGTCGCCGTATATCCGTGAGACACACAATAAAAATTAACAGCGTGAATGTACGTCTTCGGACTGAAAGGAGCGCAGCCCAGAGGGCCCTCGGGATAGTCCGGGTGACCCATTGTTAGGTGCTTAAGAGGTCAAGAGGTCAAAGAGCTTATTTAAGGGAGCGAAAGAAGCTAATACAGGCGTGTACCGAGGGGTGCGTTGGGACACCGCTCGGCGTGGAGGGCGAGCTGGACAGAAGATTAGTTACGGAGGCAGAAATGTTTGCTGGAGACACTATTTCGGGCGCTGAGACGGGGATAACAAGGCAGCGGGGAAGGGGTTAGGGCATTAGGGGTCGGGACTGATCTGTTATTTCGGGGTATATGTTGTTAAATATTTACAGTGGTGTGGTGTGGGGGAAAGGGAGTTCCGTATGTATTTTTTGTCCAGCCTTGCGAATATGAAACCGGGAGAATAATTGAAGCCATGGCTATACAAACGGCTGCTTGGAACCAGGGTCGTACCTCTGCCCTTCCGCGATGATTCTGCAATACGCCCTAATGTAGATTTCGCAATTTTATGTTTGCACGGCGCTGTTATCCGGGCTTCAGAGCACGTCTTTTGGGCAGTCAGGAAGCCTTCCTGTGTTAGGTTAGGGGCTGTGTTAAGGTCTTTGAAGGATCAGCTTTTTTAAGGTTAGCTGGTGTTATTTGACACCACGAGGCGAGGTTTTATCTTTTGTATATTTATTTATATTTTTTTTCGAATTACTTCGAGAAAAGTTCCTGATTAGTTGTGGAAGTGACATTGATTTATTAATAATGCATTGTCTAAGATATTTTTATTGGTAGCATTCTCTCATTCTCTCTTCTTGTCCCTTTGTCTTTTTTCTTTCTTTCTCTATCGTTTCTTCTCTTTCTCTCTCTCTCTCTCTCTCTCTCTCTCTCTCTCTCTCTCTCTCTCTCTCTCTCTCTCTCTCTCTCTCTCTCTCTCTCTCTCTCTCTCTCTCTCTCTCTCTCTGTCTGTCTGTCTGTCTCCTTCCCTCCCCCCTCCATCCCTTCCTTCCTTCCCTCCATTCCTCCACTCCCTCTACCCTCTCCCTCTCCCTCTCCCTCTAACCCCCCCCCTCCCCTGAGTCCCGTGTTTTTTGGGTTGGTTTCTCCAGTAAGTCTCGATTACGCCAAAATGTTTTCGTCTGTCCTATCATGATCCTGCAATGACCGCCGTGTTTACTTGGTTTTGTTTTCCTTTCTCTCCCGTTACCTGCGTGTCGCTCCTTGGAATTTCCGCTCGAGAGTCGTCGGGGGAAGGAGGTCGTAGGTAATGCTATCGGGGCCGGGGTTGGGGTTGTGTGGTGTGTGTGTGTGTGTGTGTGGTGTGTGTGTGTGTGTGTGTGTGTGTGTGTGTGTGTGTGTGTGTGTGTGTGTGTGTGTGTGTGTGTGTGTGTGTGCGAGGGAGGAAGGGAAGGAAGGAAGGAGGCAGGGAATGATAGATAGAAAAATAGAGATGGGATGTATAATAGAATAACACAGACAGACAAACAAACAGGCAGGCAGACAAACTGACAGGCAGACAGACAGATAGACAGACAGGGTGTTTTCGTATACCTATTTTTAGAAGAAAGATTAGAAAAGTGGGAAAAACAAGAAAGACGCAAGAAAGGTGATAAAAGAAATGTATTAGATATGGCGTGATGGAAGAGGAAAAGATGCATATAAAAAAAAAAAGAAATGAAAAGAAAGAAAAAAAGACAATATGAACCTACGAAAACAGAGACAACACACCAGAGAATCCCACAAGACGGGAGTTAATTGACGAAGGTCGCCAAGGAAAAGTATCGACGTCTTAAGTCACCGCAAAAGCAGGAAGTTATCTGGGCTCGCGCTGTGTTGGCATCCGCGACCCGAGTTTTATCGAGGCCCGGCGGGACTCCTCGTGCGGGACGGCTATTCTCGGCGCCGCTTCGCTGTTGAACGCGTGTGTGTAGGGGGGGAGGTTGTATGTGTGGGAGGGGGCGGGGGGGAGTGGTCTGTGTTGTGTGTATGTGGGGGGTGGGTTGCTGTGCGTGTGTGTATGTGTGTATGTCTGTCTGTGTGTGTTTTTTGAGAGAATCAGATAGATGAAGAGAAGTTAACTGCTACAGAAGGCTGTAAATGTAGAAGCTATAACGATATGCCTCGAGTGTAGAGCATGGCCAGAGCTGCGTTGGATCTGGATGGGGCTTACGTGACGAATGACAGCTTCTCTAATGGTAAAGTAGCCGCGCAGAGGAATTCTACCTATTGTTTAAATCCTCGTTAATAAAGGACCCAGAACCAGCGCTTCCACACTCCCGAAGGATCGTCTATTCAGCCAGGACCGCGAGCGTGAGCCTTGTCTGGCGCTCTCTACGCCCACATCATCTCCCGCCCATCACGCCCATCATCTGTCATCATCCGTCACCCGCCTGTCACACGCACGCAGTTGATTAGTAGCTGCGCCCCCACGCCCTCTCGTTCGCCTGCAATGCCACACACACGCTGCTCTTATTTTCCTGCGGGCCTTCTGCTTGCAACAAGGACGACTCTCTGCAAGACCTTCTGCAACAAAAGACGAGCCACTGTCACATGTTGCACTGACGCGGCTCTTGTCGTGGGTCGTGACCTTTGATGCGAGGGAGATAAGGTGCTGACTGGACGCTGGCATCGAGTGGCAGAGATTTGCCTCATCGGTTTGTAGTACGTTGCCATAACAAGATGCGACGTCTGATTGTTTCTTTGGAAGGAAAGAAGTGTAGCCTCTTTTTGTTCTTATTTTAAAGCGATGTTTAGAATGAGATTAAGATTTGTTTTTTCCACAGCTTTGGTTGCTTATGATTTTGTTTGTTTATTTTTGCCGTAACGCCGTGTTATTGTTTAATGTTCTTGTTGTGCATTCTGGTTATTCTCTTGGGTTCTTCTTCCTTCCTTATTCTTTCCATGTCTCTTCGTCATCTCTGCACATTCTTTTCCTTTTCGCACTGTCCCATTCTATCCCTCCCACGTCGCTATCGTCATCGTTATCCTCCTCCTCCGCCTCCTTCTTTCTTCTTCTCCTCCTTCTCCTTCTTCTTTTTCGCCTCCTCCTCTTCCTCTTCCTCTTCCTCATTTTCCTCCTCCACCTCCTCCTCTCCCTCTTCTTTCTTTTCCTCCTCCGCCTCCTCATCTTCCTTTCCTTCCTTTTCCTCCTCCTCTTTATCCTTCTCTTCCTCCTCTTCCTTTGTCTTTCTCTTTCTCCTTCTCCTCCACGCCATCCCAAATCATCGGTCTATCCACTTCTTATAAGTATGAATATTTCCTTTCTTCCTCCCTCTCTCTTCTCCTTTTCTCCATCCTTCTTCCTCCCTCTCCTCCTTTCATCCACCTCCACGCTTCCTTGTGATGGCGTCAAATATATTTCATAATAGCCTGTCTCTTGTATTT
Organism: Penaeus vannamei; assembly: GCF_003789085.1. Taxonomy (NCBI): domain Eukaryota; kingdom Metazoa; phylum Arthropoda; class Malacostraca; order Decapoda; family Penaeidae; genus Penaeus; species Penaeus vannamei. Next base: position 941,192 of record NW_020868306.1, read on the forward strand.
TTTTCTGCTTCTTTTTTTCTCCTGTCTTATAAGCCACACCCTTGTCTTGCACTCACGCGAACACCTAATTAACTATTTTTGTGTCTCCATACAGATGCGTCTGTCTGTGTGTGAGAAGAGAGAGGGAGAAGAGAGGGAGAGAGGAGAGAGGGAGAAAGGGAGAGGAGAGGGAGAGGGAGAGGAGGGAGAGAGGGAGAGAGGAGAGGAGGGAGAGGGAAGAGAGAGAGAGAGAGAGAGAGAAGTGATGAGAGAGGGAGAACGAGAGAAAATAAGAGAGAGAGAGAGAGAGAGAGAGAGAGAGAGAGAGAGAGAGAGAGAGAGAGAGAGAGAGAGAGAGAGAGAGAGAGAGAGAGAGAGAGAGAGAGAGAGAGAGAGAGAGAGAGAGAGAGAGAGAGAGAGAGAGAGAGAGAGAGAGAGAGAGAGAGAGAGAGAGAGAGAGAGAGAGAGAGAGAGAGAGAGAGAGAGAGAGAGAGCAGAGAGAAATGGTTCTCGCCTGTCTCGTGAATGATTAATGTTGCATGATGATCCGATAAGAGGGTTGCAGTGTGTGCGGCGACCTGGGGGGCTGTTGTGATTGGAAGGCCCCGGATCTACGGCGGGCGGGCAGGGGATTCGGTGCGATTAGGTAGCTGTGAAATCAGTCGTCGGTTGATTGTGTCTTTGTTTATCGTTGTTTACTTTGTTTGATTGTGTTTATCTCTTTGTCACTGTCTCTCTCTCTTCTCTCTCTCTCTCTCTCTCTCTCTCTCTCTCTCTCTCTCTCTCTCTCTCTCTCTCTCTCTCTCTATATAATTATATATATATATATATATATATATAATATATATGTGTGTGTGTGTGTGTGTGTGTGTGTGTGTGTGTGTGTGTGTGTGTGTGTGTGTGTGTGTTGTGTATTTTTTTCCCTTTTTTCTTTCTATCTTTTACAGTTATTGTTTGCACAGTTTTTCATAATGATTCTTGGAAGTGTTATTTTCGCAGTGTATCTTCCCATTTGTCAGCGCACCCATCCATCGGCAGACAAAATATATTAGTATTTAACGCCCTTTCTAAATCCAAATAGGGCTTTCTGCTGGACGTCACCACCACGCCCCCAACCCCTTGTGTGGGCTGAGTGGCGCGTGTGCCTTATGGCGGCCGAGACGGTCTTACTTTTTTGCATAATCTTCTTCTCCCTCGGATGCCCTCTGCATTTTTATTCGCGACCCCCCCCCCCCCCTTAAGCCCCCCTTCGGCGCCCCTTCACCCCCAGCCGCTTTAACCCTCACCCCCGTCCTCCCTTAGACCTGTAACCCCTTCGTTACCCTTGTATTGTAGCTCTTAAAGGTAGTGTTACACCCCCGCCCCAGCCCCCACCTACCCACCACTCTCGCCCATCCACCACCTATCCTCACCCACTCATCCGCCCACCCTCGCCCACCCGCCCACCGTCGCCGGCCCTCGCGTAGCCGGAGCCGCGTCTTGCGTATAAGGTAATGTTACAAGGCGCTTCACCGCGCTCGGGGGGACGCGGGAAAGTCTGCAGAGCCCGAGTTCAGCCATCCTTCCCTTGCATGTAGAGATTCTTTCTCTCTCTTGTTTCTTGTCTCTTTTCTCTTCTCTCGTCTTTCTCTTCTCTCTCTCTCTCTCTCATACTTGCTCACTACGGTTTCCCTCCCTCCCTCCCTCCTCTCTTTCCTTTCTCCCTTCATTCCTTTGCCCCCCCCCCCGCCCTCTTTTCCTCCAAATATCCTCTTATCCTTCCCTCCCTTTCTTTCTCCCCCCCAACCTTTCCCTCACTCCCTATTTCCACATCTCTTTCCACGCATAGTGTTGATGGAGGGCAGTAGAATCGCTTACAAATACGCCCCGTCGTCTTGATCGTGTCATTCCCCGCCGTGACAGTGCGGTCAGAAACAAACCCGCCGAAGTGTCATCCATCAGCAGGTGCTAGGTAGGTCAGCTGATGATGATGATGACCCAGCGTGCGAGGGGAGGTCGTCAGCAGGGTCATCAGTGACTAAGCGTTTGGTTAATTTCGATGCTCTCTGTAGGCAAGACGTAAAGGTACTGCGGCCTGTTTTAAAATGTGGGATAGTACTGTTTTTTTGTCGTTTTTAAACATTTGGATGGTTGTACTAAGAAGAATAGAGGTATAGATGGCGTGTTTTAAAGTTCCCTAATGCCTTTTCTGAAAACAGTTGATGAATATTTACACATAGCTCACTCTCGGTCTAGGTTTCCCTCCCATCCTCCTCTCGGCGGATATTATTAGTATGAAATGTCGGTGCATGAGCCAATGTTGTGGTTAGCTTGCCTATATCAAGGTCGAGGGAGGGGGGAGGCACCGTGTCA
>NW_020868306.1:951022-961022 GCF_003789085.1 Penaeus vannamei
ATATGAGAGAATAAAGAACTCGAGTAAAAAAAATAGGATGAGTAAAACGAGGGTGTGGAGTGAGGCGACGAGTAGGGCGGCGGCGGCGGGGAGGGTGTAACATTGAGCCTCCGAAGTGGGCGCTCAGTAACCACCCAGCGGGCCGTGTGAGAGGACGTACGCATGCGCTCTCCCGGTCCCGTGTGCCAGTGACCCTCCGCCTGGGTGCGCGTGTGCTTATGGATGTTGTCTTCTTGATGCTCCCCTGATGCCGAGTTGTTCGTTGTATCGGGAGTGGAAGTGTTGATTAACTTTTGACCATTTTGAGTGCTGGGGAAACACTTTACCTACAACTACATTTTGCGGTTTGTTTTGCTCGAAAGGACCGTGGGAGTGTAGCGACTCAAAAAAATACTCTTTCGTGAGTCCAGTGTGTTTCCTACTATAACTACTTTGAGGAGCTTGTGGATTTCTATGGATGTGATAATTGCGAATATGGGATAAGTGACTTGGAAGACACGCTGGATATTAGTGCAAATTGGCTGGAAAGTGGAATATAATGAATATTTACTTCAATGGCTGCATATAAACGATGACCCGCGTTCACGTCCGCTGAATTAAGTGATTGAAAATCCGGGTGCCCTGTTGGCGTACTTCGTAACCATGCCTTCAGGAGAAGTCATGGGCGTGAAGCAGCAGCCCACGTCTACGGGCGTGGGTGGGCTGGAGGAAGACAAGAAGGCAGTGTACAAAAACGATGACGAATACGACGAGGATCTGGCACAGCTGGACATGCTGTTGCACTACGTCAACAACCTGTCTGCTTCTTTGGAGTTCCTCGCTTGGGAAAACAAACGTAAGTGGAGTGACATCAACCCGCGCCCCAGGAAAGGCTCTGGGGACGATCCCATGCCTTCTGTGGCCATTTGGGATCAGTCTAGCCTTGGTATGGAGCTTCTGAAGCCTTAGCTCTCATTATGCGCTAGATCTGATAGTAATTATGCCTACTGCATAGGGGGAGGATCGCAAAATTTCCTTCGAGAATTGAAATCTTTTTGAATGTGTGTTTGTGTATTTGTTTGCTGTGCATCGTGTTCCGTAACGGGATGCTTTGTGGTTTTAAAAAGGAAGTTATTCGAGGTCAGGTAGCGGAATCCATTTTATTTGTGTACAGTGTGTAAGTGGCACTATTGTCATACTTATTTGAGGAATTACCTGCCCAATAGGTGAGATTTTGAGGACATTTCTGCTAAGTCATCTGAAGCAATTTACAAGTGGGAACTGCATATGATTTGCATTACTACCGTGCTTAGGAAGGCAAATGTTCATATTAAGTTTCATTGCAGCAAAAAAGATTCGAATGTAAAAAAATGGAGCTTATCACAAATTTTTCCTGCATGATAAAATAAAGCCACTTCACGTTTGGATTTTCAGATAAGTATTTGTGAATGATAAGTTAAGCACCTGGGTTTTATTTTTATTATCAGAGCCGAACTTCAGGGGTGCCCAGGTCGACTGTAAGGGCGCCGCCTCCTTGAGATCCCTGAAGGAGGGTGCTTTGTGTATACATGTACTTTAAAACTCGTAACGGTTATTTTTTAATGTTTGTTTCCTTTCGTGTTTCTGTGTTTTGTTGTATGATTTGGTGTCGATTAGGACCAGTTGGATGTATTGGTTTGTTGTCAGTTGTATGTTTTTATTTCCTTTACATGATAACATAGGTGATTTAGTTGCAGGTCGTATAATCTCCTTTTTTAATTGTATGTTTTTCCTTTTGATGATAACATGTGTAATTTCGGTGCAGGTCATATGATTTTCTGGGATTGCCTTTTTCTGAAGCGTCTGTGATTTGCTTTGTATGGGCTTGCAGCTAGGAAGTTCTGCGATATATTTGAGACATGTATTTTCCGTATTTCTCTCTCTCTGTCTCTCTGTCTTTCTCTCTCTCTCTCTCTCTCTCTCTCTCTCTCTCTCTCTCTCTCTCTCTCTCTCTCTATATATATATATATATATATATATATATATATATATATATATATATATATATCTCTCTCTCTCTCTCTCTCTCTCTCTCTCTCTCTCTCTCTCTCTCTCTCTCTCTCTCTCTCTCTCTCTCTCTCTCTCTCTCTCTCTCTCTCTCTCTCTCTCTCTCTCTCTCTCTCTATCTATCTCTATCTCTCCTTCTCTCTCCTTTTTAAGATGGGCGTTTAGGTTAACTGTTTCGCAGAGGCTTTGGAGCCCATTAGCCCTGAGGCGCCACTTGCTTGCAAGACAGTCTCGTGTTACTGGACTGAGCTTGTGTTTTTGTTTTTGTTTCTTAGCCAAGATTTTTCAGGGGCCGATAATGCCGACTACAAAGCTGTGATTCAGGAATGATTAGTTGCTGTTTTTATTTGTTTTTTTTTCTCTGCTTGTACTTCCTTTTTTATGTTTGCAATTTGCATTTGTTTATGACTCAGAGGGAGGGGGAGACAGGCACTCACACACACACACACACACACACACACACACACACACACACACACACACACACACACACACACACACACACACACACACACACACACACACACACACACACACACCAAACAAACAAACAAACACAAAGAAAGAAAGGGAAGGACGAGGGATTAGAATAAAGGAGGCCGAGTCAGTTTGCACGCGTGAGTGTATTTGTGCGTGTTTGACCCTGATATCTTCACGTACAAACTCACACATATCTCTGACATCAGCCCAAGAACATTTTGGTCATGTCATGTTCCCTGAGCGCGGAGGCACCAAGGCCGTGTCACGCCCCGCATTCTGGCATTCCCCTCCGGCTGGAAACATGACTCAGCCCATGCAGCGCAGAGTTCCCTCGGGCTCTCGTGTTCGCGGCTGGAAATGCCTGCATATACGCACAGGCAGGAGAGAGAGAGAGGAAGGGTGGGTGGGTGGGTGAGAGAGAGAGAGAGAGAGAGAGAGAGAGAGAGAGAGAGAGAGAGAGAGAGAGATAGAGATAGAGATGGGGGGGATAGATGGGATCGAGAGTGGGCAAGAATAGTATTTTACGAATGAAGGCTTTGGCTCAAACCCAGAGGCGATCGCAGGGGATAAACCTCAGGAAGCCCGGCAGCGCACCCAACCGGCGGCCGTGTGGTGTTGCCTCGGTGCCTGTGTCAATAGGAGCAGCGTCGGCCGTGAGCCTAATGAAGCTCCTCGGCGCCTCCAAGTCCTGCAGGTGGTCGGTCAGTGTCCCGCATCCCGCCTGAGTCCTGCTATTGCATCCCGCCTTCTTTGTTGCACGCCCACTGCAACTGTTCAGGCGATTTGCTCATTAACTCGGCGTATCAGTAGCATTCTCCGTGCTTGTTAATTCCGCGCGGTGGTTTGCTGTGGTTGCTTGGAGGCGAGCTGTGCGCCCTCGGCTGTTGCTGTTGTGTCGGCTGAGGGATCGATGAAGACGATGCTCCTATCCGGCGGGAGATTGACAGCAGGAGCAATAAAGGCCAGGGCGTTCGAGTTTTATTGTTCTAGTGCTGGACGCCGATCCTGCCCCGTGGCCGGCCGGCGCCACCCCGGCCAGCGCAGCGGGCAGCGTCTCCGTTCTGCCCTGTGTCGCTGTGGCGGCGGTCCTCGCGACTTTCAAGTGTCCCTGCTCTTCAGTTGGCCTTCGATGACTTACTATCACTTGTAGAATGACAGAAATATGATAACGGCACGAAGACTTATTACGACATTACTCGTAAAACTAATTGATGAATATTAATTAACATACATCCCTTTCCTTTGGCTGGCGGTATGATGACGTCACGCCAGGCATGCCTCATGAATCGCGCGGTCCCTGTCGCGTCACTTCCCCTGCCAGTACCGGGACGCCCCTGCGTACTGCGAGCCTCGAGGCCCTGTGATTCACGCGGAAATGGCAACAGGCGGAATATTGGCCATTTCCTGACGCGCAAAAATATGGCGAAATGGGAGCAAAAATATTGCAACTGTCGGAGCGCTAATGGCGTTGGAAATATAGGGAGGATCTATCTCTGTTATTTCCCGTCTGTCGCCGGGATCGGCTTTCCTTTGTGACAACGGAATCGGTCAGTGACTTCGGGGTGGGTGCGCGTGGGCGTGTCTTTGGGGGGGGGGAGGTCACGGAATGTTTCGAAGCTCTTATCTTTATTGGTGACAGATAGTGCCTCCCTCTCTCCCTCGCCCTCCTCCCTCCCTCCTCGTTTTTCCTCCTCCCTCCCTTCTCCATTTTGCCTCTCCCCTTCCCCCTTTCCCTCCCCTCCCCCTCAGCCCTAATCAACACACCGTGACTCACGCCCGGAAGTACTCCCCTCCCCCTCTACCTAGAGGTGTGGGCAGTGCGTGTAAAGGAGCGACACTGTTGGCACGCCTTCCCTTCGCCGTCCTTGGCTTCAATTATAACTTAGATAAAGAAATAATAGAAAGTTTGCCGAGTTAATTAATTGTTAATAAATACAAACTCATTTCCATGCCCGATTAGGATTCACAGGCGAGTACGTTGTCAATTCATTCAAGCGTTGTCGTATGTTTGTTCAGGGTTGTGTGTACACGCCAGCCACGGCGACCGTGGGCGCCGCGAGGACTGGTGCCCCGCCGCACGCCCAGGCGGCCATTAAGCGGTGTGACTTATAGGGAAAGTTTATGGTCCTGCCGAGATAATAAACGCCACTTGGCTACTGATCTTCGCTGTGCATAATTCATGTAAATTCACGTGTAGACACAAGCAGAAATATGCGCATAATTACACACACACACACACACCACACACACACACACACACACACACACACACACACACACACACACACACACACACACACAGAGAGAGAGAGAGAGAGAGAGAGAGAGAGAGAGAGAGAGAGAGATGAGAGAGAGAGAGAGAGAGAGAGAGAGAAGAGAGAGAGAGAGAGAGAGAGACAGCAGAAAGAGAAGTAGCGGTCAGCCAGGAGCAGGGGAGAAAGCAGCACATGGGCCGCGGGGATGAGAGGTTGACAGCGGAGTCATAACAGGAGGTGTGGTGACTCACAGGAGGAAATTCCACCTCCTCAGAGTACGGCCGCCCACCGCGACCTCTGGACGAGCGGGCAAGGACGTCTCCTGATGGGGGGGGGGGGTAGGGGGGAGGGAGGAGGGGGAGGAGGATGCAGTCGTGATTGTGGCTTGACGTCACGAGTTAGTGTTGTCCCGGTGAAGTCACGCGGTGTATTGTAGAATATTGTCCCCGTTGACCGAGGAGTTTGTGGCGTGGCGTTTGATGGGTTGTCTCTGGCGGGTCGTTTTCTTCCCAGCTTGGAGGTTGTTTCCCTCTCCTGACCACACCTCCCCTCCCCACTCACCCTCTCTCTTGCCTCCCTCTCTCCACCCCCAAACCGTCCCTCCCTCCGTAACCTGTTCCTTTATCGAGGTTGTGTTCCATTCCTTCAACCTATATTTCCCCTTCTCTTTGCCTCCTCCCTCCTTACCTTCTCTTTTCCTTCCTTCGCTCCCTTCGGCTGTTTCTCACACGCGCGGTCCCTGCCTTGGCCGTGAAAGTGTCCCGGAAGAGCTCGGAAAATGACGGGTGATTTATGCGCTTTTCTTTCATTCCTTTTCTCGTTTTCCTTTTTGTATTCTCTTCTTTTTTATTATCCTGTACATTCATTTTTCCTTTTTAATATTTTCGCTTTTTAGTATCCTGTACAGTCTCGTGAATGAATTGTTTGATTTAATTTTCTTTACCTTAATTTCACCTTTTCCTTCGCTATATATCTTCACTCTTCTCACTTTTTATTATCCATTTTCCTTTCGTCAATGTCCGATTCCATCTCCTTTTCCTTCTTTCCCCCTGTCCGACCGTTCCCTGTCTCGTAGCCTGTGTTTACCCTGCTCTTTCGTGTTGTGCAGATAGCCCCAGCAAGTGACCTATCGCACACGCCATGGGTAGGCAGAGCCGGTTCTCTCCCACTCGCCATGTTGCCTGCCGCCCGCTGTAACGAGCCGATATTAGGAGGCGCTTAGGATTGTCTCCGTCTCAGTGTAGGATTTTTTTTTTGTCTCCGTCTCGATGTAGGATTTTTGTGTCTTAGTGTAGGATTTTTTACTCTTAGTGCAGGATTTTTGCCTTCGTCGCAGTGTAGATGATGCATCCGTCTCATTGTAGGATTTTTTACTCTGTCGCAGTGCAGGATTTTTGTCCTCGTCGCAGTGTAGATGGTGTCTCCGTCTCAGTGTAGGATTTTGTCTCAGTGTATTTTTGTCTCCGTCTCAGTGTAGGATTTGAAGGATTTATTTGTCCTTTGTTGACGCCGGGGGAGACGAGGTGAGCGGCGCTGCGGCATTCGACCTTGTATCGCGCCCTTATGGTCTGTGGGAAGTTGGTCAGGATGCGCGTGCAGGATCTCGTGGAGGTGAGGCATTGCCTGGGATCTTGGCTGGGTTACGTGAGCGTGGGCGTCGGGGAGGGGGTGCGGGGTGGGGGTGGTGGTGGGGGGGTTGGGTTATTTGCATGCGGGCTTGGTAAGGCGGTGCTTGCGAGCCGCTGATTAGGGAAGTGTGGTTGAGGGCGAGTGGACGGGGGTTGGGGGAGAGGTCTTGTCTGTGCGGGGATTCGAAAGGAAAAGAAATTATTGTACAGGTATTTTGGTCCTGCTCTTCTGCATGCACACACACACACACACACACACACACACACACACACACACACACACACACACACACACACACACACACACACACACACACACACACACACAAACACACAAACAAACAAACACACAACAAACACAAACACACACCTTTCAACTTTGTTCTTCTCAGGCACTCCCAGCTCTTGTCAAATTTCCTTAAGCGGCTTCGGTGGTTTTCTCAAGCTAGTCGGGAGATCAGTCGCGAGATGGACAGGTGTCGCGTCAACCCCAGCCTTTCCCACGCGTGCAGGCCGGGAGATGTTTTCGGCCTGTCTGTTACATAGGCCTGGTTGGCGTGGCGTGGTAGGTCTGTGTCGCAATTAGCAATGGTGTTTGTGGTAGATGATGGCTGGTGTAGGCCTATATGCGAGGGCCACCGGTGTTGCAGGTATATTTCATTAGTGTGGGGCAAGGTGGGATAAGGATAAGGGTTAAGGGAAGCGGTTATATATTGAAGGTGTATGTGAGTAAAGGATACAGTATAAGGGCCTAGAAGGAGGATGTGAAGGTTTAGATTCAACCGCGATATGCTCGAGAGATCCTATGGCTTCTGTAAGGCGATAGTACCAAAACTTCGGTATCTCTTATTCTTTGTTAACTAAAACCGATCTGCCCTTTTTTCTAAGCCGTGTAGGATGCGCGAGGCTGATTAAAGCTTTAAATTTAGAAGCGAAATTGGATACCAAGAACCTCGGGCCGAAACAGAGCGGCCGCCTCGCTCTCATTGTCCGTATCCGCTTTTAATACAATGCGCGTATTATGGAAGATTGTCTCATACATTGCATCAGGCGTTATCGCGCGCGAGTGACGTCATTTGGTTTACTCACGGCGGGTGTCATTTGGGTGACATGACAGCCTGACGGATCTCCTCACTCTCTCCTTCTCTCGTGTCTGCCCTCGCAGTGCGTGATCCTCTGCCCGCCTACACACCCTCGCTTGTTTTCCTTGCGCCCTGGTTGTAGTCGCCTCGAGTGCCGTATGCTCAGCGACAAGGGAACACAGATAACAGGTGACTGAGTTAGTCTCCTCATGCTTATTTTGAAAACATAAGCAGTGGTCCCAAAACACAGAATCATGCGTGTAAACAACTTTCACTTCCCCTCCGCAATCTCGGTGTAAATAAACTCAGAACAGCGTTGATTATTTTCACACTAGATTTCCTTATCTCCCTTATCGCTTTCACGTGTGTTCGTTATCCCATTTATTTACCAATCTTCGATTATCGCTGCCTCTCACCACCTCCGTTATTCTCACTCGCGTTGCTTATCGCCCTCCGTAAACACGCGATCGCTTTAAAGGCCTGTAGTGCCAAGGTGCCAGGTGCTGCCACTCGCCCCCGCCGCCCGTGCTAGCCTGGTCCTCTTTTTGACACTTGGGTGGGATGGTGTTGATTAGGATAGTGAAGATGATGATAAGGATAGTGAGGAAGAACAGAAGCTGGGGAAGTAGTAGTGGAAGAGGTTCACGACAGTTGTATTGAAGAAAAAAAAGAAAAAAATATTCATTTGGAGTTGGTATTGGTAAGAAAAATTGGAAAGAAGAAAAGGGAAAAATCATGATTCCAAACAGCTGTCTCTCAGCCGGCGGCACAGAGCCCACCCGCTCAAACCTGCCGCGATAAAGTCGATCGTTATCCGTGTTGATAAACAGATTGGCGTCGCTGCGAAACCCTTTGATCACAAGGGAGCGTGGAAGACTTGTATGTGTGTGAATGCACGTGTGTGTCACCGAAGGGGCTTTTTGCCTTTGACTCAGATTGCGTCCCGCCCACCGTGGCAAAAACGGTGATATGATCGTACCGGGAAGGACTTCTGGCAAGGTTGTCATCGGGGATGGGGTGGATTTATTTTTGTGTGAATATTGCCTTAGATGATGCTGTCGTTGATAATGAAGATGTTGATTTCATCGTTAGGATCACTATCTGTGATTATCCTCGTCGTGTCCATCCTTGCTTATGTCGCTGCGAATGAAAGGCGAAGGAGACCCAGCCCTTAATCATTTCCTCAAGGGCCCCTCGGCCTCCGTATCGTAACAGATCATTAACCTCTCCTTACCACCCACCCACGCCTCGTGCCTCCGCCCACGCCCCCACCCACACCACATCTATCACCTCTCAAGATCACGCCCCAAGGCACAGTCACCCGTCCAGGCACCCAGACACGCCCATCGGACGACAAGGTCATCCGCGTACACCCTACGTTAATTATCGTGACTTACCGACTACATTACGCAGGCGGGAGCGCTCGTTCAGTCTTAAGCGATGGGCGTAGGCGTGGCGGCTGTGAGGTCCGGAAGGTGGATGTGAGGCGGGCGTGTTGGGCGAGGGCGGCTGGAGAATGTATGGGCGGGGATAGTGGAGTTCTTCCTCTTCCCTGATTGTTTTCAATATAAAAACTTCTTTAAAGGATAAAGGGGGAAGTCCAGGAGGGGAGGGGCACGGGGCGGCCGTGGCGAGAGGGCCCCCGGCGATGAAGGTGGAGTCTTGCTTTCAGTGCCTGTGTTCACTCCTGGCATGGACGCCAACGCCGCACTGACACCGAACCCGATTCCATCAGATCAAAGTATTAATGTAGTTGATTTAGACTATCAGGAAGGCAACAGATGATAAATTTGATATGAATTACAGTAATAACTGAAGTTTCATGTTTTTTGTTTGTTTTGAGTGACTGACTTCCTGTAGAGGTTCGCGACGCCGGCTCGCAAGCCGCTATAGTCAGTGACCCCGCGGCGCCCGGACTCGAGCGGCGGCGCGTAAGTTGCAAGGGCCGGCGGTTTGTTTACGGTCATGCGGGGTTCGCGGGCGTCGATGGCGGTCGCGTTTGTGGCTCCGTCCGAAAACGCGGCTCGAGTCCGTCCGGATTTAGAGGACGCGTCACCGTCCGAAGCCTTGGTCACTGTGGCGTGAGCCGAAAGCGAGCCGGCGCCCAAGGAGGGTGAACGTGATTCACTTTTGCTGCGGCCAGCGCGAGGACCGCAGCTTTGAATCCAATCTAACGCAATCTCTGCCGCGACAACAGCCCGGCCGCGCTCCTATGGTAATGCTGCCAAATGGTGGCGCTCTTCTCGGAATGACACCAGCCTCATCTTAGATGCAATCTCTCGTTTCATCCATTTATTACTTCTTCCTTCGTTTTCTCAAGTTTTTATTCATATTGCTAAACCTCCCTAAATGCGGTTTCGGAAGGTGGGCAGAAAGTGCGCTTAGGTGCCAGCGAATAAGCCACGCGGATGTATTCAGTCATATGTAAAACACTGTATTATGCAAAAATACTATTATGTAATCTTAACAAAGGTTGTGTAGCTATTTAGAATATTCATGTCCGTGCCGCTGAATTCGTGAATGCGCACGG